>CM060686.1:148136082-148736082 GCA_030686995.1 Artemisia argyi
TATATACGTATATATATATATATACGTATATATATATATAATTGGGTAACTTGAATTGAATCGCGAGGACGCGATTCCGTTTAAGGAGGTGTGACTGTAACAAACCGGAATTTTCCAAACTGATTTTTAAAATAAATTATATTTATTATTCCTAAGTTTCAGTTTTGGACTTTTCTCAACTTATTTGAATCGAAAACGAGAGGTTATCTCGTTTTCCTGAAAGACGACACCACACGCGTACCGACACTACCTTAGTAACGGCAAAAATGTAATAAATTTCAATCATAAATTTTATATCTCATACTTGAACCAAACCAAGAATACCGCGTTGACACTTGAGCTCAACGGGACACGGAGTACACACGACACACTCTTCGTGTATTAAACACAACTACTAATATACAAGACTTTGCCTATCACTTTTATAATGTACATATACGTTTAAAAAAAAAAAAAAAAATGAAACGTAATAATAAGAAGATAAACTCACGCCTCACCTTTTTCACTTCCACCAATGTATATCTGTATTCCCTCTCCCCCAAAAACACGCTATCCACCTTTTTAACTTCAAGAAAAATCAGATCTACTTTCTCTCCTTCTCTTCCCAAGAAGCTGTTATCAAAAAAAAAAAAAAAAAAAAAAAAAAAAAAAAAAAGAGAAGAAAAAATTCAAGAAACATGTGATTTCAAATCCATTCCTAGCCCTCGATTTACACTCCAAAGGCAACCCTTGCACGCCAAGGAGAAGCAAGTTTTGTTTTTTTATCCATTTATAGTTATGGTCGAGTTTCGAAATTAAAAGGTGGGTATTAGGGTTTCTGTTTTCCTTTCTTTTTATCCCCATTCGAGCCATAGAGCACCACATCTCCTTTGCTTGGTGTGGTTGCTGCTTGGTTTCGGATTTGGTTTAATGTTTGGTCGACTTCTCTTCAAAGTATTGTAAGAGTTCTTTGACTTTTCTTCTATCATCTTGTATATTCTCGATTTGTTAGTTAATTAAACTATTAACTTGGTATTATAAGTTATGGATTTTTTTTTGAGTCTCATCCATGTGTAATCGACCCAACATGGATGTGGTTATGATTGATTTATTGTTATTGTTGTTAATCTTGTGTGGCAACTCATAAATTACAAACTAAAACTAAGGTTGGCTAAAGCATTGAAGTGCTTATTTCACTATTGTTTTGCTTATCCATATTGGCTTATTATGTTAAAATCTTGGGATAAAGCGGTTTTGAAACTAATTGGGTTGTGTTTGCTTTTGCCGTGGGTCGACCACTACTCCAGCAGTGAGCGCACTCCAAGTCGTTCTTTCCTTCAAGTTACAATCACAATGTGTTTTAGTGTACCTATTTTGTTCCAACAATGGTTTATTGCTAGTTTTAATTTGGTTGTGTTGGTGTTGGCTTGGTGTCGAAACAAACTGTTCTTACACTAAATATGCACCTCCAAAAACTTTGTAAAATAATATGATAATGGATTGAATTTGAGGATGGTTTGTTTTGTTTTGTTTGTTGGGTCGAACCGCTGTTCAACCGTGGCATTTTTTTTCTTTCGGTTTGCTATCTCACTTTAATACAATCAACCCGCAATCTTAAAGTAACTTAGTAAACATAATGTCTCTTGGTTTAGTTTTTGCACCTTGGCCACAATTGCTAGTTAATAAAAGTAGTTTTGAAATTTTGAATAGATAGGACTTAGTTATATTTGGTTTGCCCACTGTGGTGAGATGACGAGGAGTAAAAATAATTGGCAACATATTAATTAAATTGGAATCTAGTTGTTTGGGTTAAAAACCAGATCTGGACTTGGGTAACTTCTTGTTTGGGTTAGATAAATGGTCGGCTCATTCTGTGTGTGTCGAGGCTGTTCGTTCGGTCCAACCCACAGCCCAATCGCGAGTGCAACAAGCCAACACAAGGGTGCGTTTGATTTGCTCGTATTGTCTTGACTTATTTCACGACTTAGTTCCCGTCTTATTTTGATTTATCGATCTCGACTTCACTTCTCGACATACTAAGTGACGCGTTTTATAAACGGATCTCTAAAGCATATTTTACAACCAAAACTAAAAAAATACTCAACAAATAAAACTCTAAACTATTATATATATTTCTTAAACTTCTTGAAAACTAGACTAAATGGGATATATAAGTTAATTTTTTTTTAATTGTTATTAACTTACTAAGCTTGATACAACACATTTCAAACTTAAAAAAATTTATATTGGATTTTAATAAACACTATATGGTGGTTGTTTATTCTAATATGGAAGCTTTAACTTTTATTCATCTCGGTAAAACCAAAATATATACGCGGGTCATGCCCACTTTTCATCAAGAATATACAGTTGACTTATTAACCCGACTAAAAGGCAAAAATGATTATTTTCTATACATCTATCTATTATTTCATAAACTATCTTACTACACTTATATACATATATCTGCTATTAATATGTATCTACGACCCAAACTACTCATATTTACATATACATATATATATAACTACGACATGACGGCATCTTAATATCTTTCCAATCACACTTCATTTGGGATTACTTCCCGATCATAATCTTTCGGTTTCTTCTACTTGGAGATCTAATTGTCATGTAAACTTTACACTTGATTTTGTGTGCACTTCCATGAGCCAATACTTACAAACACTGAGATAGATATCTTACACTTAAATGCTGCCACACAAGCAACAACAACACCAACATTTTGAAACATTTAAACTTATTTAAACTTTACTCATCGAGTCTCAAATCTGGAACTGTAAACTAAACTTGCCATACTAATCTAGGTCGCGTGTCGGTGCCGCACACTATTACTACTTGACTTCTTACTATCATGCCAACTATTTGTTGAGGTGAGTTCATGACCCCCTACTTTTACTTGTTTTTATAACTGTTTTTGGGGGAGAATACATGCTCGTTTTTGACTAAACTTATTGCTTGTTTTATTGAATGCGAAACTGTTTACTTAAACACTATTGTTTCTCTGGATACCTGAATGATTATTCGAATGCACCTATGTGTATATTAGTCGCATATTTGATTATTTTCTCACATACACAAGAGTTTTATAAGCATGCATCACACTTTATGAATTATTGCTTTTATGCAATACACTTTATGAACTATTACTCTTATGCTACACACTCTATGAACTATTGCTTATATGCACAACACTTTACAAATCATTGCTGTTACGCAAACACTTCTATTGAATGACAATTGGTTTTATGCAAATACTTATATGGACCACACTGAAACTTATGTTGTATTTACACTATTACGCGGATTAGCCTAAGACACTGAATCCCACAATGCCCAAACTCATGAACCGTCAATTCCTGCTGGGAAGCGCGAATGCTATAAATAGATCTATTGGGGTTGACACCCCCGTTCGGTTTGGCCGGATAGGCAAACGCGAGCGTATAACATGTCGAAACACGAGTGTCACGAGATAGACACTTGCTAGGGCTTTAATTAACATGCTTCTAGAGCATGCACACTGTCAAGTTTCGGTTGCATGAACTTAGTGCTAGCGTAATAGACTATTTACTACGTGACATTATATTCGTTGTAATGATCACACACTCTACTCATGGTCCACAATTCTAATTTTACTGTAAGGTAAACACTATTTTCACGGCATTGTGAGCCACACAGCGGTCACAAAACTCTTTATTGAACTCACAATACTACTGTTTTATTATAAACTATGAACTCACCAGCGTAAGCTGACCTTTAGCATGTATTTTCAGGCTTAAGGCGATAGCTAACTATTGAAGGCTTTGGCATGGCATGGCATGGTCATAGACAATTCACATATATTTGGGACCCGCCTAAACTCTTATAAGGGCCTGTATTTCCGCACAATTTTTGAACGATGTAAATTAAATATTTCTGATAATGAAAGTTATTCTAAATGGTTGAGATAAAAACCGTTCTTCGTACTTGTGTTATGATACCGATTGAGTAGCACCCCAGTAACATGTATGCTTCCGCTGGACCCGATTTTGGGGGTGTTACAGATTGGTATCAGAGCCTTGGTTATAGAGAACTGGGTATTTTTAAAACCTAGACTATAACTACTTTTGCGAAAACTTAACCCTATGACCGACACGTGCCTGCCTGCAAAGCTGATGCCTCACTGTGATTTTGATTACTAATATATTTGATGAGATGTGTACTTTGTTATTGGATGAGTATATCCATTTATTTTCGCCATATACTATAAGTATCTTTGACATACTTATGCATACGTATCGTACTTATCTTAGCGCTACGCGCTTTTCTCTATGTAATCTCATCATTTGTCCTCGAGCGTGGACACTTGTTTTAGTCCTTCTAAACAACTTTTAAAAGTAAGGGACATATTACTAGTGTAACTGAGCTGAGTATTTCAAAATTCATTGAACCTCGGTGGAATATAGACTGATCACCTATATTCGACCAGGGACAGTGGGACATAACCTGATCACCTATGTCTGACTCAGAGGTGAATTTTGCGATATTGAGAGTAGTTATATTAGAATTATGTCCAGATTGGTTTGCTACTTGATCTCTAAAAGTTTCAAAAATTTCTATGTGTGTACGTAAACATTGCATAACATGAACTTTCACATCTACACACAACACACTGACATCACGACACTTTTTCATCACAATATATTTTTTTATACGGGAATACTCTTTTATCACAATCTGGGCATGTTACAGTCACCTCCACCTTAAATCCTATACACAATCGACGTTGTACCTTCCACGTTAAGTACTAAGTACACTACTTAGACAACAAACTGATTGCTAGTAGCAATCAACACCCTCCTTCATGGTCGTACTCTGAACTTGCCAAACTCCCAAATTCAGAAGAGATGCTATGCCCAACAGAAACCTTAAGACCTTAAGGAGCAACCTAGACCACTATAATTGGAACAGACACCTAATCCTTCTTGTATCCCTCGATAATACCAGTTGTCTACCTTGCTACCCTATTATAAGATAATAAACTGTGTCGCTATAAACATACAAACTGTTTTCAATTGTTTTACAAATCATTTTGCGGTCATCCTACAAAATGTTTTATTGCGACTTCATGAAATCAAGATTTTGACCCTGCTACTATTTTATAAACAATAAATTGTTTTCTACTGTCCTATAAACTGTTTTACGAATCATCTTTACAACTATTTTATCATGATGTAATAAACTGATTCATTACCTTACTACCATTCTATAAAACAACAAACAGTTTCATTAGCATTTTCTAAACAATATTACAATTATCATACAAGTCTTACTACACTTTACAAAACTATTTTACTTCCATATGAACTACCTTGCTACTAAATTACAAAAACTAAACTACAATTTTGCTACAATTTTACGAATGATAAATTGTTTTCCTATTACTCTATAGACTATTGTACAACCCGTTGTATAAACTATTTTTCAATCATCATGTGAACTATTTACTCAATTGAAAAGCAATTTATGTTACTACCTTTTGGTACTGTTAAAGTAATTAAATACTTTTGTTTATGAAATTCGCTTTAAACATTGAATCCTACTCAGGCTTGACAACTAGACTTCGTCGTTAAGCACTTGAAATTTGTTGAAACGAACATACCTGACTACACATTTTTCCTGGACATCCTTGTTTTTTTTAGGACTTTCCTTTTGGAAATGTGTTTATAGAAATCACAAAACTCGTAATGGTACTTTTCCCGAAATACCCATTTTGATGTACCAAAATTTCTCTGGTTAAACTTTATTGAGAGTTTTGTATATTAAAGGGGTGACTAAATGTTAACTTTTGAGACATGGTTTTACCCACACCATGTTTAAAGACTGTTTTACTGAAATTATAAGCCCTTTGAAATCACATCAGTTTACCTAACTACAAAATTTTAAGCAAAGAACCAAAACCTATTCCTATCGACAAAGTTCGTAGGAACTCGCAAAAAGGAACTAAATTCACGTGGGGAAACGTGAACATGAATTCTCGTGTGTATATACCCATCTCTTTTCGACCGTAATGGGTAACTTGAATTGAATCGCGAGGACGCGATTCCGTTTAAGGAGGTGTGACTGTAACAAACCGGAATTTTCCAAACTGATTTTTAAAAATAAATTATATTTATTATTCCTAAGTTTCAGTTTTTGACTTTTCTGAACTTATTTGAATCGAAAACGAGAGGTTATCTCGTTTTCCTGAAAGACGACACCACACGCGTACCGACACTACCTTAGTAACGGCAAAAATGTAATAAATTTCAATCATAAATTTTATATCTCATACTTGAACCAAACCAAGAATACCGCGTTGACACTTGAGCTCAACGGGACACGGAGTACACACGACACACTCTTCGTGTATTAAACACAACTACTAATATACAAGACTTTGCCTATCACTTTTATAATGTACATATACGTTTAAAAAAAAAAAAAAAAAAAAAATGAAACGTAATAATAAGAAGATAAACTCACGCCTCACCTTTTTCACTTCCACCAATGTATATCTGTATTCCCTCTCCCCCAAAAACACGCTATCCACCTTTTAACTTCAAGAAAAATCAGATCTACTTTCTCTCCTTCTCTTCCCAAGAAGCTGTTATCAAAAAAAAAAAAAAAAAAAAAAAAAAAAAAAAAAGAGAAGAAAAAATTCAAGAAACATGTGATTTCAAATCCATTCCTAGCCCTCGATTTACACTCCAAAGGCAACCCTTGCACGCCAAGGAGAAGCAAGTTTTGTTTTTTTTATCCATTTATAGTTATGGTCGAGTTTCGAAATTAAAAAGGTGGGTATTAGGGTTTCTGTTTTCCTTTCTTTTTATCCCCATTCGAGCCATAGAGCACCACATCTCCTTTGCTTGGTGTGGTTGCTGCTTGGTTTCGGATTTGGTTTAATGTTTGGTCGACTTCTCTTCAAAGTATTGTAAGAGTTCTTTGACTTTTCTTCTATCATCTTGTATATTCTCGATTTGTTAGTTAATTAAACTATTAACTTGGTATTATAAGTTATGGATTTTTTTTTGAGTCTCATCCATGTGTAATCGACCCAACATGGATGTGGTTATGATTGATTTATTGTTATTGTTGTTAATCTTGTGTGGCAACTCATAAATTACAAACTAAAACTAAGGTTGGCTAAAGCATTGAAGTGCTTATTTCACTATTGTTTTGCTTATCCATATTGGCTTATTATGTTAAAATCTTGGGATAAAGCGGTTTTGAAACTAATTGGGTTGTGTTTGCTTTTGCCGTGGGTCGACCACTACTCCAGCAGTGAGCGCACTCCAAGTCGTTCTTTCCTTCAAGTTACAATCACAATGTGTTTTAGTGTACCTATTTTGTTCCAACAATGGTTTATTGCTAGTTTTAATTTGGTTGTGTTGGTGTTGGCTTGGTGTCGAAACAAACTGTTCTTACACTAAATATGCACCTCCAAAAACTTTGTAAAATAATATGATAATGGATTGAATTTGAGGATGGTTTGTTTTGTTTTGTTTGTTGGGTCGAACCGCTGTTCAACCGTGGCATTTTTTTTCTTTCGGTTTGCTATCTCACTTTAATACAATCAACCCGCAATCTTAAAGTAACTTAGTAAACATAATGTCTCTTGGTTTAGTTTTTGCACCTTGGCCACAATTGCTAGTTAATAAAAGTAGTTTTGAAATTTTGAATAGATAGGACTTAGTTATATTTGGTTTGCCCACTGTGGTGAGATGACGAGGAGTAAAAATAATTGGCAACATATTAATTAAATTGGAATCTAGTTGTTTGGGTTAAAAACCAGATCTGGACTTGGGTAACTTCTTGTTTGGGTTAGATAAATGGTCGGCTCATTCTGTGTGTGTCGAGGCTGTTCGTTCGGTCCAACCCACAGCCCAATCGCGAGTGCAACAAGCCAACACAAGGGTGCGTTTGATTTGCTCGTATTGTCTTGACTTATTTCACGACTTAGTTCCCGTCTTATTTTGATTTATCGATCTCGACTTCACTTCTCGACATACTAAGTGACGCGTTTTATAAACGGATCTCTAAAGCATATTTTACAACCAAAACTAAAAAAATACTCAACAAATAAAACTCTAAACTATTATATATATTTCTTAAACTTCTTGAAAACTAGACTAAATGGGATATATAAGTTAATTTTTTTTAATTGTTATTAACTTACTAAGCTTGATACAACACATTTCAAACTTAAAAAAATTTATATTGGATTTTAATAAACACTATATGGTGGTTGTTTATTCTAATATGGAAGCTTTAACTTTTATTCATCTCGGTAAAACCAAAATATATACGCGGGTCATGCCCACTTTTCATCAAGAATATACAGTTGACTTATTAACCCGACTAAAAGGCAAAAATGATTATTTTCTATACATCTATCTATTATTTCATAAACTATCTTACTACACTTATATACATATATCCGCTATTAATATGTATCTACGACCCAAACTACTCATATTTACATATACATATATATATAACTACGACATGACGGCATCTTAATATCTTTCCAATCACACTTCATTTGGGATTACTTCCCGATCATAATCTTTCGGTTTCTTCTACTTGGAGATCTAATTGTCATGTAAACTTTACACTTGATTTTGTGTGCACTTCCATGAGCCAATACTTACAAACACTGAGATAGATATCTTACACTTAAATGCTGCCACACAAGCAACAACAACACCAACATTTTGAAACATTTAAACTTATTTAAACTTTACTCATCGAGTCTCAAATCTGGAACTGTAAACTAAACTTGCCATACTAATCTAGGTCACGTGTCGGTGCCGCACACTATTACTACTTGACTTCTTACTATCATGCCAACTATTTGTTGAGGTGAGTTCATGACCCCCTACTTTTACTTGTTTTTATAACTGTTTTTGGGGGAGAATACATGCTCGTTTTTGACTAAACTTATTGCTTGTTTTATTGAATGCGAAACTGTTTACTTAAACACTATTGTTTCTCTGGATACCTGAATGATTATTCGAATGCACCTATGTGTATATTAGTCGCATATTTGATTATTTTCTCACATACACAAGAGTTTTATAAGCATGCATCACACTTTATGAATTATTGCTTTTATGCAATACACTTTATGAACTATTACTCTTATGCTACACACTCTATGAACTATTGCTTATATGCACAACACTTTACAAATCATTGCTGTTACGCAAACACTTCTATTGAATGACAATTGGTTTTATGCAAATACTTATATGGACCACACTGAAACTTATGTTGTATTTACACTATTACGCGGATTAGCCTAAGACATTGAATCCCACAATGCCCAAACTCATGAACCGTCAATTCCTGCTGGGAAGCGCGAATGCTATAAATAGATCTATTGGGGTTGACACCCCCGTTCGGTTTGGCCGGATAGGCAAACGCGAGCGTATAACATGTCGAAACACGAGTGTCACGGGATAGACACTTGCTAGGGCTTTAATTAACATGCTTCTAGAGCATGCACACTGTCAAGTTTCGGTTGCATGAACTTAGTGCTAGCGTAATAGACTATTTACTACGTGACATTATATTCATTGTAATGATCACACACTCTACTCATGGTCCACAATTCTAATTTTACTGTAAGGTAAACACTATTTTCACGGCATTGTGAGCCACACAGCGGTCACAAAACTCTTTATTGAACTCACAATACTACTGTTTTATTATAAACTATGAACTCACCAGCGTAAGCTGACCTTTAGCATGTATTTTCAGGCTTAAGGCGATAGCTAACTATTGAAGGCTTTGGCATGGCATGGCATGGTCATAGACAATTCACATATATTTGGGACCGCCTAAACTCTTATAAGGGCCTGTATTTCCGCACAATTTTTGAACGATGTAAATTAAATATTTCTGATAATGAAAGTTATTCTAAATGGTTGAGATAAAAACCGTTCTTCGTACTTGTGTTATGATACCGATTGAGTAGCACCCCAGTAACATGTATGCTTCCGCTGGACCCGATTTTGGGGGTGTTACATTTGCAGCCACACAAATATCACATACTCTTCCTTTCTTTCTTTTCTTGATAATTGAAGATAACTGTTGATGCATAATCTGGCGCGGACTGGATTCAACGACTCTCCTTGGGCCGTTAGTCGTCTTCTCAAGCCCTGAGTAGACTTGTCAACAAAGAAAACCCGTTAGGAGTGGACCCGAGGCCGTAGCCCCGGGATCCACCTCCGACGGTCAAGTTAGTATTGGTGCGATATAGCATAGAAGAGTTAGGTTTAGGGTAACCTGTTATCTTGTGTTAAATAAGAGAATCCCAGCCCTATATTTATTGGGCATAGATTAGGGTTTAGGCGTAGAGTAAGCCGCTGTCTGCCGGGCCTGGCCCATTCCTGGCCCAGTCCGGACCATACTTCCACAAGCCCCCCAAGTTTAGTATGACATAGTGTGTGGCTATGTTATGCTAGACTTAAGTTCTGTTCATGGTCGCGTAGGCCCATTCAACCATGACGGCACGGCCCATGTGTGCGCAACTTGTGTGCACATGGGACGGACCATACTGCGCAGCCCACATGCGACAGTGCGCACTGGGATTGCGATTGTGATTGTCTTACAATGGTGAAGGTGGATCTCGTATGCTGCATCCTAGGTAAGGGCGTACCTTTTGTACCAGTAGCGATGCAGCATGGTGCGACAGAAAACGTACTTCTGTGGCAGAAGTGCGCACTGTGCGCGACAAGGATACGCGTTGTGCGCAACAAGGATGCGCGCTGTGCGCGACAGAGGTGCGCGCTGTGCGCGACAGAGGTGCGCGTTGTGCGCGCTGTGCGCGAACATTACATTCGTCTTTACAACCGACAGATGACGTCTCCCATGCGGAAAGATGGTGCGAATATTTAAATCCGTCTTTTGTATCGGGCTTGCAATACTTCTTATGTACGATCTGCTTCCAAATATGCCTGCGTGACTTGTACGGAAACAATGGTATACCCTGGTAGCCCCCCAAGTTTGATGGTGCTACTCTTGTAGGAGCATTAAACTTAGTTATTCAAATCCTGAAAAACACTTAATGCAAATATTAAAAGTATATACCGCGAATCGCTACATATGAAACCTAATGAAGTAAAAGATTAGCGTGAAGCGATATATATCACATAGCATATGAAAGTAACACATAAGAGAAGTAGTATTATGAATGACACCTATTTTGAGGTTTTACAAACTATATAATAGAAGTAGCACGTAGCGAATATGCGAACGCAGTACGCTCATGGTGATTTATTGATCTTTTTCTTTTTTATTATAATAAAAAGAATGGCGCGGATGGACACACCGTGACCGCAACTAATAGTTTCAATCGCACGTACAGACGCAGATGGATGTATCGTGACCGCATAGACTCTAACGTTTATGGATGATCGCAGATGACCACGACTTTTGTCCAGTGCGCTCATGGCGATTGACTAGCATTGTGGTGCCTGTACGTGACAATGCGCTTATGGCGCCAATCTGCGAAGATGTCCGAACGCATGGCCCAACGCGGGTAGATTTATCGTGACTGCGTTGTTCGCGGCTAAAAGATAAAGTAGGTCCGATCGTGCGGACTTAATGCGGTTATAGGTAAAATCGTGTTTACCAAGTTTAAAAGATTTACATAAAATCTTCTGAATATTTAAAAGATTTACATAAAATTTTAGAAAATATTCGAAAACCGTAGTTTAAGATATTATCCTAAAACCGTAGTTTAGAAAATATCTTTTTAAAATAGACACTTGTTACTTGCGTCGAAGTAAATAAACAAAAAAGTCGAACATCGTTTATTTGTTTCTTGGTATATTATTATTGCCTTTGAAAAGTCAACAATAGTAGGCAGAAAGAATATAAATTCGTTGATGAATTTGCTATTAGGTTTTGTGAATGTGTCACATATTATTTTGTATCTGTGGCGTCGTGTACAATACAAAGTTTTAAAGTTACCGGCTTTTGGACTCGATGGTTGCTTTCCGGTGATGTGAGAGCACGAAACTTGTAGTAGTCATGGTCCCACGGATGGCGCCAATCTGTTGATGCATAATCTGGCGCGGACTAGATTCGACGACTCTCCTTGGGCCGTTAGTCGTCTTCTCAAGCCCTGAGTAGACCTGTCAACAAAGAAAACCCGTTAGGAGTGGACCCGAGGCCGTAGCCCCGGGATTCACCTTCGACGGTCAAGTTAGTATTGGTGCGATATAGCATAGAAGAGTTAGGTTTAGGGTAACCTGTTATCTTGTGTTAAAGAAGAGAATCCCAGCCCTATATTTATAAGGCATGAATTAGGGTTTAGGCGTAGAATGGGCCGCTGTCTGCCAGGCCTGGCCCATTCTTGGCCCAGTCCGGACCATACGTCCACAATAACCAACAATCTATGTTTGAAAGAAAATCAGACCATTTTTTTGAATATGAAACGAAAACTCTCTCTAAGGTTTTATGTTGTGTTGACCGTGATGGTGGTTTTGAGATGGGGTTAGAAATGAGGTAGATGTAGATGTTGGGTTTTATTGTTATTGTATACTTTCTGTTTGTGGACCATAGATGGAATAAGTTTTATGTTTGTTTTGGCTTCATTGATGATTGTTCTTTTCTTCTTTCGTTTCATCTTCGTTTTTGTTTTGATATGTAATGATACATTTTTTTTCTTTTGTGGAATGCATTAATCGGTCGAGGTGGTGACTGGTTTGTGAATTTTGGAGCCGTCCGACCTTCATCGATCTTGTGGTTGCAGTGGCGATGACTCGGTCAGCGTAGGGGCGACCGGTCCGGTCGACCGACCACTTTGCCCAGCCTAATGGCTTTATTTTTAAGTACTTAGCTTAGTATCTTGATTAGCTTGTACATTATGGTTAGATGATTGTATATTTTGATGAAGGGGTGAATTAATTAGTGTATTAATTATATGTGTTGAATAGATTGTTGACCTTAAAATCGTGCTTTACATGCTTGTGTTTTGTGTTTCATGACTTGTATTTACTTAAAAGGTATTGTTCATTATGCTTAAATGGTTGTAATTTTTGATGAAGGGGTGTTTTTAATAGTATCAATGTTGTTTGGTAGAATTTTGGTCTTAAAATGACATTACGCTGTTTTTTGTTGTACAATATGCTTACTTTGTTGCAATTTTGAAAATTTGGTGCATTAAAGTGTTGTAAATCATGCATTATTTCTTGTAAATCTGAAAATGAAGATAGAGTGTTTCATACATTATATGTAGTATAGATATAAGAAACGTAACACAAGAATGTACAACTAATAAATTTCACATAAAGATAAGAAACGTAAGAAGGAAATTTTTGGTGTGGTTGAAGTGAATTATTAGTTCACATCCCTATTTTGACGATTTCAATTACCTAAAGATAATTCAACTTTGCGACTAGTTAAGTCTTCAACTTGTAGCGTGTAGGTGTCGTCATTCATTAGGAAAAAATGGCTAGTATTCAATTCAGATGTAGACATAAATAGTTGTTCTGTGATGGCTTGATATTGAGATTATTTATTGATTAACTATTGAAATTGACTTTCAAGCTAATCTAGATAAAAGACAAAAATACGTATACATATTGTATTTTTTGGTATAGGGGATAATCATCTTTATTCTATTGATTTTTGTATAACTTGTAAAAAAAGTGTAAGCACACAGCTAAAAGTCGTTGATAATTTACCTTAAAAATTTATAAAATACCATAACATAAAAAAGGTAATCGCACCAAATGTATTAAACTTTACGCGAATCATATTTCAAGGTCCTTATACTATACTTGTGGGTAGGGTGTAAACGAGTTAAGCTTTTGTTAAGTAACTCGAACTCGTTCGAGCCAAACTTTATCGAGCCTCAAGCTCAAGCTCAAGCACAAAAATAAGTTTAGAATGTTTTTTGAGCTTTTAGTAATATATAAGTTTTTTAAATATATTATGTATATTTTAAGGGGCCTATATTTAAATACATTAAGTGTATGTACTTATTGTCAAGTTTAAATAGTATATTATGTATTCATTTTTGTTGGTTTAAATATCATTACAAAGAAATCGAGCTTTTTGAGCTTTTTGAGCTCGAGCCTTATTCAAACTTTCTTAGGATGAGCTCGAGCTTTTTTTATGAAGGCTCGTCGAGCTATCGAATCAAGCTCGAGCTGAATATAATATTTTCGAATCGAATCGAATCGAGCCCTGCCAGTGGCGAAGCTAGAAAATTTTCAGTGGGGAGTCGGGATCTAAATTTGTTTTTTTCCTAAGGCTATTTTTTGGGTAATACCGAAATTTTGGGGGGTCGAAACTGAATATACCTAAATTTTTCAACACGAAAACTATATACCCCCTACATCGCAAAAAAAATTTCGGGAGGTCGGGTGGCCCCTCGGCCCCTATGTGGCTGCGCCATTGAGCCCTGCCACTCGGTTTGACTCGTTTACACCCTACTTGTGGCTTCTGGCTTTTTAGATACATTTTTTTTCCCAATTTAAAGAATCAAAATTTATTTTTGTGCGATGTAAGATTTTTTTTAATTTCCAAAAAATGTTACCTTGATTATGTTTTTTAGGTGAAGTGATTAATTAATGTGATATATCATTCTAGTTGACTGTTAAAATTTATTTTGGCCAAAATTACAAAACTCATCGAAAACCAAAAAAAAAATTACATTGTAAAAATAAGAAAAACAGAATAGGTTATAATTTAAATCGAGAAAAAAGATTAAAAATGATCTACGGTGTATAATGATTTGTTTTGCAATTTTTTCAATTAAAAAACATCACGTGTACTCTATTTGTTATGCTATAGGGTGCATATGAAACATATTCATAAACGCAGGGGGTTAATTAAAAATAATCCGTTCATATAACATAAAGGCGGGAAAGTACCTGTACATAAAAAAACAGAAAATTGGCGGGAAACTAATATTTAAAAAAACAGAGCCAAACAGTTAACCGGAAACAGAGACCTCCGAGTACATACTTTCTTCGCCGATTGTACACGTGATCGGAACCGTAACAGTGTCGATGCTGGTCGTAACAACACGCTCATTCGCAGGACTTCTTCGGTGAAAATCTGGTGTCATCAACAACGATGGAAGCTGTTGATCAGGAAATAGACGATGGGACGATTATTACGAGCGATAAATTATAGTCGTTAATTGGTGCAATGAATTCGTTAATTAGGAAAGCGCATAACGTGTTTGTAAAAATGTCCCTGACAGAACAGGAGGGTGGTCATGGTATAAATTGATTAAATTCTGGATCGTAGTGGAAACAGCGAAAACTTCTAAGTGATAAAAAAAACTAATAATAATGTTATGTAACTGAAATTCGACCCGAAATTCAATTTTAAATCAATTGCTAGACACGTGACATGAAGAAGAAGAATGCGGAAGTAGAAATTTAAATCACCCTAAAATATAAGGAATACAAGATTTACATGGTTCAGTGAAAAAGTAACGTGCCATGGATCACTGGCGGTTGAAGGGTAATAAGTTTCGGAGATTTTAAGGACTGGAAAAAGCTGGGTTCAAGACTTCCAAGTTCCCATGTCTAATGGTCTTCAAGATTAACCAAACTTATATGATGGTACCTTTTTCAACAAGTACGTGCTCTTTTTCTTAGTATTAGATTTGTAGATAACATATTTAGATAAAAGTTCTAGTTTTGAGGTGGGTCGTTTATGAGCATTAAGCCATTAATGATGTTCTGCTAGGTTAATTTGTAGATAACATTTTGATTAAGAATGGTTTCGAGGCAGGTTTTAATTAGGAGCATCATTGACTAAGAAGTGCTTCAATTTGCATGAATTGCTAAAACTAAATATCTATGATACGAGTAGTATGTTACTAAATAATTTATGACTATGGTTTCATTTTTGTTTACTTTGTGTTAATGGTGTCCGAATTTTGACAGACTAAATCAGCAGTATTCAAATAACACTACTCTCCTTTACTGAAAATTGGCGTGATGCACAATAAGATGTGATTACACCTAGTGATCAAATTTAATTGTTAAACTCTGTTACGAAACCACCCAACTAGTTTAATTAACAACCTTATGAGGGTTTACTATGCTTTTAAATTATTAATCCAGTAAGGTCATATAATTTTTATCTCCAATGTTATGCAAAAGCCAAAATGAATTATTTTTCTAATAAAACGTGGGGACATTTTTGTTGTCCAACTTTACTTGGCTTGCCTACCATATGTGAATTTTATATGGAGTTAAGTGACTAGTCTACTTGTTTTAGAGAACTTTTCCTACATTATGGAATTATTTATTCGGTATAAGAAATTATATTAATCTTCACTAAATTATTACTTGTGGGCTATTGATATACAAAGAACACCTTAATTCTGCTCATATTTCAGGAAGGGTGAAAAGATGTTTCTTACAGTCGTTTGCGTACAAGAAATGTTAAAAATGATTACACGGTCACTGAGAGGAGACGTAAGAACTCTAAAACCTGCATTATTGGTGTTAGAATGGACGATTTTCCCATTTGATCCATGTATGACTAGTATTTGTAGCATAAAATAGGCAAGTAACCATTCTGTTTCATATTTATGCATTAATGGAATCCTGTTTGGTGTTTTTCTAATCCCTTTATGGTATCTATGATGCTCGATTGATAGGGGTTTCTCGCTAGCCATCTGAAAGTGTTTCATCCATAAACCCGAACCAATAAAGTGCTCTTTTGACTCTTAAACGAAAATGCATCTTTCGTGCACACTATACAAAAGGACAGAGTTAAATATTTGTACCCATCTTATGCAACGACTTGACATCATGATGGTGAAACATTATTCAAGCAAAAACACCATGTCAAGTTCTTGAATAATTTTGGCCAAATATATATAGCTATGTTTAGCTGTATTGTTTCATATGTTCCTATAAAAGCTATAACTTGAGAAAAGGTGTCCATTGATTGGCTTTCATATAATAGAAAATACACATAATGCATCTTTATGGGCTTTTTTTTCTCCCTTTTATCACACATGTATGGTTGTAGGTAAAGATCTTATCACAATCAATCACCCTAGAGAGAGCACTAGCATTTAAACCTAATTCACATGCTTCCCACATAGTCAAAACATTAAAAATAGGACATCTCTCTCCCTTTAACTCTATGATAAGATTACAATAACCTTCACTTTCATTATAAGATTACAACGTAGTGGTTAAGGTGAACTATATTCAACTAGATTATGAAATTTTAGAGGTCAAAAGTCTTGAAAACCCACAAGAGATTATCATGACCGCTAACTCGCAAAGATAACCAAAAGCTCAACATAAGGAAAACATCCAAATCTGTCAAACTACTAAAAAGACAAGTGAATTGTTTTTACTTAACATTAACTTTTTCTTTCAACAGTGTGAATCGAGACATGTCTTGCACTAATTTGGACCGAACAATCACGAAAAAGGGTTTCCTACAAAAAATTGGTTCTGAGGCAAAGTTAGAAGAGAACCACACACATGATAGGCAAATAACTTATAGGAGAAGATGACTAAATAAAGTAGGTTCACATGCCAATCATAGAAAAACAACATTAGCATAACAACTCCACAATATTTAGGCATAACCTAAAACTACTATAATACAAAAAGCAAACAACAAAAAGACATCATAACTTCTAAAGGTAACACCAAAGCTATTAAATCCTACCTATACACTCAACTTAATATAAAAAATGAAACGACTAGAAAGGATCGACGGTCCTAACCAAGCCTAACTCCCAAAGGCATCTACGAATTATTCTAAAAAGATTAAACGGGTCTAACTCATAACCTGGACTGGTTCTTTTCTGCACTAAGAATTCACAAAGATAACTCAAAGCTATTTTGCATTTCTAATCTTTCTATATTACAATCTTTTGTCAGCACATACAAAAAGAACCCAACCATATGACTAAAAAGAAGCCAAAGAGCAACCATCAAACCATAGTTTGCAGACTGAATGTTTGGGAAGCAAAATACAATGAACCCAAACCATAAAATCCTGTGCAAATGAACCAAACAAAGCCACGTTAGCAAGTTATTCAAAGTATCACAGTGCTAACGGACTTGCATGAAGGTTACAAAGTTTACAATGGTCTGGAATAGGTTACATAGTAGAAGAGTCACCTACATAACCCTAGTGATACTTCGACTAGTTTGTCAGTGGCCTGCAAAGCTTTGATAAATCGAGCTACTGCTAGTGCTTGCTTGGGCTACTCCAAAACTTGAAGTTGGTAGCAATAGTTCTGCCTGAGGGAAAGAAGTGTTTGATGGCACGTCAAGCAGCAGGTCATGCTCAGAATTTTCATCAGCATATCTCAAGGACTCGATTAGGGAGCTATGATCAGGTGGTAAAGCGAATAGGCTCCTTGGGCTGAATCCCGGGCCATCGTTGTCCATAACCTCCTTGTGATCATATCTCGCTTTCATTGATGTTCTCTTGGGACTCTTCATTGTAGTCTTTGGTCCTGTAATATCCGACTGTTAGTATTGATATGTAGTCTAAAACTTATATACTACATTGTAGAAAATGGTAGAAATAAATGCAAACCATGGAAGCCACGCATGAATGCCCTCAAGAGTTCTATTTGATAATGTGATAAATAACTAAATATTTCATTTCCCTCAATTGCTAAAAGAAGACATATAATATTTGTGCAATGACGGTTGACTCCTCATAAAAACATAATACACATAACGGCGATATAGAAAGGATTTTATCCAAATTTATCGTCTTTTTAAAAAAGAGCAACCTAAGTTATTTCAGAAAATAAGACCAACCTTGATATAGTTGAAATTGAGCATCTTGTGATCTCTTTACATTTACTGAATGGCCTGGTGTTACAGAATTTTGTATGCCACCAATTACAGACCCTCCACTGTCAAATTTACACTTTGCATCCTACAATCACGCATAAATTAAAAACCAACATTAAATTATAATACTTTTTTCAAAAGACTTCATTTGACAATACATATGTTTTTTTATTTTCTTTATTATCTAACCTGGAGTAGATTATATTTCTCAACCCAATCAGCTTTTGTTGCACTACCAAGAGCAAGCTTCTTTAATGTTCTACCGCCTTCATTTTTCACCATTGGTGAGGAGAGATCAAAAACCCCTTCAGCAAGAAGCTTTTGAAAGGATGATAAGTTCTCCTTAAATTGAGGGCTATCAAACATGCTTTTGAGGCTGTCGAATTGAAAAAAGAAATAAAATGAAGTCAATTGACATGAACTTAACTACTATGCTCGTTTTTCCAAGTAAATAAGCTCAATTTGTGAGATTCATGTGAAAGTGATGTTAAGTATTAAAAGATGAGATGCAAACCTATCGGGGACTTGATCAGTGTCAACAAGAGACAAATATTTCTGCAATTGTTGTTGTTCATCATTTGTCAAATGACTTGTAAACTCTTTAAAGTTGATAACGTCCTGCAAATATGGAGTTGAAGTTCTCATTAGTAAAATGGCAGGGTAAACGTTTTGGGGTGCTTGGTTTAGTACTTGGAGCGGATTATCTAGTTGCAATCGACACTAATCAGTTTTAGTGTTTTGGATAATCAATTTCAAGCCAGCAGCAACAAAACAAATTAAATGGTAGAATATATTTCTTACCTCAGTTTAAACCAATGTGAAAGAAAAAAAAACCTATCTCCATTTCACTAACAGGCACTACATCTTTAAGTTTTATTAACTTCGACAGATAGATTTTGCCAAATATATACAAATTCTTATTATCCGATTATTACAATTTATAACAGCATAAACACATCCTAACACTATTTACAAGACCAACATCCAAATACACGCTTAAAAAGTACATTTTTTGTTTACACTCGAAAACCTAAATAAAATTATAACAAGATAATTCAACTTACTTTTAAATCAATGTTGCACAATTGAGAGTTTTGGTTCATAAGTAGCTGTAAATTTTCGTCATTATCCCTGTAATGAAAAAATTAAGATTGTAATTGTATAAATAATAAGGTGCACAAATGTAAATGATCTAAAAAAATCTAGAAATAGAGTCTCAAGAACATTGTAACAATAACATTTACGTCTATACCTTTTCACATGGTCTTGATTCACAATCTTTTTAGACGCATCATTCCTTCGGCTTGAAAAGTTACCACCATTCTTAGCATTATATACAGGAAAGGTAGTCAACCCTGAATAAGCCTCGTTTTTAGTATCAACGGAGAGAGAACTTGCTTCAGATTCCTCTTCTCGAGTTGAGCTTGGATGACGCATTAGTACACTCCCATGTCCTATTTCAACCGAAACCATTGGTGTGTTGCATTCAAAAATCAAATCCTCCTCTGATGATCCCGAAAAATAGGATTGTTGTTCATGTAAGATGGTGTGTAGATCTTTGGTAAGTTTCTCAACAGGAGATTGCTTTAGCCCCCGGCTAACGCAAGTCCTTTTCCTTGAAGGTACCATTGTATCCCACACAACAGAGGATTGGGCTTGACCTGAAAAAAAGTGGGACATCATCTTTTAGTACTGTTTGGGAGATGTTGTAAGAATACCGATTATTGGGATAAATGTAAATTATGTAACTATCCGTAATGCTTGGAATTTAGGGTGTTTGACATTGTGTCTTAAAATGATTATATGATATAGAATAACCTGTATATGATAACGGATAACCAACTGTTACAAAACAATCTGCAAGAGATAGTGTTTGGATGTGCTTCTGTCATTTTGAAGTTGTGATAATCAGAAAATCAGTTTCACTGTACCCAAACACAAAAAACATGACAAATGTGACTTGAAAACGCAACACTTATATAATCTCTTTCAAAACGCAATGCCAAACACAGCATACTGAGGTGATTATCTGATTCTGATTCTTCAAACTGCAACTATATATTCAAGATATAGGAAAACTACCTGTCAAATCACTAGCATCTCCGCTGCCAAGCTGCATATAGCCATCAGAGTTAGATATAGCAGAGCCAGAACTCGACCTGTTGCTCGTATCCTCATCATACACTTTGCGAAAACCCTGTGTTTGATGGTCATATATAACCCCACCACCACCACTGCCGCTACCAAGCATAATGCTAGCTGACCTGCCTACTACATTGTCATAATTCTGTTTCCTTTTTAGTATTTTTGCCTCTTTGTTCTTAATGGATATAGTCTTAACTCTTGCAACTCTGCGATCCTCAAAATCATCTGGCTCGGCTCGAGCATGAAGAGGAGTGTAGTTCACAAGTGATCCTTTGGTTCTCCAACGAGATCCACAAGCATTGCACAATACAGGCTTGTCTGGTGGCCCGTTTCGCCATAGAGGAGTGCCTGTAATCACAATACACGTCCTATAGGTGTCAAAAAACACAAAAACTTATATACTTTCATTTCAATAACAAAAATTAGAAGATACAAATAGTTAACAATAGCAAATTCTTTCAAGTATACCAAAACAAGAACAAACCGGTTTATAAGCATTTAACAGATACAATTGAGCAAAACGGTTTCACAACACAAAATACAACAGTTTTGGAATAATGTGTTTGATTGTTCATTGGACTGTAAACGCGCTAACAACACAAACTGAGTACTTTCTTGATATAAAAACGAAGCGAATTATCGAATAGGTAGAGTGCATTTAGCAAATAACTTGTTATTGATTTCAATAATTGAAGTAAAACCAAGCAACATAAACATTCATTAAATCATAAGCAATTTCTTTAGAAGCTATACTCTGTATTTGATCAAGTCAAACTGCAAATTATACTCAAATTCCAACCATTTCTCTCTTCAGCTACAAATTATACAAATAATTAATCTTATTTCAAAAAATATTTTATTTAAAAAATCTCATAAACATACAATATTCAGCATAACAAATTCACAATTATTGTTTCCAATTTTCAGCTAATTTTTCATATGGGTATTATTATCAAACATGATCTCAAAAACTAATCTGAACACAAAAAATAAAAATAATAAAAACCTTTTTAATTAAAAAAATTTAATCCCAAAAAGTAAAAACTCACTTGTAACACCACAGTGACAACAAGGTCCATGCTTTCCCATATCTGAACAAATTCTTTTTTATTTTTTTTCTTGTAATATACAAAATTTAAGAAAAAACTTCAATTTCTTTAAAAAAAAAACAAACAAAATAAAGAAAATGAACTATGAACTCATTTTTTTTATTTTTATTTTTTTCACAAAAATTAAAACCCAGAAATATAATTTAAAAAGCTGAACTGGGTATAAATCTTTTTTCAAGAAAGATTAAAAAAAACCCAAATAAATTCTTTAAAACCCCACAAAAGCTAAGCAAAAATATTAAAAAAGAAAAAAAGGAGATGTTTTGTAGATGGGTTATTGTTGTTGTTGTTTCATAAGAACAAGAAGAAGAATTTGCATAATTATAATAATTATTATTGTTTGAATGAAGAAAAAGAAGAAGAGGAGAGTAATATTATTATGTGAAGGAATCTAATAAATGGTTGGGAAAGGAAGGTGAAAATGGGAGAGAAGGTTTGTATGTATGTATTTTGTGTGTGACCCTCACTTCTCCTCCTTCTTCTTGTATTGTATTGTATACCAAGTTAATGTTTCATTCAGCTTTCTTTTTCTTCTTTTCTTTTCTTTTGCTTTTATTAATTTTATTGTTTTTTATGTTTATTATTTATAAAAGATTAGTAGAGTTACGGGTAAAATGTTGCCTATAAAAAATAATACTCCGTATTTGATAGGTGATATTTAGACTAATTCGGGCCATGAGGAGTGGGTCATCTTTCTCGCAAAAGATGCTGACCGTGAAAAAATATTATTTCTTTATGATTACACTTGTAAAATATTGATAACCGGTAAAAGAACTGTAACTGATAAGATTAAATCTGGTAACGTTGATTATTTTATGCGCTTAAAAATTAATACTTGAAATGTGATATCCAAAGTAACGCGGGCCATGAAGAGTGGATCTCTTTTCCCGTGAAAGATCTTGACGTGGAAAGGTTTTTCTCGAGAATACCGCCCGACCATTGTTTTGTGAACTATTCTACCGTGCTAGATGAAACCCCTCACATTGTTCTCAAACTGTGTGTCTGTTTTGAGTGTCATCACATCATTGCTTTGATCTTATTTCAAAATTTTATGCGTGTTTATATGTTCCGGCGAAAAATAAGAGTACTCCTAGTGCTTTTAGCGGCTCACTTAGTAAAATGTTCATGATATGTACATATAAGGTAGCACAACTATTATGTTATTGTTACTTAAAGTTCTTGTTTTATTGCTTAGGTTAACAATTAACACCTACAATGGAGATTATAATGTTGACTTTTCTTGTGTTCATTTAAAAAAACCTCAACAGAAAAGGAAAATCATATCTCAAATGATAAAGAAATGGATCTTAGTGTTTATTGAGTAATATTAAAGAACTTAAGTTATCTTGAAACATATTAATTTAATATTATTTCACATGTTACAATAATTTTGGTTTCTTTGTATTGTGAAAGGGTGTGATGTGCTTTTTTGTTGTCACATTAATCACCAGAAGGTGGATCACATTCTTTAATAACAAAAGTCCAACATTAATCCCAAAATTTGGAATATTTTATGACTATAATATAATGAATATCTAAGGTATATTTTGTAAATCAATAGATATAAACAAAGGCCTAATGGCCTAACAATTTGTATATGATGTTGTATCTGTGGATTTTAGAGTATGATCAATTAATTTATGGCCTAATTTTGTTGAATTATCTCACTTTATTACAACACGTATATGAGAATTGGTACATTCTTTACCAGCTACATGTGCGCTATACTTATGTATGCAAGGTGTGCTACCGCACATGACCTCAAAATATAACTTCGTTATATATCTGAGCTTCAAAATTCACTTCTAACAAAAATTATTACTATTGTACAATTTTATATTGTAAACTTTGTTAAAACTTAAGATAGATCATCAAAACACTATGATTTTGGTTTTCATAATCGGTATTATATATTTTTGTACTACTGTATTTAGTTATCGTATAAGTTTTCGCATAGAGTCCCGAGACCCTTATGGATTTTTTTGATGTAGTGTTAGTTTTTGAAAAAACATCGATTTTTTTCTAAATGCATCTCAAATGTATCTAGTACATCGAAATGTGTTTCTAGTGTTATTTAGTTAGTATACTTACAAAAAAATTTATGCACCCGGTTATATTTGATCTTGGTTTCGTCTCTAGCACCGAGCATAACTAGACATCATATTTGTTTAAAAACGCAATGTTTGATTTGTTGCATAATTCAAATATGGTAATTCGAACTTCTTGAAAACTAGAGTGTTCCAAAATTTAGGACAAATACCTAGGTAACTTTGTCAATATTTACTCGCGTTGCTTGTGTCGTGTAACTACTATCATAAACACCTAAGCTATAATATATATGTTGTTTGAAAACTTCATAAGCAAATATTATGTGTTTAAGTAATGTAATCATCAAACAATATTAATCACATTGATGGCTGTTTATTTTCTTCATGTACTTGTGTAACTACCAATGGATTTTACATGAACAAAACTAAACAAAACTTGTTAGTTAACGTGTTCAATCAAACAATGTATCTTGCATTAAATGATATGATATACATTCTACGTTTAAAAGTAAAACACGGTTTCATCTAGGGATGGCAACGGGGCGGGTTTGGGGCGGGGCGGCCATCCCCATCCCCAAACCCGATTACCAAAGTTCTCCCCAAACCCGCCCCGATCCCCATCGGGGATCTAATCGGGGCGCCCCGTTGGGGCGTGATGGTCCCCCAAACCCGCCCCGTATTAATCGGGGATCTTATCGGGGCGTCATCTTTGGGTGTAATTCTCGACCAAAGCCGCATAATTTTACATTTATTGTTATTTTTATATCGTTAGCAATAACGAACCTATTAATAATCAATTAGAAACAAGCCTTATTAAATTTTCAACTATAATATTATACATAAATAATGATAAATTATACAACAAAAAAAATTAAAACTTAAAATATGACACTAAACGAGTTTCTATAATCACAATTACGCATTCTTATAAATCTAAAAAAACTAACAATATTAGAGTAATATTTTTTATTACGTTAATACTAACAAAATACTATATATGTAGATATATTTGTATATATGTATATGTTAATCGGGTGGGACGGGGCGGGGCGAGGATTCCCCACTCCCTGCCCCAAACCCGATTAAAATCCCTGTTTAATCCCCAAACCCGCCCCGTAACCTAATTAGCATGCCCCGCCCCGCCCCAATTATGTCGAGTTCGGGTTTTTTTGCCATCCCTAGTTTCATCTTATTAAGAAATTGAGTAATTTTCAGAAAAGAACCTAGATTTCTTTAGGCGTTCAAACTCTATTAATTGGATCCGTTTTGATAGTTGTGGTTTTACAAGACGCTGACTTAGACTCTCGTATGAAAATGTAAATCCATAGAATCAAAGCATCATTACATGTGATGTATATGTTACTATAAAATATATGATACTTATCGTAATTTGTACAAGTAAATTGGTAAAAGAAATTAAATACTAATAATTATCTTTAGCTTGATCGTGTTCATTAAGATCACTTGAGCCTTGTTAACTTAAATCCAATATATGTTCATAGTCTAGTGAATTACTATATATAAGTTTTCGCAGTGGTAACTCAAGAGTAAAGCTACTAAAGTCATCTTTTCAGCCCTCGAATATTTAGGGCCCTCAATTTTCTAACACCCTTTATAAATATATAGTCGGTCATATATTTTCTTGTGAATCATCTTGAACTCTCGATATCTAAATGGCCCCTATTACCTAAACTGCTAAAATTGTCAAAAATGTTTGTTTATTTATTGTTTATTTTTTAAATCCATACCATTAAGTCCTTATTTGAGTTTAAGAAACACATCCAATTTCATCTTTTTATTATTACATAATTATGAATTGAGTTCATTTAATGCTATAAGTTCTAATTACTTTTAGCTGATACTGTAAATAAATTAAACGTTTCAAGAATCACTCATGAATACTTGATTATTGTCTTAATGAATGGACAAGAATAACCTATTTTTCAACAAACAAACATATGTGTCAAACTCTCAATGTCCGTTTGTTTAATGTTCATATTAGTTCGTTTGTTCGGTTAACCAACACGAACAAGCCTCGTTCATGTTTGTTCGGTTCTTTAGCCCTACTTACAGATTATCATAAAGCGAAATTTGATTTTTTTCTTTTGCTTATGATATTTTTCTTTCTCTTTAATAAACTCTTAAATTCTCATTAGATTCTTGTTTAATAGTTGGATGTTTTATAAATAAAATGAATTGAAAAGCTAATATTAAGCAAAGAGAAAAAAATGAAAATTTTGAAAAGGCTTCATATTTGAATTTCGTTTTAGACCTCCCCAAAGCTTTTGCGGCCCCTGAGTCTTCGACGATGACACGGGTTGTTACTTCTTGCATATGGTTCTTCCTATCTTTTAAAATTTTAAAAACATTATGATGAATTATGAGTACACAAGTATACGATATTTAACTTCTTGTTGCTTTTAAATTAAGAAATAAACAGAAAATTTAAGGCATGGGTCATGACTCCTGTCCTGCCAAAGTTCAACTTTATTTCTAGTATCATTTATATTTTCCAACAAATTTCTGGATGTATTGATAAAATCTTTTGTATTTCTTGACTTTTAATAGAAATAAAATTTATTGAGTTTAATGTAGATAAATGTATACCCTAATCGTAGCCGTTGATACTGAAAAAGTAATTCACGATTGGGGTCCATATGGCTACGTGGCATGCACTGACTATTGGTCAATTTTTGGATTCAACCAATATGGTGAAACCATGACTCCATTTGAGTATGTGCAACTATGTAATATTGTAATCACAAATTCACAGCCTATACCTTTTTTTTTTTTTTTTTTTTTTTTTTTTTTTTTTTTTTTTTTCTGGTAAAATAAATTCATAACATCTACTTTTTTTTTTCCCTCTCTCTCTCGTAAAATGACCCTCATGTATAGTTAATGTACAAATTCCCACATAAGTTCTCAAATTTGACATTTAGAAACATGACTATAGATAGTGTCAAAACTTTCTGTTAAAATATAATAGCAATTCTTAGTGGGTTAAAGCGTAATTAGTCTATGTACATAAATTTAATTGTACTGAGTTAAATAAAGTTAGTATTAGACTTAGACTGAGATTGTTTGGCGTGCAAAACACGATAGAAACAAATTCTATAGGGATTGTACCCTCCATCTCAATAAATATAAGTGAGGGGATGCTAGTCCATTCATTTTTCTTGTATCGATGTAAGACTTTATTAGTTATTAATAAAAGCAGTACGATGGTATATATTGTGTGTGTGTTATTCTTTCTTTTCCTGATTATCTTGTGATCTTGAAGTGTCGACTTTTCTTGTGAACTCCTTAATCAATTTCCCGCTAACCTATCAGGTTTGTTGAAAGTTTTATCCAAAACTGGTATCAGAGTCTTGTTCGAGAAGAAAGAATCACACAACGTCAAGAAAGCCAAAACAAGAGAAAAAGAATAAACCTTGTTTAGTTCGTCTCTTCCTGCGCAACTATAGGAGAATTGACATTTCGGGTTCGTTAACTGTTGGATTTGTTTGAAATTCGAATTGAAGGTTTAAGACACGTAGATCTACGATCTCACCGGAATGATCATGCATTGGAACTTTTAGTAGGGAGATGTAGCATGTCAAAGTTGCCTGGATAGATTTGGTTTCCAAGTTGTTTTTCTGTTATTGTTTGGCTCTCGTTGTGTTGATGTAATAGGTAGATCAAAGGAAAACTTGAGGTGCAAGTTTCAGTATTTTCAATGGTTGTTTAGGTGAAAGAAAATCAAATCCAAGGGTTTACTTGGAGATCAAGATTTCGCTTACAAAGAGTATCGACAAAAAGATTAAGGCTTCAAAAGGTTAACGATTTAGAGTTCGCTGGTGATAATCAATCTTGAAGGTTATAAAGCTTCAAGGGTTTTTTGGTTTCGAGGGGCTTGATAAATTGGGTTTGAAGGTTCCCGCATGTTTCTTAAAGATCAAGTCTTGGTGATAACTTGGAAGGCAAACAAGGTTTAGTTGTTTCTTGAGGATTCAGGGAAAGTGATTGCTTGAAGTACAAGTTTTGTAGATTTGAGGTGATAGGGTTGAATCTTTAGGGGTTTTTTTAGGAAAACGAAATATATTAATCATTAAAAGAAACTTACAAAATACAATCAAGAAAGCATTTGACATACCCAATCTTCCATACTACACTATACATGACACAAATGACACCATACTTCAAAGAAAACTAGATATAAATACACCACAAATCTACAAATTAACAACTGGATAATCTGACCAACACAATTATGACTATCCCAAGCAATATCTAGCAGAAACTCATGGATTGAACAACAATGTAGAAAACTATCCAATTGGACTGCCTCATTAAAAACCTTTCGAAGAAAAACATAATGGGAAAAAACTTGGATAAGGAGAAAAGAGTACAACACACAATTGAATATCCATACCAATGTGACTTCCATCAAGACACAGGAGCAAAACCATATGCCATCCAAAACACTGATAAATGGTGCATAGAATCAAGTAGTCCTCCATACATGACACTCAATAAAGACCACTTGATACGATTATACAAAGTAGCCTTTGCACCACTGAATAGGAAACAAAAGAAACACATAACTACATTACCTAAGCAACAAAAAAACAAACCAAACCCTATGAAGAAGGCACGTCTTTCAGCTTTCTCTAGATAATGCATGGTTGCTTTTAACCACTAAGGCATCATTCTATGTCTATTGCCATCTATTCAACACGTAATCCATCACCAGAACTAGGCTACAATTGCTAAGTATCAAATTCATATAACATACCAGTTACCAAACAACCATGGTTACATATCAACTAACAAAGACCAAAGCATCAATCAACCAAACCATCCTGCCATTAGACACTACATGTTATAACCCACAATTTTTAGGAAACTTACTTTATGCAGCTTTACACATCTGAAAAAGGAACAGAAGCTCTAAAAACAAGCCAAATTGCCTCTAACCAGACCCATTTAAACCTTGCATGGAGGCCATTCAAAAATCAGACGATTGGCTATAGATACAAAGCCATCTGAAAACCCTAACACCACATCCAGATCCAATGATATACGGTAAACCACAATCAACAAAAGAGCAAGTAGAATGCAAGCCACATAGAACTAACTATACCAGGTGAACATGAATACAATCATCAACCTCAAGAAACCACCTTATGTAACTTATTCACTAAGAATCATAAGACCATAACCCCTGCTAAGATATCACTCCAGACCCACTCAACAAACAGATTATAATCAAAAGATCTCACTTGCAGACACAATGTATTGGCCATCTGAGCAGTCCTAAATACAATTAAAACTAGATAGATCACACTGGAATGCGAAAAATCATTTAGTCAACAACTCAAACCATAATCAGGAAACTTTCATTATGAGCTTACTAAGCCAAACCAAAAAAAAAATCTAAGAACTCTGTAACACCCCCATTTTTCACTGATCACAGCGGATTAAGTGTTTGGGGTATTACCTCACGGACCATATATACAGTAATAGGGAATGACTCAAATAGAGACATTTTATAAAAATAAGTTATCATTCATTCGAAATTATCAGAGTTTTATAAGATGAGGTCCCGTGAATCTAAGTGTGAGTTGTTATGTTGAATGATAACCAAATAGAAAGTCTTTCAAGTCTCGTGCCTCTCCATGCCATAATTTCCACAGAGCTCCGTTACCTAGGATACATGCTTAAAAAGTCAACACTAGGCATTGAGTGAGAGTCATAGGTTTAGGGGTTAGTGAATACAAGTTCCTCAGGGTTCAGTTGTTACACCCTTCAAGGAAAATGTAAAGAGAGAGAGAGAGAGAGAGAGAGAGAGAGAGAGAGAGAGAGAGAGAGAGAGAGAGAGAGAGAGAATGTGTGTGTGTGTGTGTGTGTGTGTGTGATAATTGCAATGCATGTACAATTATTAAGAGTTAGTCAGTTGGTCTGTTGCACTAAGCTCATGAACCACATGTTAACAATCCGGGTCATGGGGGCTGCAGACCCAACCATGAGGGGATGGGAAGGATAACTTGCCAAAGTTAATCCTTCAGTGAGGGTTCAAATATAATACTTATTGGTACCCTCCAGTGAGAGGTAGTACCAATGGGAGTTGTCAAACTCCAATAGATCAATCTATTATATTCGCGTTCACTTGTGTAAAATATCACAAGCGGTTAGATTCATGAATTTTGTTGTCTAGGGGTGGAAGATAGTTTACTCATGCAACAACCAAAGAAAAAGACTTGTATTCGATTTAAAGCACGTATCCCCCTCACAGGGTTGTAAAGCATTTAAAAGTGAGGCTATGAGAACTCACCTGGGCTTAGGGAAATCTAATTGATGTGAAAAGTGACTCGAAGACTAGACTGTCTACTCACGTATCGTGACCAGAAGTGGGGGAACGAGGGTTTTAGGGTTTCCTAGGGCAAAACTAGAACTCGACAAGCATGCAAGCTATACCACTCAAATCCTAAAGCTACTAGGGGACTTATACTACAAAATGGGTGAGGTAGAGAAGAGAGGAGAGGGGTGGATTGAAATGGTGAGAGTTTGAGAGGTATTTATAGGGTAACGGGGTGCCTAGGTGTCAAACGAGGGTGCTAGGTGTCAAGGAGGGGGGAGGTTGTGTCATGGTAGATATGGGTGATGTGGTGGGTCTATATGGTGACTAAGGTTTGCTATACACTAGATAGGGGGCTTGAATGGTGGTTCTAGGGTTCATGTGGTGGAGATGAAGCTGCGGCAAGAAGGAGGTGATCCACCTCCTTGCTTGCTAGCTTAGAGGTTCTAGGGTGTGTGCTAAGCATGACTAAGGTGCTAGGGTGCTAGGTTGAGGTGCTTGAGGTGCTTATGTTTAGGTTTTAACTAGTTTAGGTTTAGTTTTATCCTAATTTGGTTTAGTGGGAGATTAGGGTCTAGATTAGGGTTTTGTGCCTAGGTTAGGGTCCTATGAGTGCCTAATGACTAATACTAAGTCCTAAGAGGCTTATACTAAGTGTTGGTAGCTTATGGTGAAGTTTTGGGATTTCCAGGAAGTTATGACCTAGTTATGGTTTTATGCTTAAGAGACTTGTACCTAAGCTCTAAGGGGTTGTACTAGGGTCTAAGGGTGCTAAGATATCCTATTATTCCTAAGGTAACTCATACAAAAGCTTTGAACACTTTCAAATTGGTTTAGATAAGCAATTAGGGTTTTGTAAACACATAGGCCTGATTAAGGCTTAATTAGGGTTAGATTAGGGTTTTGTTATGAGTTTAGTGTGTTAGGTTGGTAGATTACTTATTGTGGTGTTGTTGTGATCTTATGCTTGACATACTAGAGGTTTATAGGATGTGTGGGTAGAGATATTTGGCTTGTGTGGATACGTGAGCAAGTCTAGAGAGTCATGCAAATAATGAAAGCAAAAATTTACCCGTGAAATATCTGACATAGGTATTTGTAGTGGAAATGATAGTGATGAGATTTGTGGGTTGTAATAGTCTTACCCCCTTGGAGAAAATCTCGTCCCGATATTTAGTTAAACGCAGAAGTTGTGGGGAAGAATTTCTGATACCAAAGAAGAGTGGTGCGAAAAGAAGGGAAGGTTTGTAAAAGCGGAGTAGGAAATGCTTGCACAAATGCCAGATACTTAGGCTTATTCATTTATATCTCATTACTTACAAATAAAGGCGTCCCAATATTTGTAAAAAAGAGCTTATAAATTCATAAACCATTTGATTTATAACTTTCTCATTAAAATGAAGAAGCACCCTAGTTCATTTTAATAGGATAGTCATTATAAATCATCCTTAAGTAGTATCGGCGGAAAATGAGGAGAGTTTTACCACACTTAAGGAAATGTGGTACGGGGATGTTTTAGAGACAAGTTCCAACCATGATGAAGACAAGTTCTAGTCACGGTCGAGACAAGTTCTAGTTACAGTGGAGACAAGTTCTAGTCATGGTAGAGACAAGTTCTAGTCATGATAAAGACAAGTTCTAGTCATGATAGAGACAAGTTCTACAGTTTCTCTGTTTAGCAACTTGTCACATGGTAACTTCCCATGCTATGACTAGAATGACGGGTGTCGAAGATCTCATTTTTGCAACTCTTGCAAAGCGAGATTTAATATTATAGTCGAACATAATGAGGATTAAAGTTCGATGTAGATATTCTTACAAGTTCTATCTAATAGAATCTTGTGATATGACGAGAAATACAAGTTCTAACTTTTAGAACATTGTAGGATGAGGTAGGGAGAGAATTTAGAATGTAAAATGACGGAGGAATGAAAGGATGGAAGGAAGTGTAAAGATGGATTTTTATAGGAAGGAGTTAAGAGGAAAAGGGAAGGAAAGGGATGAAATAGGAAGGTATGAAGGAGTGGGAGATAACGAAAGGATGGAAGAGTAGGAGTAGGTAGAGTGGGAAAAGGATAGGAGTATAGGATTAAACGGTAGAGTGAGGAAAGTGGAAGAGTAAGTTTTGAATAGGAGAGCGGGAAAAAAGGCGGTAGAATGGGATTTAAACGTAAGAGTGAGAAAAAGACGGAGGAATGGGATTTAAACAGAAAAGTGAGAAAAAGGCGAGGGAATGGGATTTAAACGGAAGAGTGAGAATATAGGATACCTGAAAAGATGGTATTCCTAATGGAATTTAGATTTACTAGATTCCTTCAAAGTTTGTTTTCCCCCTAAGGTTCTTTTAGTTTTCATAACTAGTCCTAAGGCTCTAAAGGTGGAGTACTAATCTTAACTGGTAAGGAAGATCCTGTTGGGAAAGGGGCCAGGTAATTTCTTATCTAGGGGTTTACTAGGAGTGTTATTATGCTTAGGTAGGGTTTCACGCTTTGTTTTTTGTCCTATGTTGTCTAGTACTACTAGTATCACTATTACTATAAGTATCACTATTCCTAGGTACTTAAATCCTGCTAGGGTAGTATCCATGGTATGCTCTAAGTAGAATTCCTAATATATATCCTATAAAATGTCAAATCCTAAGAAACTAAGTATAGGTAGACTAAAATCCTCAAATGTTTTATTCCTAGTTATAACTAGTAACCTTAAATCATAAGTCTGGGTTATCCTAATGGTATATCATTCTTAGGTATTTCTAGATCCTCAAATATATGTGGGAAATCTTAGTATGGGGTAGGCTACTTAGGTCTAGGTAAACTATATCCTCAAAATGACTTATATAGTAAAATCTTAACTAGTCTTTCTATCCTGTATCTAAACTAGGTACTAAAGGCTTAAGGTAGTTTACTAATCTAATCCTCAGCTATTTCTAAGCTTCCTAGGCTGTATCTAAAGGCTTCTTATGTCTAATCTAATTCTAATATCCTCGATATTAAGTAAAATTCCTATCTTAGACAAAATTCATCCTATTGTAATACCTGTCAGGCATAGGTTCTAGTTTGGTTTCTAGTTAATAAGACCTCGAAGATTTTTAATCTTATTTTTTTCATTTCCTCAATGATTTCTTATAGATAGTCTATTCGAAGTATCCTATGTCTATTCTTATGTTTACCTAAGGGTGATGAGGCGAAAAGTGAACCACTTTTAAGGGGTCATTTAAGCCCGAATTTGAGATTATTCGATCAATTATTGCCCTAAATCTTTCCTTTTGTTATTTTAGGCACTTTTGGAGAGAAATCTGGAAAAGGAAGCATTTTGGACGTTTTTGGAGCATAAAAGTGAAGAAAACGGCAAAGTCTCAATTTTCCTTGCTGGGAACAGTACCTGACAGCATCAAGGCTCTCCACATGACGGCGTCAAGAGTTACAAAAGAGGTGGATGTGGAAAATACACATGACGATCCAGAGAGTTTTTGTGCATAGGAGATGACGGCGTCACCCAAGGCCGTCATGGTCCAAGTATTACTGACGACCCAGAGGAAAATCCTACATGACGGCGTCACAAGTAGATCTAGGCAATACGATTTCATTATGGCGGCGAGTTGACGGCGTCACAACTTAATACATGACGCCATCACCCTGTAAAATCTATATATAGTTTTCCAAATTTCATTCATTAGTGTGCAACTTTGAGGGAATAAACCCTAGGCCGAATTTTACAGCTTTTTCAAGGGTTCCAACCCCTTGAATCTTTGATGTTCAATTAAAGATAAGTAATCTTTCAAATCATTCAATATGTCTATGTGTTGTTTGATTATATCTTACGCTTGTCTTCTATTTAACATGCTAGGCTAGATTTCTCTTGTGTTTGCTTAGATGTAGTGAAACCTAGATGTTAATTATGGGTTGATTGTTTGTTTATAGTTATTACGGATGATTGTATTCGATGTTAGGCTTAAGAAAACTGGCAGACTTCCATTGGTAACTTGCTTGAACGTCTTAAGAAACATGATCGGAGGTATACTACGATTTTTGGTTGTATTTAATGCGTAGGAGAATTCTAATGATCCCATGTTAGAAGCTTCTAACGGCTCGACATAGGAGTGAAGTAGGATCATATAGAGTTAGGGAATATTGTACACGGCCCTACGACTAGTATTAAGGAATATGACCCGTCATCCATGCAATTGTAACAAGCTATCAACCTGTAAAAGATATCTAGGGATTAATGAAACCTAAGTAAACACAACTTTCCTCATCATTGTTTACACCACATTAGTATAATTAGTTTCATTTTCATTTCTGTTATTTTATTTTGATTGCATCTTTAGTAAAATAGGTTAGTTGGCTAGCAACTAATTCCGACCACTCTTCCAAAACCCGAGATTTTAATTGCTTTTATAAAATATAAAAATACAAAAAGAATCATCCCTCACCTCTAGACATAGTTTAGGAGGCTTTCTAATCCTAGCGACACTATTCCTGAGTTGAACGATCAATCCCCCGGTACTTGTCACTATATTATACTACAACGATTAGGTACACTGCCTGGTGGGGGTTGTAAGCTTCTCGAGATCCCTTAAGAGGTAAAACCTGGTGCGATCCCCACGTATCAAAGGACATCCTAAAGTTATTTCTAACCTCAAGTATGGGAATCCTAGAGTTATTTCTAACATCAAGTATGGAAATCCTAGAGTTATTTCTAACCTCAAGTACGGAAATCCTAGAGTGTAATATGGTTTTCTAAGGGGGAATAACTATTTCAGGAATCATAGTAATTTAGAGGTGTAAGGAGGGGAAGATTGAGAAGAAAGGCTAAGAAAGTAGTGAGGGCTAGGGATACTGAATTTGGAAAGAATTCACATCTCTATGATGTAGAATAGGAATTCTCATCATTAGTATCATATGAAATGATAAGGAAGGGTTTTTAAGGAATTTGGTCTTTAAGATGTAGAAAAGGGATGAAGTTCGAGGGAATTCATGACATATAATATCATGAGATAACGGGAGTGGAAGTTACAACTACATAAGGTCATAAATAACTTGTTTTTCAACAAGTGTTGCTATTTATGCCAAATGTCTTGTTGTTAGATTTATGAGGATAGGGAAAAAGGAAGGTTGAATTTGGGAATAGGGAACAAACTCTATAGGATGAGACTTTAGGCTTCCATATAATGCCTAAAGTTCAAGAATAAGTATCCTTACGAGACGATTCTCAGTAAGGTTTTGGGTTTGAAATCGAAACCCAAACAGTTAAGACTTAAAAGTTTTTTAGAATCTATGAATCTAAGGCATCGGGACCATTTATCCCAGGTTCCTAGGGGTTATTGGGTGTAAGGTTTTAAGGTAGGTTATAACAAGTACCCAACTTGTCATATCTTATGGGATATTCCTAATTTCCTATGGGTTCTTATAAGGTTTGGGATATCCTAGGGTAATCAAGAAGAGGCATACCTAATCCTAGGTTAGCTAAGTTATCCTAAATTGAGGGGCACTAGGAGGTGAGAGTAGGAGATCTAAGGCATAACTTATATTATTGGTTTCCAATCTTGCATATCCTACGGGCATTATTCTAAGGCTAAACTCCTAAAGGCATATCATCTAGGGATTTCTTCCGAAGTTTTCTTAAATCTAAGGGTTTAGGGTTTTAATATTTCCTAAATTTGATTGATGACTTTTCTCATCATCATCAGTCATCTTTTCTAAGGTACAAATCCTAAAACGGGCAAAGGCTATCTTATAGTGGTGTCTCATTTGATTTTTCTATAATTTAGCTATCTTAAAACGGGATTGTTGTAGGGTGTTTTTAAACTACTATAATTAGGTCGGGTGCCTAGGTTATTATCATGACCTTCTTCTATCTTCTCAATAAGGTCAAGCAATATTTCATCTAAGTTATTTAAAATATCTTCTACCTGATTTTCCTGGTTTTCTAAAGTTGCAATAGTGGAATTTTCTCCTAATTCAGATTTTCAAAGTGAAGTGGGAGGGTTTACTAAGTAAGGTGTAGGTGCTAAGGTATAGGGTTGTCTAGGTTCATATATAAGGATATAGCCAGGGATAGGTTTCCTAGGTATATAAGGTTCTCTAGGAAGAAAGAACCCATGTGGTTCTAATCTAGGGAGGGAAATGGTGGGTGTAAAATAGTGTTTAGGGGAGTAATAGGTGACGCCTTAGTATAGAATTCTCTTATACGTTTTAAGTGTGGGTCATCTACGAAAGGTGTAAAACCTAAGGGTGAAGGTGTATCTATACTATTCCTAGGGCTTTCCGGGGAATTGGGAAAAAGATTTTTAAAACTAAGATCTGAATCATTAGGAGAGGGAAGAGCATATATTCTCTGTAAGTGATTCGGGTGGGGTAAAGGTAGAGTAGTGGGGAGCAGGCATAACTATCTAATAACCGATAAAATAATGTAAGCTAGCATATAAGTTAAGGAAATACCTATTATGCAGACCTAATGCACATATGGATTTTGGAAGTAGGCATTGGGGAGTGGATTGGCACGAAAGACTTTCTCGGGTGTTGGGAAAAGTAGTTGTAGTTTAGGTTTTGACCTTATTCTCTACAACCGAAGCTCTGATGCCAATCTGTAACACCCCCATTTTTCACTGATCGCAGCGGATTAAGTATTTGGGGTATTACCTCATGGACCATATATAAAGTAATAAGGAATGACTCAAAAAGAGACATTTTATAAAAATGATTTATCACTCATTAGAAATTATCTGAGTTTTATAAGATGAGGTCCCGTGAATCTAAGTGTGAGTTGTTATGTTGAATGATAACAAAATAGAAAGTCTTTCAAGTCTCGTGCCTCTCCATGCCATAATTTCCACAGAGCTCCGTTACCTAGGATACATGCTTAAAAAGTCAACACTAGGTGTTGAGTGAGAGTCATAGGTTTAGGGGATAGTGAATACAAGTTCCTCATGGTTCAGTTGTTACACCCTTCAAGGAAAATGTAGTGTGTGTGTGATAATTGCAATGCATGTACAATTATCAAGAGTTGGTAAGTTGGTCTATTGCACTAAGCTCATGAACCACACATTAACAATCTGGGTCATGGGGGCTGCAGACCCAACCATGAGGGTTTGGGAAGGATAACTTGCCAAAGTTAATCCTTCAGTGAGGGTTCAAATATAATACTTATTGGTACCCTCCAGTGAGAGGTAGTACTAACGGGAGTTGTCAAACTCCAATAGATCTATCTATTATATTCGCGTTCACTTGTGTAAAATATCACAAGCGATTAGATTCATGAATTTTGTTGTGTAGGGGTGGCAGATAGTTTACTTGTGCAACAACCAAAGAAAAAGACTTGTATTCGATTTAAAGCATGTATCCCCCTCACAGGGTTGTAAAGCATTTAAAAGTGAGGCTATGAAAACTCACCCGAGCTTAGGGAAATCTAATTGATGTGAAAAGTGACTTGGAGACTAGACTGCCTACTCACGTATCGTGACCAGAAATAGGGGAAAGAGGGTTTTAGGGTTTCCTAGGGCAAAACTAGAATTCGACAAGCATGCAAGCTATACCACTCGACTCCTAAAGCTACTAGGGGACTTATACTACAGAATGGGTGAGGTAGAGAAGAGAGGAGGGGGTGGATTGAAATGGTAAGAGTTTGAGAGGTATTTATAAGGTAACGGGGTGCCTAGGTGTCAAACGAGGGTGCTAGGTGTCAAACGAGGGTGCTAGGTGTCGAGGAGGGGGGAGGTCGTGTCATGGTTGATAGGGGGTGATGTGGTGGGTCTATATGGTAACTAAGGTTTGCTATACACTAGCTAGGGGGCTGGAATGGCGTTTCTAGGGTTCATGTGGTGGAGATGAAGCCGCGGCAGGAAGGAGGTGACAAGGAGGTGATCCAGCTCCTTGCTTGCTAGCTTAGAGGTGCTAGGGTGTGTGCTAAGCATGACTAAGGTGCTAGGGGTGCTAGGTTGAGGTGCTTATGTTTAGGTTTTAACTAGTTTAGGTTTAGTTTTATCCTAATTTGGCTTAGTGGGAGATTAGGGTCTAGTTTAGGGTTTTGTGCCTAGGTTAGGGTCCTATAAGTGCCTAATGACTAATCCTAAGTCCTAAGAGGCTTATAGCAAGTAGACCTAATAAAAAGAAATTTCAACCTAGACAATAATTATTTCCCCGGGTTGCAGCGCTAAAAACTTGATGCGTTGTTTTGAGCCCTCGCAAAAGGTTTTACCTCTCAAGGGATCTCAAGAGGCTTGCAATCCCCACTAGGCAGTGTACCTGACCGTTGTAGTATAGTAAAGTGGCAAGTACCGTGGGATTGATTGTTCAACTCAAAGAATAGTGTTCGCTTGGGTTAAAATTCGATTATACTAGGTCTATAGGTGAGGGATGATTCTTTTTGTATTTTTATATTTTATGAAAAGCAAGTAAAAATCTCGGGTTTTGGAAGGATGGGCGGAATTAGTTGCTAGTCAACTAACCCAAATTACTACAATTGCAAACAAAATAAAATAAAATGAAACTAAAGTAAATTTGGCGAAAACAATAATAAGAGAAAATGTGTTTACTTAGATTTTACTACTCCCTAGCTATCTTTTACCGGTTGATTAGTTTGTTACAATTGTATGGATGACGGGTTATATTCCTTAATACCATTCGTAGGGCCGTGTACGATCTTCCCTAACTCTATAAGCTTTTACCTCTTCCTATGTCGAGCCGACTACTAGCTCCTAACATGACCTCATTAGTAGTTACTTATGCATTAAATATAACCAATTTATCGTAGTACACATCCGATCATGTTTTTTAAGACGTTCAAGCAAGTTACCAATTATAAACAAACAACAACTAATAATCGATAACTAAGTTTCATTACATCTAAGCAAACACAAAGAAAACCTAGCCTAGCATGTTAAAGAGAAGACAAACATAAGATAAAATCAAACAACACATAGACATATTGAATGATTATTGGAAAACTTATCTTCAATTAAGCATGGATGAAACAAGGGTTTGAAACCCTTAAAAATACTGTAAAATTCGTCTAGGGTTTCTCCTCTCAAAGTTGCACACAATGAATGAAAAATCAAAAACTATATATAGAGTATTGGGTCTGACGGCGTCAAGAGTAAGTTCTGACGCCGTCAACTCGCCGCCATAATTCTCATCGTATTGCCTATATCCAATTCTGACGCCGTAATGTGTAAACTTGATCTTGGTCGTCACATGCAATTTGCTCTTGACGGCCTCGGTAACGCCGTCATGTATAATTCCTCCAAAAACTCTCTAGCGCGTCACGTGTAACTTGATTTATCCACCTCTTTGTTAAAGGGTGATGACGTCATAAGCAAATCCTGACGCCGTCAGATACATTTTTCAGCATTAATTTGAAACTTTGTCGTTTTCTTCACCTTTTCGCTCAAAAAACGTCCAAAATGCTTCCTTTTCCAGTTTTTCTCTCAAAAGTACCTAAAATGACAAAAGGAACGATTTAGGGCAATATTTGATAAAATAATCTCGACTTTGGGCTTAAATGAGACCCCGTAAAAGCGGTACACTTTTCGTCTCATCAAAGACTCACTATCAAGGTAAAATTGTTAGAATATAGTAGCAATTCTTATTGGGTTAAAGTGTAATTAGTTCACATATAAGGATTTAATTATACTTAGTTAAATAGAGTTAGTATTAGACTTAAACTGAGATTGCGTGTTGTGCCAGACAAACAAGAAAATTCTGGAATTCGAATTCCATAGGATTGTACCCCCCCATCTCTATAAATAGAGGTGAGGGGGGATGCTAGTTCATTCATTATTCTTGTCTCGATGTATGACTTTATTGTTTATTAATAAAGGGGGTTCGAGTGTATATATTGTGTGCGTGTTATTCTTTCTTTTGTTGATTATCTTATGAACTTGAAGGGTCGACTTTTTTTGTGAACCCTTTGATCAATTCCGCATTAAGCTTTCAGGTTTGTTAGAGGTTTTATCTAACAATTTCACAAAAGTGAAAAACAATGAAGATCCTTAATTCTCAAGAAATGTTAAGATGGTTAACCTATCAACCGAACTGGTTGCTCAATAAGGCTGGGTATAATGGTCACTTAACTACCATCTTCATCTCAACATCACATTAGTTTTTTAACACATCTCCTTACGACCAACTTTACAAGCATAGTCGTCATCACCTAACTAAACACATAAAAATACCTTCGCTCAATACAAACATACCACACAATAATCACACACACTCACAAACAAAAAACAAAATGGTTCGGCATGTGGTGGGGCATTTTTAAGCTTGGTTCGGCGGGTGAAGTACCACCATGAGACACGGTCCTGTTTGGTTTATGGTTTACGTTTATGTTCAAAGAATCAAAGTCACCCACCGTATTTGATTAATCGGTTATCCTTCCATAGTTGCGAACATCCTTGTAACAAAAAAAAAAAAAAAAAGTTACATTTAACTCACTGGAATTATGTATCAAGGTTGGTTCAAAAGGTTAGTAGTAAAGATTAAAGAATGCTAGTTTGCTTGCGAACTCTGTTAGAGTTAATTTCATAAACTTGCACGACGTGATATGACGTCAATGCATTACAAAGTCAAGTTCACGACTAGCACGGCTTGTATGAATTTTCGTTGTTTAACTTCGTAATCGACACATGACTCTTCACCATTTTGCCTTTAGTAACCAACGATCACTAATTATCTCACCTTTATGTCACAATCCACACGCATGCTCTTTAGACGAAAAGAGATATAGTAAGCACTGGTAATACTTTTGAGTTAACGAGTTATTTATGCACCATTGATTGTTTGGTTTTCAAGGTTAAATACCTATTTTGAACTATATCATGTAAGAATATTAAATGCGTCTCAAGCCTTCTAGACCATACAATATGGCATATTGGGATGTCAATAACCCTACACATTTCTTTAGAAACTATGTATTGTTACATGTATCTTTGTTAAAGGTGCTAAACATTATACCCTTTGTGTTAGTTCATAAAGTTGGTTAGTTAATTATCAAATGTTTCATCACCTAATTGCGTGTTTACATCTTTTGTAATAAAAGCGGATTCGGAATTGTCTTTCATTCCAAGGCTTAACTTGTATCCATGCGCTTCAGATTCGTCTGGCGTTCGCTCCCAAAAATATAGCCATCCCTGGCCCCTCACGTCAATCCCACGAGCCTCTTATCCATTCTCATTCAATCACGGCGGGGTAGCAAATCAAAATGAAAAACTACCCAGCATCATTCTTCTTTCCACCGTCTTTCGGCAAATGACATTTTTCTAGCATGTTTAATTGGTACATGATGTTCGTTTATATACTTGTGCGATACACCTTTTCTCTTTAGCTACTAACAGCATACATACAACCTTAAGTTTATACAAAACTGAAAACATCCAAATATACGAATTTTATAACTTTGAGTTTACTCCCTTTTATCTCATATGTATAAGCTAATTTATAAGTTAAAGTTATGATTTTTTAATGATAACTAAACCATGAAACTCGGCGTAACTAGGACCATCTGTAATGAAGGGCCGGTCACACTAGCTTGGCACCCTTATCATGATCGCGATCACACTTGGTCACTCATATTACAATTTCAATCGAAGACACGTCCAACATGGGTTTTTTTCAATGACTTGGTCGACTGCAGGACCAGGTTGTGTGAGTTCTTGTGTGGGGGTGTTTTTATTAAACGGTTTTGTGAGGTATATTTGTGTTTAATCGGGTTATGTTTTTTGTAGTGATCACGGTCGCCTTGTTACACTAAGTGGTTGTAAAGTTGGTTGTAGAGAGAGAAAGCTGAGACAATACTGATGTGATAGTGATGGTTGCTGTTATGTGTTTTCATATTACACTTAGTCTAAACCAACAAAGGAACGAATAACGTGATGTGGGGGGTGCAATACGGCGCCTAATGGCGTCGCCATTCGTAAAAAAAGTGGAGATGGCGTGTTTGTTGTTGTATCGTGCCCTTTAAGATTGAACGTAGTGATATGCAATTCTCACGAGTAAGAAACGCACTCACACACCAACTGTTAGTTTTATAGACAAAATAATAATAGTTGTGTGTTAGGATCGAACTTGAGATCACGGGATTGCACACAATACGTATGAAGAGAAAAAGTAATAATTATTTATAAAATGTTATAATTAATTATTAAAACACAAAATTAATAATAATAATTAGTATTTAATGATTAATGACTAATTATATATTAAACGAAGATTAGGAAAGTAATACTAGACAAAACATGGAAACAAGAGAAGGTTCCGGAAACCCCTAGGGGCTCCAAAACCGATCGGCATAGGGGGGTGGTAACCTCTTTATGTGCCTTGAGCTCCAAGTTTTGTGTAGTATATAAGCAAACCCAAGATGCATGTTTTTCTCATAACTTGTACACACACATCTTGGTGTTTTCTCCTCTCCTTTTTCTTTCCTTGGTCGATTCTTATCAAACAAACCCTTAGGGTTTCGATTTTCATAAGATCAAAAAGATTTTGTGTTTATTACTTGCATAAACTTTTTCTTGAATTAGTACATGTGTACAAGAACGTGAATCAAACACACTATTGTTTGATTCTTGGATTGAATTACAAAAGAGGTAAGGGGTAATTCTTGTAATCTACATAAACCCTAATTAGGGTTCTTGGTTCCGAAAAATTGCTTTGATTCTTGTTCGGGCTAGAATCACAAAGGTATGTTTACTATTTAATTATTGATTAATTAATTACATGTTATTTGATTCTATTATAATTGTTTCCGCTATGCTCATTTGATGTACTTGGTTTATTAATATGAATGTCATGATATAATAATTCCAACAGTGGCATCTAGAGCCGTTATAATGTGTAATTAATTATCGAAACGCATAAAAATTGGATCTTGATTCGTTTAGTTACATGTTTTTAGGGTTTATTTGTTAGATTCCTAACCCTAAAATTTTTTGGGTCGATTGACCTTTATAGGGTTTTAGGGTTTATGGTTTTTAATTTTTTTAATATGATTAAAAACCCTAGGATGTCATGTAATTGTTATGCGTTTTAGTAAACGATCTTGGTGCAATATGTTAATTGTTAAGCTAAATCCATGAAAAAGTGCATATTTGCATGAATTTTTATATTGTTTATATGAATTAATGGTTAAGTTATATATTGAAACATATAAATTTATTAATAGATGTCGAATTGGGGAAGACTCCAATATTAAGTAATCAATTATGTGCTATGTGGTATTTATTTAATTTTGGCTTACGCAATCGATTTATCGATGTATGTGGCTCTTTTTCCAAGAAAAAGAAAGCCTCAATTGAATTAATACGTTATACACCTAGATTTGATTATTAATAGGACTTTTGAATAAGATTTGCATGTGGCTACATGTTTTATACATATTTAATTGTTATGATTATGTATATTTGTTTATTTAGTTGTTTTATTTTTTATTGTACATTACTTGTTTTGTTTATTTATTGTGTTAGACATGTTTATAAACGAAAAGGGTAATTTTTGAATAGAAAAGTAATACGGACTAAATAATGGCGAAATTGTTTTGGTTTTTAAGAGTTTAAAATTTCAAATGATTGGTTGATTGATGTTTTTGTACGTAATGGTTAAATAGGCTCGACCGAAGTTTACACACTATAAGATGGGTATAAGGATGGCAACGCATTAAATTGTGGCCTTAGAGAGACAACATTCTGTCTTAACGCTCGTTTGTGTGTAAATTAGACTTACCGAACAACCATTTCATGTACATTGTCATCTTAAGGGTGAATAATCCACAATTCCACAATGATTATCCGAAACACTAAGCTTTCGGCCTTATACAAAAGTACGATATAGTGGACGATAATTGATGGTTATTCTTTAATTGGTGAACCCGATACCTCAATCAAAACTTTGTTATTTTACTCTTAGATAATTGGTAATAAAAAGGTTTTGTAAAACCAATGTTATGAAGTTGTATGCACGCTTCTTCATACATTATTTTGATCACATCAAAATATTAATACCCTTATAAAATTAAGTCGAATGCCATCTAATTAAGAACACTTGAAGTTGTAATTTACGTCATGTGAGAACTTGGCGAGATTGCAATGGAGAGGTAAATTTCATAAATTCATTGTTAGCAGATCAACTGATGTGATGGATTTGTGAGTTTGCAGTTTTTAAGTTAAAAGACTTAAATTGAGTAGTAAGTGAGATCTTGGACTCAAGGCATTAATATGGGGACTAAACATGCTTACAATACAAATGTTTTATGATTGTAAATCCTATATATCTAGGAATTGGACAAATGTTATGCCAATTACTTGTACGACAAGTTACCTCATATTATACTTTCATTACTAGCAGATCAACTGATGTGATGAAACTATGTTTATGGAGGATCCTAGTTTTCAAGATTATTCTATGGATATTATTTCCTTGGGTATTTTAATTTTCTTGAAAAATTGTATTATAAAAAATACTAATGTTTTGAACTTTCTTTATCTGTAGAAATGGCTCAAACTGATAACACCAACTTTCGTTCTGTGTTCAAAACTTATTTTGAACGAGAAAAATTGACTGGCTCGGAAAATTTCAATGATTGGTACCGTTCACTAAGGATTGTCCTGCAAGTGACTGGTCAACTTGAAATCTTGAAAACGCCTTGTCCTGAAGAACCTGTAGGCGAGCAGCTACTGAAGCTGCTAAGGCCAAATGGAATCTTGATTGTAAGGAACATATTGATGTGGCCGCAATGATGTTAGGGGCAATGTCCACACCTCTTCAAAGGCAGTTTGAAGAGTATTTCCCCATGAACATGATTGATGAACTCAAGAAACTATATGAGAAACCATCAAATGTAGAGATTTACGATTTGATGGAGGCTGTACATGGTTGTAAACAGGGTGATGGTGAACCTGTGAGTGCTCATGTGTTGAAGATGAAAAGTTTCATGGATCAACTACAAACACTTAAGAAACCCTATGACAATGATATGGCTGTGAACTTAATCAATAGATCCCTTAACAAGGATTTTAATGGTTTTGTGAGGAAATTCAATATGCATTGCGTGGGGAAGACAGTAAGTGAATTGCACGCACTGCTCATTGATTATGAGAAAGGGTTGACACCAAAGGCTCCTACGCCCCAAGTTCTTGCTATACAAGGGGGTAGAATTAACAAGCCAAATGCGAACAAGAAGAAGGGTAAAGGAAAGAAGAAGGCTGATAAGAATAAGCAGGTTATGGCTTATCAACCACCTCAACCTAAGAAGAACCCTCCTGTCAAGAATAATCCAAAGAAGGATCAAGGATGCCATTACTGCAAGGTGATGGGCCACTGGAGGAGGAATTTTCCTCTTTATCTCGATGACTTGCGCAACAATAAGGTTAAGAAGACTGGGCACATGGGCGCCAGCACTTCAGGTAACTTATTTGTCATTGAATTATTTACTTTATCTCGTAAATTAAATTCCTGGGTATATGATACTGGATGTGGTATTAATATTTGTAATACACTGCAGGGGTTTAGAGAGGAAAGGAGACTAGCTTATGGGGAGCAATTTCTGCATGTGGGAAATGGAGCACAAGCAGCAGTTGAAGCCATAGGAATGTTTGATTTAGTTTTACCTTCGGGTTTAGTACTTTGTTTAAACAATTGTCATTATGCACCTTCTATAATTAGAGGTGTTGTTTCCTTTTCATGTTTGTTGGATCTTGGTTTTTCTCATACTATTGATGGCAATAAAATTTCTGTTTCTTTAAATGGTGTATTTTATTTTAATGTTGTTGCTGTGAATGGTGTGTTTGAAATTGATATGAATAATTGTGTGACTTCCAACAATAATAATAATTCGATGTACAACATAAGTAAGAGAATAAAGTATGACTTGAATTCGTCTTACCTTTGGCACTGTAGACTTGCTCATATAGGCAAGACTCGCATGCAAAAGCTGCAACGTGAAGGGCTTTTGAATAATATCAATGATGAGTCATTTGATAAATGCGAATCTTGTATTTCTGGGAAGATGACGAAGAAACCTTTTCATAATAATATGGAAAGAGCTTCAGATCTACTTGGTTTGATACACACGGATGTATGTGGACCACTTAGACATGTGTCAAGGAGAGGTGCTGTTTACTTCTTAACTTTTACAGATGATTTCAGCCGTTATGTTTATGTTTATTTACTTAAGCATAAACATGAAGTGTTTGAAATATTTAAAGTTTTCAAAGCAGAAGTAGAATTGCAATTGGGAAAGAAGATTAAAGCTCTTCGTTCTGATCGAGGTGGTGAATACCTTAGTCAAGATTTTAAAGATTTCTTAACTGAGAATGGAATTGTCCAGAATCTCACATCTCCATATACTCCACAACAAAATGGTGTATCTGAGAGAAGGAATCGTACATTGTTGGACATGGTTCGATCAATGTATAATCTTACTAATCTTCCTTTGTCTTTTTGGGATTATGCTCTTGAATCAGCTGTTCGTATTATGAATATGGTTCCCACCAAGAAGGTTGATAAGACACCATATGAGATATGGACTGGAAAAGCTCCGAAATTGTCTTATTTAAAGGTCTGGGGTTTTGAGGCGTATGTTAAACGTGACTCACAAGATAAACTCCAACAAAGATCTGTAAAGTGCATTTTTGTAGGATACCCAAAGGAAACAATGGGTTACTACTTTTACTACCCACCTGAGAAAAAAGTGTTTGTTGCAAGATATGGTGATTTTCTTGAAAGTGATTTTGTGACTCAAGAAATCAGTGGGAGAGTATATGATCTAGAAGATGATCTAAATAATGCATTGCCTTCAGAAAACACTAGCACACTTCCTATAGAACCGGAAAGTCTGGGTCCTCCACCGGAAGTTGAAGTAATTCCCATTCGCAAATCTTCAAGATCTGTGAAAGCTCCTGACCGTCTATGTCTTAATGTAGAGGTCGATGAGCATACACTAGGGGATCTTAATGAACCTACTAGTTATAGAGCTACCATTAATAGTCCTCAAAAGGCTAAGTGGAAAGCTACTATGGATGGGGAAATACAATCCATGCATGACAATGAAGTCTGGGAAGAAGTTGACTTACCTCCTGGTGCCAAGGTAGTTGGGAGTAAGTGGCTCTACAAAATTAAGACTGATATGGATGGATATGCACACATTAAATAAGGCTCGTCTAGTTGCTAAAGGTTTTACTCAAACTTTTGGAATTGATTACAAGGAGACGTTTTCTCCTGTAGCAGACATAAGAGCTATAAGAATTCTCATAGCTATAGCAACGTACTATGACTATGAGATTTGGCAAATGGATGTGAAAACCGCTTTCTTAAATGGTCATCTAGATGAAGACATCTATATGGCACAATCAGAAGGTTTGAAAATCCAGAATTTCCAAATCATGTATGCAAGCTTAAAAGATCCATTTATGGATTAAAGCAAGCATCACGACAATGGAACAAGAGGTTTGATGCTGAGATCAAAAAGTTTGGATTCACTCGAAATCTTGATGAGCCATGTGTGTATCACAAAGCTAGTGGGAGTGATAATGTAATTTTCCTAATTCTTTATGTTGATGACATATTGATCATGGGAAAAGACATTCCAAGTTTGCAAAAAGTTAAGGCATATCTTGGAAAGTGCTTTTCTATGAAAGATTTAGGAGAAGCTGCATACATTCTGGGAATCAAAATCTATAGAGATAGATCAAGGCGGTTAATTGGATTAAGTCAAAGTGCTTACATTGACAAAATATTGAAAAGATTCAATATGCAAAATTCCAAGAAAGGATATTTGCCGATGGAAGTAAAACATGGCTTATGTAATGAGTTTTGTGCTTCAACACCTGCTGAGGTGGCTCGCATGAGTAAAGTTCCTTATGCTTCGGCTGTAGGATCTATTATGTATGCGGTTAAGTGCACAAGGCCAGATGTGGCGTTTGCTCAAAATATCACCAGTCAATTTCAACAGAATCCAGGTGATAAACATTGGATTGCTGTTAAGCATATTCTTAAGTATTTGAGGAATACAAAAGATATGTTTTTGGTATATGGTGGAAATCCAGATGCAGAACTTTGTGTTACAGATTTCTGCAATGCATCCTTTCAAAGTAATAAAGATGATTCGAAGTCTCAGACGGGTTATGTCTTTGTTATTAATGGAGGAGATGTAGACTGGAGGAGCAAGAAGCAGAGTACAATTGCGATGTCTGCAACAGAAGCTGAATACATTGCTACTTCAGAAGCTGCTATGGAGGCTGTTTGGATTAGGAAATTCGTTTCTGGGCTTGGTGTTATGCCTTCAATTGAATTACCTATTAATATGTATTGTGACAATTCTGCTGCAATCATATTTGCCAATGAACCTGGAGTCATGAGAGGCACCGGACATTTTCTACGGAAGTATCACTTTGTTCGTGAAAAGGTTAACGAAGGTGAAATAAATCTGCTGAAAGTTCACACAGATGATAACTTAGCTGATCCGTTCACTAAGGCTTTGGCGAAAGAGAAGCTTAATGAATTAGCCAATGGAATTGGACTTAAATTAGCTAGTAGTTTCATGCATAACTGTGATTAGTATTTGGATAAAGGATGTTGTAAACAATTATTATTTAATGAAATAAAGTATGTTGGTATGTTTATTTCTATTGTTAATTATTGTTGTCCTATTTTTGCATGTTTAAATCCATGAATAATAGTTATTCTAAATTGTCCGTTGTCAGTTAATAATATGGGAATATTATTAAATTAAGACAAATCTGAAGTTGGTATAATATACTTAGAGTATATTGATGCGTAGTCATGCCATTTCAGATGATATTCGATGATACTGAATATAGGACTTATCCCAACTATATGATGTTACTTTATGGATCTTGTCATTAAGTAAATCATAAGAAGTTATCCTTAGACTTGAGATACAAGATAACGGTCATGAATGTAGTATATTTTTGTGGAACAACTTAACGCTATACGTAACTGGTAGTCATAAGGGTTGTTTTCGGAAGTGTTACAAAGTTTGTGTGTTTTGCTTGTAATCAATAAAGAATTTGTTTATTCAAATTAATTTTTGAAGTTTAATACTGCTGGCCCCTCGTAGGGTTGTCAAGGTGTTTGCGTGGCCACGCCCAAGGTCTTTCTTGAAAGGTTCAAAAGATTTGGTAATCTTGTCAATTTCTAAAAACGAGAAACAGAATGGTTAATTAAGGAATGACCTAGATCCATATCCTTATTTAACACGGTATTAGAAACAAAGGGATAATAATAATGAGAAATCATTAAAAGGTTTTCCAGGAGCCTTACTCAAGTTGTACTAGAGGCATCGGCGTGTTGCAAGACGCTAACCGATGTGATCACACTATTATGATATGTCTAAGTGGGAGCTGTTAGTTTTATAGACAAAATAATAATAGTTGTGTGTTAGGATCGAACTTGAGATCACGGGATTGCACACAATACGTATGAAGAGAAAAAGTAATAATTATTTATAAAATTTTATAATTAATTATTAAACACAAAATTAATAATAATAATTAGTATTTAATGATTAATGACTAATTATATTATTAAACGAAGATTAGGAAAGTAATACTAGACAAAACATGGAAACAAGAGAAGGTTCCGGAAACCCCTAGGGGCTCCAAAATCGATCGGCATAGGGGGGTGGTAACCTCTTTATGTGCCTTGAGCTCCAAGTTTTGTGTAGTATATAAGCAAACCCAAGAGGCATGTTTTTCTCATAACTTGTACACACACATCTTGGTGTTTTCTCCTCTCCTTTTTCTTTCCTTGGTCGATTCTTATCAAACAAACCCTTAGGGTTTCGATTTTCATAAGATCAAAAAGATTTTGTGTTTATTACTTGCATAAACTTTTTCTTGAATTAGTACGTGTGTACAAGAATGTGAATCAAACACACTATTGTTTGATTCTTGGATTGAATTACAAAAGAGGTAAGGGGTAATTCTTGTAATCCACATAAACCCTAATTAGGGTTCTTGGTTCCGGAAGATTGCTTTGATTCTTGTTCGGGCTAGAATCACAAAGGTATGTTTACTATTTAATTATTGATTAATTAATTACATGTTATTTGATTCTATTATAATTGCTTCCGCTATGCTCATTTGATGTACTTGGTTTATTAATATGAATGTCATGATATAATAATTCCAACACCAACATCACTACTTCCATGACACCTCACGCATCAGGTAGGCTCAAACCAATGCATATTGGTGAGCTGCCTCACTTTTTGGCATTTGTGTCAATTCTCTGTATTTTATTATTGTTTATTTGGCTTGTACGTGTCTGTGCTGTATTTTATGAGATATATTTATATAAAATGAGTATTTTAATTAAAGATGAAGGTAGTAGTAACCATTACAAGTGAAAGGAGAGAGAAAGTTAAGGTGATGATAATGTGAAAGACGAGCCGGTGTGACCACTACCTCCTGTCTAAGTAAAACTAGAATTGTGACACAATTTTTCATTATGAAAAAAAGTTCATATGATTCACTTATATCCCCGCAAACCCCCTTGTCCCTAGGTATAATTGAAGGAAAGAAATGCGTGGAAAAAACTTCCATCTTCCTAAAATTTGATTTGTTCCATCCCTTTCTTTGTCAAACCACACCATCTTTGAGTCATCTTCACAAACATATTTTTTGACAATAAATGGGCAAAGTTGTGCCGTTTGATTATTGATTAGAATGACTGTTAGAAGACCAAATTACCCTTTAGTTGAAAAAGTTATTGGGCGGCTAATGGGCATCATCATATTTTTGTTGGGGTTCACGTATTCGTATGACTTGGCTCTTTTTATTTGTTCATTTTGATTAGGATATATACATTGACAATTACTTTCATTGCTTCGGATAGAATACATTATTGACATATTTTTATCTTTTCTTATGTTATTTATTGTTTGAGGAATTTGGAGAAAATCTTCAAGATTTAAAGATTATGAATAAACAGCCAAAAATATACAAGGCCCTTTTTTCTTCTGCGATTCCTAAATGCCTTCAAAGGTACTGATAGTTGTCTATTAAATACCAAGACACATAATTAACAATGTGTTTATAGACCCGACTCAGAAACTGGAAGAAAATCGGGAAATGTATTTTAACAGTATAAACTATAAAGTACTATAAGTATATGGAGCAGGTTTTGGGCTATCATTGAAAATTAACTTGTTTACTGCCGACCAAGTATGTATACAAGTTAAAGGGATGTGTTAACCGGACCCTCCTATTATGGGGGGTCCACCTACTTTAGTCAAAATATACAAGTTTTAATGCAGACAATACAGGCGGCGGCAACATTGTCTTCCACAAACCCTCCCTATAAGGGGTCCGGTTAACTCATGCCCAAGTTAAAATCAAAAGATGGATTTCAATAGAATAAGTAGACAGAGTGGACACATACTACAGTATTTAGTTTTATTTCTCCCTCCGCGGCTCCGCCGTATCGTTTTTGAGTTTTCTTAAATTAATTATTTTTTTTTTCCAAAATAAATAAGAAATTTATATTAAATTTACCATATTACCATCACTCATATTTATTATTACAAACCTTAAAGAAGATATAAATTAATTGGTTAAAGATAAGGGTTTTGGTAACGACAACCCTTAGGGCTGTGATTAACAAGTTTATTTTTACTACAATTCATTGTAATGACTTGAATCATCCAATCACAATTATTTGTTTGTTGTGGTTTCATATTTTTTGGGATTTTGCCCATCCTTTTTGAAATTATCAACCAATGATAATCAGTTATTCATAACAATGTAATAAAATACATCTTGTTAACCACAACCCTAAGGGTTGTCGTTAGCAAAACCCTAAAGATAAAAGAGAGATTTACATGTATATCCTTCTTAAAAGTTGATATTACATAAATATCCTTCTTAATTTTGTAATTACATCAACGTCCTTCCTAAACTTTTATAATTACATCAATATCATTCTCACACTTTTAGAAGTATATATATGTTCAAAAATCAATTAAATCATAATTATATTGATTTTAGATTTTGAAACTTTTATTTATCTTTTATATTGATAATGATCATATTATTCATACATACTTTTTGGGCTCGAACGACAAAAGAACGTGATGATGCAATTACAAAAGTTTGGATATAAATATGAAAGAAATATTGCTCGTATATAATCATTTGTTCATATGCATTTTTGACCTCGATTGAAGAGAGAACATGTTGATTTTTGTTTATATATATGGTAATTTAAATATTTGAGAAGGATATTGATGTAATTTTAAAAGTGTGAGAATGATATTGATGTAATTAAAAAAGTTGAGGAAGGATATTAATGTAATTATAAAAGTTTATGAAGGATAATAACGTAATTACCAAATTGAGAAGGATATTAATGTAATATTCAACTTTTGTAAGGACATAGATGTAAATGCCCCATAAAAGAGAGATAAAAATATCATTCTGCAAAAAAGTAAGTAAGAGGTATGTCATTAAGCTCCAAGGTCTTAGGAAGTAATTTTATTTTCGTATGAGTCTAATGTTATCATTTGAGTAGTTGTTTATTTTCCTTTTTAGAAAATAGGTAGAATCTTGCTATGTAAGCGTTTCGCCTATGTAACGGGCTGAGATATGTGATTCACCCATATCCTTTGTACTTAAATGCTTTTTGAAGGGGAGTTGATTTGCACACCAAATAAATTGATGGGACACCACAATATTACACTCTTAATGCATATGTTACAACATACCATATGCATAATTGTGGTGTCCCCATCAATTTATTTGGTGTGCAAATCACCTACCCTTTTGAAGTAATATATTTACCGGGTATTTTGACCTTTTACCCAAAAAAAAAAGTAAGTAAGAGATCGTTGTAATAATGATGTTTTTCTTAAACGATATGCTTTTGTCGGTGGACAACTATTTTAGAATGGAGGGAGTAATAATTTATTATAACAAACATTAAGGACCTAGTATATTTATAGTGCCTTAAAGAAGGTTCTAGAATACTTGTTGCACATGCAGTCGAGCTTGTTTAGGAAACAAACACCCCCTTGGGGTTTTCTGTTGACCGAACCAAACAAACACCCATAGGGTTTTGTTGTTTTGATTTTTGTTATTAATTACACTTTAATATTTATTCCGGATAAATATTAGACTTTCGAGTAATAACCATTTAATCCTTACCGGATTTTCATTTCCTCTCTAACATCATTTTATTTCGTAAACTCGTTTATTATTTCTGCTTGCATTTTTCTGTTTAGTGTCCATCGGTGTCCCTTCGGCATTTAGGCAAGTGTGAAAACCATTGTGTTGTTTGCGCACAAACCCTTCAGAAACTACTGAAAAAATTCACAAATTGGGTTGCAATCTCACTTCCTTAAAAAATGTCACCATTATCATTACAAATACTAGTGATTCTATTATGATTTTTCCTACTTTTGATCACCTTATGAAAATACTTACTGTTTTATGGGTAAAAGGTCAAATACTTACTGTTTCTATTTCCCTTGCTTAGCCACTCAATTTAGCCATCCGAAAAAGGAACTTCTCGTCATCATTTACAGCTTCCAAGTACTCAGACAAACACTCAGCCTCTTTAGCTTTTAAGGCTTCATCGTAGGGGTAATTTTCCATAAGAGTTTGAGATTGCTTCAATAACTCTTTACACTTCACAATCTTTCATACAGGTTCCCATTACTCCAATTTAGCTTGTCCATGTGGCTTTTTAAAGCTTTTAGTTTTTAATTACATTATACATACAATAACCTCAAATACGAACATTCCATTCTTTATTCACAATAGAAATGAAATCAGATTTATTTCCAATTTTGTTAGGAAACCTGAAAGCCTTATGCTTTTTTACAACCCCATTTGGATTGATTAAAACAACAGCACTGTGATCAGAGGTAAAAAAAGGCTTGAGCTGAGCAATAAAATCCCCATACTTGGACACAAAGCTTTCATTGCCATTATTCTATCTATCTTCTTTAGAATGCTAGTGTTTGGATTCAGAGGAGATTTGATCCATGTATAGAACATACCACTACTACACACATCCTGAACCTCAATGCTATTCAAACAATCAACAAAGTCCTACATATCATTTGTAATGTTTGATCCACCAATAGTATGTTCGCTTAACTTTAAGTCACATTAAAGTCTCCTAAAAGTATCCAAGGCTCATCATTAGCAATGTTCTTAGCAGCTTGCAGGTCTTTCCATAACAACCTTCTTTCTTTCCCAGTGTTTTTAGCATATAAAAAACTGCAATAATACTTTACTTTTTAATGAATAGCTTCAATTACACAAAATATAGATTGAGTTACATATGCAACACCATTAAGTTCACTACATCTTTATCCCTTCCAATTAAAAATTTGCATCCATTTGGGCTAATACTACTTTTTGAACACCACTCCCATCTAACAAAAGCTTTCTAGCTTACAACTTCAATTCTCTTAGGTTTCATATTGGTTTCTAGCACCCCACATACATGAATATTCTCCTCTCTAATCAATTGCAATGCTTCTTTTTGTTTTTTCTTATGCTTATAATATTCCAACTAGCAATTTTGAACTCCATTATCACAATATAAAGTATCTTGCAACTGTCAATTTAGAACATTTGGGTTCTGGCTACTAATCTCATTAGCAACCCACATATTCACACCTTCATTCTCATAATCCAAAACATCATACACATTTTCATTATCTTCTTATTTTTCCCTTTCTTTATCTTGTTTTCCGTTTAACCTTGAAATACTCAATCATGTCTTTAGACCACATTTGAGATTCCCTCATAGTTGGTTGCATTTTCTTATTCAAAAACTGATCCACAATCGTTCTATCTGTCAACATATTCAATTCATGTATTTCCTCTTCTTTCACATTTCCAAGATTAGAGACTTTGTTTGCTGATTTCCTTATGGATACAAGCATATCATCATTTAAAGGCCATACACTACCACTTTTCTGCACACTAGGAGACTTCATCTCATCCTCTGTCTGCTTTGTAGGTTCCTGATGTGCGTTTTATTAGTACAAGTTTTAAAATTTATAAACACGAATTATCCGATTATTATTTAGCACATACGAGCAAGTATACTCGTCTGGTGTAATAAAGGTGGGTAAGTCGAGATCGTCCTAAGGGATTTGGTTGTTTTAGTAATAATAAAAACGTTTGTTAAATAAGGGTTGTCAATCCAAATTTATGTAAAATATAGATTTAAAAGAAACTCAAATAAAAACTAAACATATACTTGTGTATAATTCCTTGATTGGTAATTAGGAGTATTATGACAATTTAAGTATAAACTTTGGTGTAAAACTTGTTATGATGCGCAACTAAAAACGAGTAGTTATACAATCTATGATGTATGTCATGTTTTAACTACCACTAAGAATTCTATCACCTAAATGACTTCTTTCGGACATATCAAATGAGTATGACAATTCTATTATCACATGGTTGTTTTGAAAATCAATTCTTTTCTTATGAATTCCTACGAATCCTTTCGGTCATTTTTCGTGATGAAATCTTATCAAATCCATTTTAACAAGTAAATAAGATGGTTGTCAAGCATCCTATTCCATACTAATTTGGTGCACTAATATTTTGGAATAAAAACAAGTTGAAATTCCTTTCGGATCTATTTTTCAAAAGATTGTTTTTACCAACAAATTAAGCAAGATTAGATGTTATTTCAACAAACTCATAAAATAGATATGTTTTCATGCATCACCTTTTTCATAAAAGAATACTCCATTAACCAATCACATCATATACACAAGTATATCACAAATTACTCCATAACAATCATATTAAAACACAAGTAAATAAGAAAACTTTCATAAAACTTAAAGTAACAATTGTTCATTATAAGTATCAAGGTGTACCTAGTCTTGAGAATTACAATGAATAAACTTGTGGAACTTTAGCAACCACATGTAGAACCCTGTAAAAATTTCTTGTAATTAAATCGTTAATAAATATATAATCTTTCATTATCGTTTCTAATTCCCCTTTTCTCGGAAAAATTTAAAATTTTTCTTATTATATTATTTTGGCGATTTTCACAAAATAATATAATTCACGAAATGACGGAATTAATTCTCGACACGTTACACGAAACCTAAACTTTTCATTTAATCCTAAACCTAAATCCTAATCCAAATTATATTTATTAAACATAATTAAAATTCACTAATTATCCTATTAACCTAACCGGACCCTTAATTATTTCGGCCCACTCCATTTACACTATTCATAAGCCCACACCAATAAGCCCAAAATCCAATTTATTTAATTTTCATCCGATCGACATATTCCAAACCACCTCCAAATCACACCGTTTATTCGTAAATTTAGCACACGACCTATATATTTTATTTTCTCATCTCGTTAACCTACTAGCCAACAATTAGTGTGTCAAGTCTCGCGTTCCTACGATGAGTTTTGATACGTTTTTAAGAGGCATAGTAATCGACCTTAGCAAACCCAACTCGATTTACAATATATTCAAAACTTAACCGTTTTGAATCTAGTTTGTTTCTAATCGTTCCTAATATTATTCCTAAGATGATTTCATGCTCAAATGTTAAGGATGATCAAGTATGCTCAAGTGGTATACGATTTAGTAAATCGTATATATGGAAAATACATTGGTCGACATATAGCATGAATCACCCAACACCCTCCTTCTTTTGTGCTCTCACAAGCTATCCTAAAACAATATAAAACTTCACCTAAGGAGTCTAGTACTGACATGCAATAGTGTGAGAAGAGTTTACATTGAACTTTCTTACTAAAACGTTATATATTTGTAATATATATACGTACGTTGCATGCATCTTACTCTTATTCATTCTCTCATTCTTTCACTGCAATAATTGGATTTTCAAATCCTTCTCATAAGACTTACAAATCGAGTGGAATTATATTGGAAGCAAAGAAAAGATATCGGGTTCAAAATAATATATAATGTTTGGGTTATATAGCTTGGACATGATTTCTTGTGTTCTTTTATACCTATCTCGACTCTATATCACCTTTAAGGTGTTTGTAAGTTTCTTACACTCAAGTCTAATCCATTTCATACGTATTTATATGTTCATGCACCTTGTGATGTTTGTTTCAATCGTCTACACTTTGCACGTTTAATTCAAGTATATATTTGTTCTTAGTACACGAGACGTGATTAGCCTCTATCTTGGAAGGCCTAGGAATCACGTAGCAACCACCATTCACTTTAGTTGTAACGTTATAATCATTTCATGCATTCATTTTAACTTGCATCCATCGATTTAAATTTGGTATAACACTTAGTAAAATTTTGCAAGTTTTCAAGTTATATAAATCGACCAAACCATGTCTCAAAACCAGCCTATAACTTAAAATTTCGTTTAACAATAGTACCATATTTTTTCACGACGTCATAGATCACCTAGCAAACTAACAATTTCATATAAACAACTTGTAAAAATAATCACGTTTTGACATCTTAAACGATCCATTTTGAATGTACATAAACCAGATTTCAAAACTAAAAATATTTATAAAAACTTTATTATTGTCGAGTGGGCTTAACTAAAGCCCACTAAGCTTTTGAAATCCGTAAGCCCACTGGGCCTATAAGAAATGTTTTTAGAATCATAAAAATGGTCCAAAGCCAAGCCCAAAACTTTTTCTATGCCCTCGCCTCTAAAAATCTTAACAGGCCTTAAGATAATTCGATCCAGGCCCATAAGCCATAAAAATGAGCTTTTGAAATAAATAAGCAGTTAAATAAGCTTGTTAATTAATAAATAAGTTTCGGAAAATTTTTAGAAAGTTTCATAATCATTTTTATAAAAATTGGACTAAAAATGTAACGCGACGACACCTAGAAGGACTAAATGTGTAAATATTGAAAATCAAGGACTAAACCTGTAAATACAGAAATCTAAGGTTAAAATGTGATAAAAATTAATATTAGAAGGTTTGTATTGATTATTGGACAAAGTAGAGGAATATAATTGAAAAATATATAAAAAGGACTAACGGTGTAACGCAAGTATCGTTAGTGTTAAAATGGTAAAATTGGAAAAGGAGACAAAGACTAAACGTAACTTATTTATCATTCTTATTTATTTTATATTTTCGTCAATTTATTTCATATCATGTTTAAGCTTTATTTTTATTTATATATATATTATTAACTTAACGTTAATAATATATATAACGATAGTTAAAAAGTTAAGGTTTTACTTACGATTAAAAAGGAAAAACTTCGATGGATAATTTTAAAAATCATAGTTTGTCATATCATGCATATCACAATATTTTCACTGCACATCACTTAATCGTCATAGCGAATATCTAATATTCGTTATTTTCTTTATAATTACCAAATAGTTTTTGGTCAAGTTCTTAGATAAATTTATTTATCAGGTTGTGTTTTGAAGCCGTTTTCATAAAATTCATCCGACTTTATTTTCTTCGTTTTCAGTATCAATCAAGGTGAGTCATAGCCTCACATTTAATTATTTTCAAAACTCCGTGAGGGGGATACATGTTATAAATAGATCACAAGTATTTTTCTGTATGCTTTCCTGACTGATATATGCCTAAGTTAGCTATTGGCAAAAGACCCTTATTCATGAACCATTAATCACTGCGGTGAACGCGAATATAATGAATAGATCTATTTAAGGTTTGACAGCCTGTCCCACTAATGCTTGACGGAATGCCATTATGCATGTGGTTAGCCGCATTAGTCGTGATAATTATATTTGAGTAAAAATAGGAATTGGCAAATCACCTATTACACGAGGGCAAATTTATCATTGATTTGATAAACACCCGCCGTTTACGGTATTTGTTAATGTTTGCATGTCATGAGACTTAGTGCAATATATGAACTGCAATATCAATGTTTTCAAACTGATTGTATTTTCCAATACAATCTTGCTTGTGTATCAAAATGATTATTAAATTCAAACTCTATGATTTCACTCAACAATTTTTTTGACTTTTAAGCATGTATCTCAGGTATTTAACAGGGGAAGCAAGCATGGAACGGGCGGCAAAAATCTTCAAATTATGTTTACTTTATTTCAAATATGATGTATGTGGAAAACTAGAAGGGGGGGTTGAATAGTTTACCTCTTTTAAAATCCTTTTTAACATAAAAATCCTTTAATAACTTTATGTTTGTTCAACAATATAAACACACCATTATATGTTTGTTTCTTTCAAAAGCTTTTAGTGTAAGTATCAATTCTAATTATACTTGTTTCTTACTTTGAAAAGCTTTACTTGTGATGATCCTTACTTTGCTTATTTAGTTCTTTGAAAAGCTTTTACACTTGTTTGAAAACATAAAGAGAACTTTAAATGTTTTACTTCTTTGAAAAGTTATATATGTGGTTAACGATTCTAACTAAACTATAACATGCAATAAGCAAAGATAGAGAAAGAAACGATCAAACCACAACACGATTGTTTATCGTGGTTTGGCTACAAGGACTCTTTTTCCTTGCCCTACATCCACGCCCCGAGTTTCCAACTCGAGAGTTATAAACACTAATCAACAAGCTCCTTTCACCGGCGGAGAAAACCTTACACGTCGCTTATACTTTTACCGACACAAAGCTAGATGTCGAGTTCTTTTACAAGGGTACAACCACTCCCACTCGTCGCTTACACTTTTACCGACACAAAGCTAGATGTCGAGTTCTTTACCAAGGGTACAACCACTCCCGTTAGTTCTTTTACTAGGGTACAACAACTCCCAACATACTACGTATTTTGAGGCCTAAAATACTAACCAACAACTTCTACATACATGACACAAATGAAGTATAAACTACCAAAGCTTATACATGACCAAGCTACCAAGACTTGCAACTTTAGAGTTGAAGCTTGCAACTTCTTGAATGATCTTGTGGAATTCCTTGCTACATAAGAGAATCACACAAGTCAAGGGTTACTGAGTTAGTTTAGAGAATATGTGAAAATATGTCCTAAAGGGTTACACAAAACAAACAACTGGTTTGGTATTTATAGCAAACCAAACTGCAAGCTTGGCGGATCAGGCGGAACCCTCAGATGGGTTCCGCCCGTGTACCCCCAGGGTACCGCCGGGTCTGCAGTAGGTTTTTGCAATAACTTCCCAAACCAAACAATGTCTTGTCACATAACTTCTAGCAACCAAACAATGTCACATCACTTAAAGTAAGTCAAACATGATACTTGCAAGCAACATGAAAGCAAGTCAAACACATAACTTGCCATAAATACATAATGACAAAACTTGCCATAAATGTGATGTGACTATTTCTAATTTAAGAAATAAAACCAATGTTTAGTTTAAAAGGAAATGTAAACATTAGTTAAACAATACTTAAACACTCAAAGTGATAATTTACTTTTAGCTAAAGTTCATACTTTGTTATTAACAAAACTTAGCAAAGATCGTAAAATATAAATAACGTTTTTAGGCGATATTTGTATTAACAATCTCCCCCTTTTTGTTGATGACAAAACATAAACTTTATTTAAAAGTAAGTCATAAGATTTAGTGTTAAGTCTTATAAAGTTAGTAATGAAACTTGTTTTTGCAAAGAGTTAGCTACGCGGAAGTTTAAAATAATAGAGCAAGTTTCATATAAATTCTCCCCCTTTTTGTCGAAACAAAAAGAAGAGTAGCGAAGCGGAATTATAGGCATGCTCCCCCTTGGTTGATACTCCCCCTAAATGGAGTGCCAAGAGAGGAGACATGGATTTTGAACCTACAAAAGAAAAGTTAGTTTCCGCACAAGATAAGTCATGAAAGCATTTCATGTTTAAAAACACAACTAAGAGTTGTGAAGCGGAATAAAGCAAGACTCATGCTCCCCCTTGAATGTTACTCCCCTAAATGGAGTTTTCAAGGAAGGAAAACATGAATAATGAACCTACAAAAAGAGAGGTTAGCACAAGATTTATGTATGGTACCATATCAAGGTATAGTTCACTCATTATACCTAAATGGTCAACAAACCCTTCAAACCTTGTTGTAGAATTAATTTCATTTAACTTGTAAAATTTTGACTCTTAGAGAGTCGAAGACACAAAATTAAGATGACAACATCCTACAAAGACAAACTAAAAAATAAACTAAGAACATAAAATGCTACAAGGAAATCATCATTTTCCTTAATGAGAAACATTATCCAAAAACAAGGATTGGGTTGTTTAGGGATGAAAATGTGGATTGAGGGTTGTAGCGGGTTTTATTTGGAGATGTGAGGAGGTGACTTGGTTTTGCTTTGTTGGTTAAAATGGGGACTTTTTCCAAACGAAACGGTTTTGTTTCATTTTGGAGACTCTAAGGTTGTGGTGGATGAGACAAGGATTGTAGACGCTCCAAAATGTGGTTTAGAATAAACCTCATTTCTTCGGATAACTCACGAAGTTCCGTTCGACATCTTTCACTAATGTGAGCGGTTCTTTCGCAATGTCTGCAATTATGGCGGGGGAATGATGGTGGTGGATAGTTTGAACTTGAAGGAGCAAAGGTGGATGGTTGAGAAGTGTTTTTGCTTCCTTCACTTGTTGAGTGTAATGCCGTATTGAATTCCATAACATGGTTGATTTGAGAATCAACCATTCGTTTGAAGGCATTGAGGTGGCTTAAATGAGTGTTAATTTCCTCATTTGTGTTTGGAGGTTCTTGTGGTGATGGTTGTTGTTGTTGTTGTTGTTGTGGTTGAACTAGGTGACGGAAACTTGGTTCTCCGTAAGGATCACCATGAAGGTTTTTGTAAATAGGATGAAACACAAATGAATGTGAGTGGGTATGACCTTGGTCATTTGGAAAAATAGTTGGTCTAGCATAACGGTAAGCCAACCGTTCTACCGTAGATGGGTAACGAGGTTCATCATTGAGTTGCTCATTATGTTGTTGTTGTGTTTCCATTTGAGCAATGGTGTCAAAAAGTGAGAAGGATGGTGGACTTGATGATAAATCATCAAAAGTTTCCAAATTGGGTGTTGGTGATGTTGGTGGTGTATGGAAAAGTTCCATTGGTGTAAGTGTTGGTGATTGAGGTGAAGAAGTTTTTGATTTAAAAGCTTGTTGGGAAGGTGAGGTTGACACACTCAAAAGTTTAGTTGGTGATGGATTAGAGGCTAGGTTTGAGTTGCAAAGTGGTGGAGAAGGTGGTGGAGTGGCAAGATTGAGCAAATCTTGAATGGTGATCACATTGGTATTACAAGGTGTTGAGGATGTAGTTGAGGTAGTAAGGTTAAGAAAATCTTGGATAGGTGAAGAGATGTTTAGTGAGGCATCACTTGATGATGATGAGCTTGACTTTGTGGTTTTGTTGAAGCAACAAGGTTTCACACTAATCCTAGTGGTTTTAGCATATGATTTTGATGACTCGGATGAAGTGTTGGATTTGGTCATTTCAAAGGTTTTGGTTTTGATGTTTGAGGGAAGAAGTCTTGATTGGCGATGGTATGATTTGAATTGTTGTGGAGCTTTCAATTTTATAGGATGAGAAAGGTGTTAAAATAGTGTTTGGATTTGATGTTTTACTATTCAAAGATTGAGGAGTCAAATGATTTTCATGACCATGTCACATCATTTGAGGTCAATCCAATGAATAGGATGGAGTGAAAGACCAACCTAAACACTCAATGCTTTGTGATCATGGGAAGTGGTTTGGTTGAAAATGTATCAAAGGTTTGAAGGATCCTTTAAAAGGGTTCCTTTGGGTAGTTATGTTTTGAATTTGAATTTTGGCGGGAAGTGTCTTCCTAATTGTTTTAGTGAGTGAGGTTTGTTCCAATATGGTTGTTAGTGTTAATGAAAGATGTTTCTCACTTGGGATAATGATTTGACACTTTACAAGTTATGTTCTTAAGAAAAATGTTCACAAATTTTCTGCAGGTACTGGCGGCACCCTGAGACTACACAGGCGGAACCCAGTATTGGGATCCGCCAGGTCCGTTGGGCCATTTCTGGAATTCCCATAAATTGTACTGGCGGAACCCAAATTTGGGATCCGCCGGATCCGTCAGACCTGAAAAACTTTACAGTCCACGTTTTTGACCCGCAAAACGATTTTCAAAATTTTCGAAAACTCTTGGAAATGAAAATTTACTATATGACAGATTAGGAAATGCAAAAATTGGGCATATAGACATTCATCTCTTAGGACTTTGACCGGGGGCTAACGATTTTCACTTAACTTAGTGAATTTTACCATAAACATGAAATAGACACATACCACCAATATTGTCATTAATCATAAAAGAGCATACAAAACATAATCCATCAAACGTAATAAGACATGAATATGAGAAGTAATACAAATCACATAATTCACATAGTTTTAACACAAAGACGCTTCTAAAGCACACATAAGACAAACGCTCCTTAATCTTCTCACAACCGGTCAATCTTCTTTTTGAGCTTGTTTAGGTACCTTCCAAAACACTTGAACATTCCTTTGGTTTGCTTGAATTCTTCGGAAGCATTGTCAATGATGGGGAGAGCTTGAAGATATTCTAAAGGAGGTAACTTAGAGTTTGGTAGTTTATCATCGTCGCTCATGCCGGATGATGATGAAGATGGAGTAGGTGATCGAGTACGTTTGCCCTTATTTTTGAAAACTCGTTTATCACTTAGAGGGACGAAGGTGTAAGGAACTAGAAAATAGTCAAGGCGTATTCCATCTTCGTTAGGAGAAATGGGTGAGATTCCTCTAAAGAGGCGAGTAAGAAGCATACCATAGGGAAGAGCGGTTGTTCCAACTAAGGATATGTCGGCCATCCGTCGGGCTAGGTAGTAGGCTAAGTTGAATGGTTGACTAATGGAAATGCTATAAAGCATGTAACAAAGGCATGTGTTAACATGATCCCTATTTCCTAAGGTACTTATGACATTGGCTCTAAGAATTTCTTCCCACTTCTTAAATTGTGGTTTAAGCTCATTGGTCTCCATACCAAATGGGTCCTTATCCACAATATTCCCCGAACGATTTTTCCTAGTGGTAGAGGCTCTAACAAAGAGATGTTCCTTAATTGTTTCCTTACTAGCAAGAGGTGTATCGTATGGATAAAAACGATCAATAGTATCAAGACTTGAAATGGGCCACTTATCCGTGTAGAGGCAAGTTCCCTCATTTGGTACACCAAGAATTATAGCTAAGTCCTTTAAATCTATATCATGTGATATTTGATTGGTTGTGAAGTTTAATGAGATCCTACCACCGGCACATGAGGAAAGGTTTACGGTTGCATAAAATTCCAAGATGAACCTAGGACAAATGGGCTCATCTATATCAAGGAGACAATCAAAGTGATTTGCGGCAAAGTTTTGGCGAATAGAAGTTCCTTCTAGAAAGGATGGATCAATGGTTCTACCTTCGTGAACATAGCGTTCTTCTAATGCCTTAAAGGTTTCTACTTGAACCGGGTTGAGACCTTTGGTCATATGGTGTTTGGGCATGTATTTAAGGGTTTCTTTGTGATCGGATTTGTTTGCGGGAGGCATGTTGATTCCTAGAAAACATAAAATTGTATGTTAATGACTTTTAACAACGAGGATGTTCTAATATATTCTTATATGCAAGACAATGTGAAGACATGGTTATCTTGACTCATTTTGATTCCCAAATCATTTTGTTATGCAAATTTTGTTGTAAAAACAAAAGATAACCAACACTCTCCTAATTGAATGTGTCTTCGATTGAATGTACCCGAAAATACATATTAGTTATGTATCCCCTTTAGCATTCAAGAGATAGTATGCAAGTGATGTTTAAATGATGTTTTTCATTTGTTTTAACAATGTTGTGATGAATCATGTTGCACTTAGAAAAATAATGCTCTTGGTGTGTTTGGTAAATCAAGGTGACAATGAAAAGATACATTTCTTAACTTAATGAAATACATAATTGACTAGCCACCAAGTTTTTCATGAATCATGAAGTTTTATGCAAAGAGCCCTAAGATTCTAGTTAATGATTGTAAGTAAAAATGTTATGATCAAGTTAAAAATGTAATTGTGATTAGAATACTTACAAAGTTAGTTGGATTGGAAGAGATTGGATTAGAAGCCCTAAAATTCGTGAGGATATGTGTTTTAGAGAGGGTGATGCTGTTTGTTAGTTTTTGTTAAGACTTAATGGGGTGTTTGGCTTTGAAATAAAGAGTAAAAACAATCTGTGGAATCGGCGGACCAGGCGGAACCAAAAAATGGGTTCCGCCTGTATGGTCTGAGGGTGCAGTGGGTATCTGCAGGAAAAATCAAAAAGGGATTGTCTTGATTTTTGTGGTTTTATCCTAATGTTCAAACCTAAGATTTTAAGTCTTATTGTGTATGACTAAGCTTAGGAATGATGAATGTTTCACATTCAAGGGGTTTAGTGAAAACGTTGATGGATTGATTAACGTAGAAAAACTTTCTTAGTTAAGATGTTCCTCAATGAACATTTTTACCAAGACGATGATGATGGATCACAATATGTCAATAAAGAACATAATGGATTGAATTGTCGCTGAAGTCGATGCTTCCTTTGTTGAGGGTATAACAATGTTGATAAGATGAATTCCTTTGTTGATGTGAGTTTGCTTGTTCAAGCGGAGCTTGTTGATGTGTTTCTCCATTCGATACAAATTTGAGAATCATGCGCGTTTTTGGAGACTCATTGGGTAAGTAAGTATTAAAAGTGCAAGTACCACTTGTGCTTTTCTTATCAACTTATTACCGATGCAATTCCATTTGGCATACACTATGGTTTCTAATCCCGCTCTTTTGGGACACCATAATCCTAGTGGTGTAGTACCTTTAATTGAATCCAAGCAAGCTCTTTCGAAAGAGTTGTTAAAGGATCTTCTCTAAATTCGAGCACATAGACAAGCACTAAACATAATGTTGAGTTACATTTGTTGTAAGAACAAGTATACTTCCAAACATATCTCTATATTTAGTTCTACCTACGGATTTACTAATCTCATTCTTGATAAGTCGTAAAGGACTTAATCATTGTGAACAAGTGAATAACTAGGAATGTTTTTGAGTGATTATCCCTTACTTTTGGAGCTTGCTTAGGTAAATAAATAGTCTTTCAAAGATTAACATTCTTTTCTATTTTGAAAGTCTATTTTGTTTTAGTAATTGCTTTACACTAATGTCCAAAAACACTTTTTGTTAATTTGTTTCAATTACTATTATGACCCATGTTTCAGGTTTTTATGACCTTGTTGATATTGCTTGACTCAATGTTTTATACACGATGAAAGGATGTTGTTTTTCAATTTTTAATAGTCCATCTTCCTTGTTATTGACCTTGACGTACTTGTTTTATCAATGTTGGGCTTTCGACTAAGTCATCATCTACCAAAGATGATATCTTAGAAGGAGGTGGTCTTTCATTGAATTTTAAACTCAATGATTCCTCGACTCTTTGGGTTTATTTTCTTAAGACCTCACAAGTGTAAATGTCTAAGATATGCAACATCATAAGACTATGGGTCGAATTTGATGTTCACATTCTAGAAGTTTAATAAATCATTTTCTCCTAATCATTCAAATAAAATTCAACTGATTTATTTTACTTTGTGTGTCTTTCGTGAAGCTTTTAGCAAAAGAATGATTGGACTTAGGATGCTATTGAAAATATAGGGTATAATACCAAAAGACATTTGTACTATAAGTGTTTATGAAATGTTTTGGTTTTGCTGGATTTGCAAGCATCACAAAAGTGTTGGTTGTCTTATCACTTAAGAAGTTCTTAGTTCACTCACTTGTAGATAAGAATTAAGTGAGACTTACTCAAGAGTTACTCGTGTATTTTCCCGAAAGATTAAACGAGGCAAGACACCTTATATCTCCTACTAGAAGTAGTATCAAACTACTTTACCTATGAAGGATCTAATCCTTATTGTTACTCACACAATCATAGACACCTTATAGTAAAGACTACTACTAATACTTATGACAAATCATACAGTTAATCAACAAGAAACATTTAAAAGGTAAGTTGAAGAGACGTGTACCTTTTAAGCTCCATAGATTAGCCATCAAGAAGAAAAACATAAAGCAAATAATCTTGATACGTAGAGAGGCTAAACACAACTTCTTATAAATCCAAGAAAGTTAGAAAGACACATAAAAGAATTGACCATGATATTTTTATCCCTTTATCATGTGTTCCTATTAGAGCTAGAGTAACTTCTACAGTACACTCTTAGGTTTCACAAACACAACATGTTTTGTTTTACTTGTTGATGATTTATTAGAGTTAAATCCTAATCCGGTTCTATCTCTAAATGACCTTTGATTCTTCAAACAACTTTCAAGAGTTTTTGAACTTTCTTCAAATTTAGGAAGCATTTCTCCTTTTTCATTTTGTTTTAGAATTTCATGTTTGTACTCTAGACATACTTTACATTCTAAATCAATTTCAACGTGACTCTCAAGTCTAGACATCTTATCTTCTAACATGATTTCATTTTCAAAATTGTTTACACAAGATCTTGAAGTTTCATTGTTAAAGATAGTTTTTAGGTCCATGTTGCATGAAAGTTTAGACTCATTTTCTATTTTGGAAAACTCTAGGATAAATGTGTCAAAGCAAAAATGTTTGGTTTCAAAATGTACCTTGCTTGGTGATTTAGCTAAGAGAGAATCACACACCGGATGGTTGGCTTCATCTTCATCCGTGTTAGTCCATGAATCACAAGCAAGTCCACCAAAGAGCTCGACATGAGAAGTTATCTTCACTTACACCTTCATTTAAAACATTTAAACTAGTAGTACATGTATTAATCTCAACTAAATGTTTATCAATTAATTTTTCTAAGACCTCTAACTTAAATGTGAGATCAAATTGATCATCTTGGTTTTCAAATTTACTTTTCCATTTAAGCATGCTTTCTTTTTCAAATAGTGGTGGGTTTTGAATAGGTTGCCCTTCTTTGAGATTTTCAAAATCCATGGATCGATCCAAGTTTTAAAATACAGTTTATTTTAAGGAACTTGGGTAACGTAGCTCCTGATGCCAATTGTGGAAAACTAGAAGGGGGGTTGAATAGTTTACCTCTTTTAAAATCCTTTTTAACATAAAAATCCTTTAATAACTTTATGTTTGTTCAACAATATAAACACACCATTATATGTTTGTTTCTTTCAAAAGCTTTTAGTGTAAGTATCAATTCTAATTATACTTGTTTCTTACTTTGAAAAGCTTTACTTGTGATGATCCTTACTTTGCTTATTTAGTTCTTTGAAAAGCTTTTACACTTGTTTGAAAACATAAAGAGAACTTTAAATGTTTTACTTCTTTGAAAAGCTATATATGTGGTTAACGATTCTAACTAAACTATAACATGCAATAAGCAAAGATAGAGAAAGAAACGATCAAACCACAACACGATTATTTATCGTGGTTCGGCTACAAGGACTCTTTTTCCTTGCCCTACATCCACGCCCTGAGTTTCCAACTCGAGAGTTATAAACACTAATCAACAAGCTCCTTTCACCGGCGGAGAAAACCTTACACGTCGCTTATACTTTTACCGACACAAAGCTAGATGTCGAGTTCTTTTACAAGGGTACAACCACTCCCACTCGTCGCTTACACTATTACCGACACAAAGCTAGATGTCGAGTTCTTTACCAAGGGTACAACCACTCCCGTTAGTTCTTTTACTAGGGTACAACAACTCCCAACATACTACGTATTTTGAGGCCTAAAATACTAACCAACAACTTCTACATACATGACACAAATGAAGTATAAACTACCAAAGCTTATACATGACCAAGCTACCAAGACTTGCAACTTTAGAGTTGAAGCTTGCAACTTCTTGAATGATCTTGTGGAATTCCTTGCTACATAAGAGAATCACACAAGTCAAGGGTTACTGAGTTAGTTTAGAGAATATGTGAAAATATGTCCTAAAGGGTTACACAAAACAAACAAATGGTTTGGTATTTATAGCAAACCAAACTGCAAGCTTGGCGGATCAGGCGGAACCCTCAGATGGGTTCCGCCCGTGTACCCCCAGGGTACCGCCGGGTCTGCAGTAGGTTTTTGCAATAACTTCCCAAACCAAACAATGTCTTGTCACATAACTTCTAGCAACCAAACAATGTCACATCACTTAAAGTAAGTCAAACATGATACTTGCAAGCAACATGAAAGCAAGTCAAACACATAACTTGCCATAAATACATAATGACAAAACTTGCCATAAATGTGATGTGACTATTTCTAATTTAAGAAATAAAACCAATGTTTAGTTTAAAAGGAAATGTAAACATTAGTTAAACAATACTTAAACACTCAAAGTGATAATTTACTTTTAGCTAAAGTTCTTACTTTGTTATTAACAAAACTTAGCAAAGATCGTAAAATATAAATAACGTTTTTAGGCGATATTTGTATTAACAATGTAAAATAAATGATGTTGGATTTAGTTCAAAACATCAAGTTTTTATAATACTCTGATAAGGACCTATTGTATTTCAAATATTTATAAATGAAATAATGTTTTTTTTTAAAACGTCTCTTCGAGTCGTTTTCTATCATTATGACTTCGATCCTCACCGTAACACCCTAATTTCTATTCCGCTCGCTTTTCAAATTAGGGGGTGTTACAGATTGGCATCAGAGACATCGTTATAGAGAATCAAATGTTTTCAAACATTGAACTATAACCATACTTTCAAATAAATTAAAGTTTTATCATATAAATTTTTGCCCGCCGTACCTGCTTGCTACAGCACTCCGTAAGTTAATCATTAAGCTATGATATTTTGATTATGATATGTTAAAAATTTTATGATAATAAATTCTTATTCTGCGCTATTTATAAATTGTTTCAGTATTGTGTCAATATGAGTATGTTCGAATCCGACTCTGATATTTCCGTCACGTCCGTTACTTCGCCTGTTTATCGTTCTACTTCTCTACCTGACGCTGTTTCCCAAGAGACAGAACCCTACGAGCAAGACGAAAGTGCTACAACGCCTGAGAATCCCAATGCTTTTGTTTTATCGACACCATTACCACGTCATGATTTTAATTCATATGCACCCGATCACCTACTCAACCTTTTTAGCCAAACTTATCCGTATAATTTTCACCAAAGAGAACCTATCCCTGAAGTAGATATACCTACATCCAGCCGCCTTCGTATTTCTGATTCTATTTCTCCACTTTCACCATCATTACCCTATCCGCCTGGTTTTACTCCCCCAGCTCATATCAATGAAACTGGCGAGAGTGCTAGGATGGAAATTCCTTCTACCTTTTCACCTTCTGTAGTAGTGACGCGATTGGAGCATCACGAAGATCAGATAGACTCACTTCTTCAAATGATTGATTATTCATCTTTCGATCATTCAGATACTACCCACAACACCTTACATAACCTTATAGCCGATAGGATAGAGTTGCAGCAGGGGTTAGCTCAGATACATTCGGATATCTCTGAGACACGTTCTTTCGCGATATCATTGCGGAGAGAGGGACAGGACCGTACTTGGGAAGCCCAGCTTGCACACCGAAGAGCAGATACATTGGAAAACATTGTAGGAGATATGAAGATGCAACATCATACCGAGATGCAAGAGCTTCGAACTCAAATATTAGGGATGGGAGGACATGTGAACATACCTAATCATTAGAGACAGTTAGTATTTGTACTAGTAATAAGGCATTCAAGCCTGCCGCATGTGGCATTTAATAAGCTTGTATCGTTTTGTTAGGATAACTCAATTGATTTAAAGTTATTAATGTTATGCTGTTGGTTTTGATATTACTATATACAAATGTTAACTTATGCTTATGGTTGTTCATGTGTATTAAAATTGCATCTAACATATCGGAATGATTATGATTGTTGAATCAAAATAAAAACTACATATGATGCCCAATTATTATTAAGACTCAAAATTAATTTTTCCTACTTCACAAGAATCTTTAAAACAAGTGGTTGTTTAAAATCTAAATGCTATATTTTTGTATTATTAATAGAAAAATGGAGCATGCAAGTAGCGAAAACTCTAACCCGGAAGTGATCTTGACCCCCACTGAGGTTCAAAGAATGATTGCTGAGGGAATATCTGCAGCTCGTGAAGCGGATCGTTTGAATAATACCAATGGTGCAAATCGTGAAGCTAATACAATTACTCCACGTAATTGTACTTACAAGGATTTCATGACTTGCAAGCCAACAAACTTCAAAGGAATTGAAGGAGTGACTGAAATGGCACATTGGTTTGAGCATACTGAGACAGTCTTCAAGAGGAGTGGTTGTCCTGAGAATAGCAAAGTTACTTTTGCTACAGGAACTCTTCAAGGAGAGGCATTATCGTGGTGGAACACTACTGCAAATGCTATGGGTCCAGATGAAGCTTTCAGACTTTCGTGGAATGAGTTGAAGAATAAAATGTTGAAGAAGTATTGTCCAAGGACAGAGATTCAAAAACTGGAAGATGAATTTCATCAGCTAGTTGTAAGGTACAATGACTTGAAGACATACGACAGAAAGTTTCTGGAGTTGTCGGTGCTGTGTCCAACTATAGTACCCGATGTTGAACAAGCATTGGAGAAATACGTGGAGGGACTGCCACCATCCATTGAAGGAGATGTTACCTCATCGAATCCAAAGTCAGTAGAAGAAGCTATGGAGCTTGCACAGAGATTGTTAACCCGGGTAATCAAAAGAGGTTCTACCTCTGTGATTAATGAGCATAAGAGAAGTGCTGACAACCGAGGGAGTAACAATAGCAACAACCGCAGCTATAACAACAGTTACAGTGGTAACCGTAGCTACAGCAACAACAACAATCAAAGCAGAAATCGCAACAAAAATCAGCAGCAGAACCGTAGTAATCATCATCAGCAACAAAATCGTCGACAAGAAGCTACCCGAGCTTATGCAGCAGTGCCTGCAGAAAGTAAAAGTTATTCTGGAACTCTACCCCCATGTAACAAGTGCAACATGCATCATAATGGAGCATGTAGGGCTGCTTGTGGCAACTGTAAAAGAATTGGTCATATGACAAGGGACTGTCGAGCGACTGGAGCCAACACACAACCGATAGCAGTAAAGTGCCATGGTTGTGGAGAAGTTGGACATTACAGACCTCAATGTCCGAAATTTACCAATAATGTTGCCAGAGGAAGAGCGTATGTACTTGGTGATGGGAACACAACGCAGAATTCAGATGTTGTTACTGGTACGTTCCTATTAAATCAACAAGATGCTAAGATATTATTTGATTCAGGAGCAGATAAAAGTTTTGTGTCTACTTCGTTTGCCGCAAATCTAAGTATTACTCCTGTAGAATTAGATACTATCTATGAAATAGAATTAGCAGATGGGAATATTTTAAGTACCAATACCTTAATCGAAAACTGCACCTTAACCCTTCTAAATAAATCTTTCCCTATCAATCTTATGCCCATCCAATTGGGAAGTTTTGATGTCATCATTGGTATGGATTGGTTATCTAAACACCGTGCCAGAATAATTTGTGATGAGAAAATCATCCAAATTCCATTCGACGGTGAAACCTTAATCATCCAAGGTGATAAACCTAAAACTTCTTTCAATATCATTTCGTACGCCAAGACGATGAAATACATAAGCAAAGGATGCCATGTATTTCAAATCCAAGTAACGGGAGGAGAAACAAAAGAAAAGAAGAAACAACTTGATGAAGTGCCAGTTGTAAGAGAATTTTCTGATGTATTTCCCGAAGACTTACCTGGAATCCCACCAACTCGTCAAGTAGAATTTCGAATCGATTTAGTGCCTGGAGCAGCACCCGTTGCAAAAGCACCATATCGATTAGCACCCTCCGAAATGAAAGAATTATCTGAACAGTTAAAAGAACTATCAGATAAAGGTTTCATTCAACCGAGTTCATCCCCTTGGGGAGCACCAATCCTATTTGTCAAAAAGAAAGATGGAACGTTCCGAATGTGTATCGATTACAGAGAGTTGAACAAACTCACGGTGAAGAATCGATATCCATTACCAAGGATCGACGATCTATTTGACCAATTACAAGGATCAAGTGTGTACTCAAAAATCGATCTTAGATCAGGATATCATCAACTAAGAGTTAGGGAAGAGGACATTCCCAAGACAGCTTTTCGAACACGATACGGACATTATGAATTTCAGGTGATGCCATTTGGTCTTACCAATGCACCAGCTGTATTCATGGATTTAATGAACCGAGTATGCAAACCATACTTGGATAAATTCGTTATTGTGTTCATTGATGATATTTTAATCTATTCGCGCAATAAAGAAGAGCATGCCGAACACTTAAGGACTGTTTTGGAGTTACTTAAGGAAGAAAAGTTGTACGCCAAGTTTTCCAAATGTGATTTTTGGATTTCTACCGTTCAATTTTTAGGTCATATCATCAACAACAAAGGTATCTACGTAGATCCCGCAAAGATAGAAGCAGTTAAAGGTTGGACGTCACCTACCTCCCCAACCGAGATTCGTCAATTCTTAGGTCTCGCTGGTTATTACCGGAGATTTATAGAAGGTTTTTCAAAGATTGCAAAACCATTGACGGAACTAACCCAGAAGAACAAGAAGTATAACTGGGAAGAGAAGCAGGAGTCAGCATTTCAACTGCTGAAACAAAAGCTTTGTGAAGCACCAATATTGGCATTACCAGAAGGCAATGAGGACTTTGTAGTGTATTGTGACGCATCTCATCATGGTTTAGGTGCGGTACTAATGCAAAGAGACAAAGTTATAGCCTATGCTTCACGACAGCTGAAAAAGAATGAAGAAAACTACACCACTCATGATCTAGAATTAGGAGCAGTAGTTTTTGCTCTTAAGATATGGAGACATTACCTATATGGTACAAAGTGTACGGTTTTCACCGATCACAAGAGTCTACAGCATATCTTAGATCAGAAGGAGCTAAACATGAGGCAAAGAAGATGGTTAGAATTACTCAATGACTGCGACTATGAAATTCGTTACCATCCTGGTAAAGCGAATGTAGTAGCCGATGCGTTGAGTAGAAAAGATAGAATTAAACCTCTTAGAGTTCGATCTCTAGGAATGACAATTCATTCGCCACTTCCCGCTCAAATCATCAAAGCTCAAATGGAAGCTCTACAAGAAGAAAACCGGCAATATGAGAAAATTGACAGAAGGTCAAACCTGGAAGATCAGGTTGACAGAATGCCAAATAATGAAAAAGAATTTGTGAGAAGAAATGATGGAATGTTATGTTTTAAGGAAAGATATTGGATTCCTCTATTTGGAGGTATTCGAGACCTTATCATGCATGAATCTCATAAATCCAAATATTCTATTCATCCCGGTTCCAATAAAATGTACCAAGATATTAAGAAGAATTATTGGTGGCCAAATATGAAAGCTGACATCGCCGAGTACGTTGGTAAATGTTTAACCTGCTCTAGAGTAAAAGCAGAGACTCAGAAACCATCAGGATTACTCGTGCAACCAGAAATTCCAGTCTGGAAATGGGAACGAATCACAATGGATTTTATTACCAAATTACCAAAGACTTCGACTGGATTAGACACAATCTGGGTTATCATCGATCGATTAACCAAGTCTGCACATTTTCTACCAATCAAGGAAAATGACGAGATGGAAACACTCGCTCAGTTGTATTTTAAGGAAATTGTGATTAGACATGGGGTACCAATATCTATTATTTCTGATAGAGATAGCCGATTCACATTAAGATTTTGGGAATCGCTACAGAAATCTCTTGGTACTAGGTTAGATATGAGCACCGCTTATCATCCACAAACCGATGGACAAAGTGAGAGAACAATCCAAACCTTGGAAGACATGCTTCGAGCATGTGTGATTGATTTCGGAAAAGGTTGGGATAGACACTTTCCATTAATTGAATTCTCGTACAATAATAGCTACCATGCCAGCATAAAGGCTGCACCTTTTGAGGCACTGTACGGAAGAAAGTGCAGATCACCAATCTGTTGGACAGAAGTTGGTGATATGCAACTTACCAGACCAGAGCTAATACATGATACTACTGAGAAGATATTCCAAATCAAGCAACGCTTGCAAGCTGCTCGTGACAGACAGAAAAGTTATGCTGATGTCAGGAGAAAGCCTATGGAATTTCAAGTAGGAGACAAAGTCATGTTGAAGGTTTCGCCATGGAAAGGAATGATTCGCTTTGGAAAACGTAGAAAGTTAAATCCGAGGTATATTGGACCTTTCAAAATTTTGGAGAGAATTGGTTCAGTTGCTTATAATTTAGAACTTCCGGATGAACTTAGTAGGGTACACCCTACGTTTCACGTATCCCAACTCAAGAAATGTTTGTCAGACGAAACTCTCGTCCTTCCACTAAAAGAGATTAGATTGGACGACAAACTAGTGTTCACCGAAAAGCCTGTGGAAATAATGGATAGAGAGATAAAACAACTCAAACAGAATCGTATCCCCATTGTAAAAGTAAGATGGGACTCTAAGCGAGGACCGACTTATACATGGGAAAGAGAAGATAGATTCCGTGAGAAATATCCGCACTTATTTTCATAGAACGCACTTGTTAGATTTCTTAAAATCGAATTTCGGGACGAAATTCAGAATGACAAGTGGGTACTGTAGAACCCTGTAAAAATTTCTTGTAATTAAATCGTTAATAAATATATAATCTTTCATTATCATTTCTAATTCCCATTTTCTCGGAAAAATTTAAAATTTTTCTTATTATATTATTTTGGCGATTTTCACAAAATAATATAATTCACGAAATGACGGAATTAATTCTCGACACGTTACACGAAACCTAAACTTTTCATTTAATCCTAAACCTAAATCCTAATCCTAATTATATTTATTAAACATAATTAAAATTCACTAATTACCCTATTAACCTAACCGGACCCTTAATTATTTCGGCCCACTCCATTTACACTATTCATAAGCCCACGCCAATAAGCCCAAAATCCAATTTATTTAATTTTCATCCGATCGACATATTCCAAACCACCTCCAAATCGCACCGTTTATTCGTAAATTTAGCACACGACCTATATATTTTATTTTCTCATCTCGTTAACCTACTAGCCAACAATTAGTGTGTCAAGTCTCGCGTTCCTACGATGAGTTTTGATACGTTTTTAAGAGGCATAGTAATCGACCTTAGCAAACCCAACTCGATTTACAATATATTCAAAACTTAACCGTTTTGAATCTAGTTTGTTTCTAATCGTTCCTAATATTATTCCTAAGATGATTTCATGCTTAAATGTTAAGGATGATCAAGTATGCTCAAGTGGTATACGATTTAGTAAATCGTATATATGGAAAATACCTTGGTCGACATATAGCATGAATCACCCAACACCCTCCTTCTTTTGTGCTCTCACAAGCTATCCTAAAACAATATAAAACTTCACCTAAGGAGTCTAGTACTGACATGCAATAGTGTGAGAAGAGTTTACATTGAACTTTCTTACTAAAACGTTATATATTTGTAATATATATACGTACGTTGCATGCATCTTACTCTTATTCATTCTCTCATTCTTTCACTGCAATAATTGGACTTTCAAATCCTTCTCATAAGACTTACAAGTCGAGTGGAATTATATTGGAAGCAAAGAAAAGATATCGGGTTCAAAATAATATATAACGTTTGGGTTATATAGCTTGGACGTGATTTCTTGTGTTCTTTTATACCTATCTCGACTCTATATCACCTTTAAGGTGTTTGTAAGTTTCTTACACTCAAGTCTAATCCATTTCATACGTATTTATATGTTCATGCACCTTGTGATGTTTGTTTCAATCGTCTACACTTTGCACGTTTAATTCAAGTATATATTTGTTCTTAGTACACGAGACGTGATTAGCCTCTATCTTGGAATGCCTAGGAATCACGTAGCAACCACCATTCACTTTAGTTGTAACGTTATAATCATTTCATGCATTCATTTTAACTTGCATCCATCGATTTAAATTTGGTATAACACTTAGTAAAATTTTGCAAGTTTTCAAGTTATATAAATCGACCCAACCATGTCTCAAAACCAACGTATAACTTAAAATTTCGTTTAACAATAGTACCATATTTTTTCACGACGTCATAGATCACCTAGCAAACTAATAATTTCATATAAACAACTTGTAAAAATAATCACGTTTTGACATCTTAAACGATCCATTTTGAATGTACATAAACCGGATTTCAAAACTAAAAATATTTATAAAAACTTTATTATTGTCGAGTGGGCTTAACTAAAGCCACTAAGCTTTTGAAATCCGTAAGCCCGCTGGGCCTATAAGAAATGTTTTTAGAATCATAAAAATGGTCCAAAGCCAAGCCCAAAACTTTTTCTATGCCCTCGCCTCTAAAAATCTTAACGGGCCTTAAGATAATTCGATCCAGGCCCATAAGCCATAAAAATGAGCTTTTGAAATAAATAAGCAGTTAAATAAGCTTGTTAATTAATAAATAAGCTTCGGAAAATTTTTAGAAAGTTTCATAATCATTTTTATAAAATTTGGACTAAAAATGTAACGCGACGACACCTAGAAGGACTAAATGTGTAAATATTGAAAATCAAGGACTAAACCTGTAAATACAGAAATCTAAGGTTAAAATGTGATAAAAATTAATATTAGAAGGTTTGTATTGATTATTGGACAAAGTAGAGGACTACAATTGAAAAATATATAAAAAGGACTAACGGTGTAACGCAAGTATCGTTAGTGTAAAAATGGTAAAATTGGAAAAGGAGACAAAGACTAAACATAACTTATTTATCATTCTTATTTATTTTATATTTTCGTCAATTTATTTCATATCATGTTTAAGCTTTATTTTTCTTTATATATATATTATTAACTTAACGTTAATAATATATATAACGATAGTTAAAAAGTTAAGGTTTTACTTACGATTAAAAAGGAAAAACTTCGATGGATAATTTTAAAAATCATAGTTTGTCATATCATGCATATCACAATATTTTCACTGCACATCACTTAATCGTCATAGCGAATATCTAATATTCGTTATTTTCTTTATAATTACCAAATAGTTTTTGGTCAAGTTCTTAGATAAATTTATTTATCATGTTGTGTTTTGAAGCCGTTTTCATAAAATTCGTCCGACTTTATTTTCTTCGTTTTCAGTATCAATCAAGGTGAGTCATAGCCTCACATTTAATTATTTTCAAAACTCCGTGAGGGGGATACATGTTATAAATAGATAACAAGTATTTTTCTGTATGCTTTCCTGACTAATATATGCCTAAGTTAGCTATTGCAAAAAAAGACCCTTATTATTGAACCATTAATCACTACGGTGAACGCGAATATAATGAATAGATCTATTTCAGGTTTGACAGCCTGTCCCACTAATGCTTGACGGAATGCCATTATGCATGTGGTTAGCCGCATTAGTCGTGATAATTATATTTGAGTAAAAATAGGAATTGGCAAATCACCTATTACACGAGGGCAAATTTATCATTGATTTGATAAACACCCGCCGTTTACGGTATTTGTTAACATTTGCGTGTCATGAGACTTAGTGCAATATATGAACTGCAATATCAATGTTTTCAAACTGATTGTATTTTCCAATACAATCTTGCTTGTGTATCAAAATGATTATTAAATTCAAACTCTATGATTTCACTCAACAATTTTGTTGACTTTTAAGCATGTATCTCAGGTATTTAACAGGGGAAACAAGCATGGAACGGGCGGCAAAAATCTTCAAATTATGTTTACTTTATTTCAAATATGATGTAAAATGAATGATGTTTGATTTAGTTCAAAACATCAAGTTTTTATAATACTCTGATAAGGACCTATTGTATTTCAAATATTTATAAATGAAATAATGTTTTTTTTTTAAAACGTCTCTTCGAGTCGTTTTCTATCATTATGACTTCGATCCTCACCGTAACACCCTAATTTCTATTCCGCTGCTGCTTTTCAAATTAGGGGGTGTTACACCACACTCCTCCAATTGCTCACTAACATAAGTAAACAACTCCACACTCGAACCAATGCTTGAGACTCTAACTCAACACGTTCTAGACGTTTTTACAACACTTAGTAAACTTTCAGGCAATATAAGATAAACTAACAAGATTTGGTGTAATACTAAGTTAGATATTTGGTGGTACAAGTAATTCTAGACCCTAAGTAGTCATTATATAGCATAATGACACTTATCTTCCAAGTAAAAACGTCCATCTAAAGTTAATAAGCAGAAATGATCAGCCACACATGATTATGGGGAGTAAATACGTCCATAAATGCAAACTTGTAACTTCAGTCATCTCCATCCGATCGGTTTCTCACCATCCGATCGGATGGTCATTCTTTTGGCACGTTCCAGCCGAATCGGATGCGAGTTGCATCCGATCGGTTGGAAACTGTCTGAACATTCTTTCTTTGTCTTTTTACGTTGCATGCGCTATTTTTCTTCGTGGCATGACTTTATCCGTTAGAACTTGATATTTCCTTGATAATTACATATAGAAAACTTGTCTTTATCAAATCCTTTTGTCCATGCGACGTTTCTTTCTTCCTTGATCTTCTTGAAACTCTCCAAAAATGCATGACCACTTCATTTCTTCATCTTTTAATCATTTTTACCTGCTTTTGGCTATATTTGCATGCATAAACACTTTTCCACGATTAAGTAACAAATATATATACAAATATGACCAATTTGCACTCATAAAACAAACAATAACGCGACTAAAAACATGTTAATTTTGAGCGTTATCAAATCCCCCACACTTGAGCTTTGCTCGCCCTCGAGCAAGTCTTAATCAAAAGAAAATTGAATTCAATGGAAATAGTGCAAATATCTTATTTGAACTCAATCAAGTAAATAAAGAGCTTGATAACAATTCTAAACACCTCACGAAGATAATTTGAAATTCACTCATCACTCAATATGTGTAATGATTAATAGATCACTCATTGCACAGTCATGATTTATGTTTCTTACCATAGGCTTGTACAAGTATCAAAACAATAGAATAATTCATCAAAGAGGTCTTTTATTCGGGTTGTAACGTTTAGGCTAAGGGTAAATAAACTTTCGTGCAAATAATTACACTAAGTAAAAAAGGTAAGGATAAGGCATGAGAATTTTTATGAAATTGGTTAAAAAAATAAATAAAATCAAAGTCTAAGTCCCATAGTTGCTAATCTCAAACAAACCACAAACCCAAAAATGACAATAGTTACAATCTTTCTCCTCTTCGAACTTTCACACGTCGATACATCGATTCACCATAAAAATATTCTTCATACTCTTAGCACATTGGCTAACAACATATCACATAACTTTCTTTATTCATAATAATATAGCACTTTGGCTATATTTGTCACCTTATAGTTGCGATAACTTTTTTTTTTTTTTTTTTTTTTTTTTTTTTTTTTTTTTACATCACATCTCCCCCACACTTCGCATAAGCATACACCACAAAAAATACAATTAAGAAGTATGCATCCTTCATCTTGTTAGAATGGCACACACATGAATTGTGAAGTGTGGCTAACTAATATCATCAAAAACAATCCAACAACCAAACAACTAGCAACCCACCATTTAGACTTTGACAAAGGGTTAGGCTAAGGTTTAGAGTGTAAAATATTTTTGTATTTTTCTGGATGTAACAAAATGAAATGGATGGCTCAAAGGGTGTAACTAGGGGTATCTAGCGTTAAAGATGAACGCTAACAAATGGGTTCCAAGTACGAGGGTAACTAACCGATGTGGTTAGGAAAAATTATTTTGTAAACGGATGGCCATTTGGTTTTATTCCTAAGTTTGCCTCTTATCATATGAATATATCCTTACCATTCGAAAATGATTTAACCGTAATGCATAACAAGTACAAGTTCTAGAATTAACACAACGACCGGCACACTCATCATGAAATATGTAAATAGTATAAGAAACACTATTCACATAAAAAAAACTAATCCTCACAATTTAAAGTAGTAAGGGTATAAAATTGTGCTAGCAAATGTTAGCAATTCCGAGACGAAATGCTCTTTAAAACTTGAATTTATTCTCTAAAAATATCATTATTATTTAACATTGAATCAACCTTATTTTAACTAAAATATGAAGGGCGAACTACTTCTGGTTACTAAAGTTCACGACTCTAAAAAAATGAAAATTAAAAATTATGCAATTTTTCTATTTTCTTCCCTCCCCACACTTCAGTTTTGCATTGTCCTCAATGTAAAAAAAATAATTTCAAAGTAAAGGAAATGGAAAAATTTAGAAAATACCGGAGTTAAATACGCAACATGCATATTTGATCATAATACGCAAATGAGTTTATCGACTCCAAACGTTGATAAACTATATGCTTCCGTAACAAAACCCCTGCAAGAAAACTGCAAAATATACGAAACAACCAAACAAACACAAACAAAAACATATCTAAACCAAATAAATAGAAAATTAAGTTACGTTATAAATCCTATGAGAAATAGTTAAAGGCAATGGAAATAGAAATAGTTCGACACATAATTGTTTTTAAAACCAACAATAAACCATATGATCAAACGTCACCATCAATAACTCACATCGGAACGAATGAACTCGTCCTCGCTTTCCTCTTCATCCTCATCTTCCTCATCAACATCTTCTTCATCGTCCTCATCCACCACTCGTCTCTTCTTCTTTCCAGCTCTTGATGATGAACCTCCAACATCATAACTCGATCCTCCAGGATTAAAACTTGGTCCACCCACATTAACACCTGAACTACCATACTCGGGAAGTCTACCGTATGGAGGGTATGGTTCGGGAAATGGTGAATAACCAGAATAAGGGTAGGGGTATGGTCCAGGATATGGAGAATAAGGTAAAGGGTATGGTGGAACATTTGGTGGGTTGTAGGGAGGTACCTCATAATTGGCATCTTGTGCCAAATGTTGGATCATAGGCATGGAATAATCATAGTTGTAATTATTCCTCATTAGCATTGAATCTTTCCAAACTTCCCTACACTCAATAGCATTTAACTCTCGGTTCCAATCACCCCATCCTGAATCAAAACCACTTTGAGTATTCCTCGGAAAACTTCCCATTTGAGGTTGTGATGGCGCTTCCGCATAAGCTCTGGATTGTGCCCCCACACTTGGTTTGGTCCAAGGTCCCAAAGTCTTGTTATTCCTATCCAATGCTTTTCCAAAACTAAAAGCATCCCATATCTCACTCTCCAACCTCACTCTACACTTCCTCAACTCATTATCATTAAAATACCTAAGATTTTTAGCCAAAGCGGTCACATAATGACCTCCACAAACATCACTTTGCTTCTTAATCCCCGGTGCTCTCTTAGAAAGATATTCGGCAATATTCCATCCCACATTCCCATTATTGTCTTCCTCCAACAACTTCATCACCCATAGGTCCGGTTGACTACATTTTTCTTGACTACCGCTCCTATGCAACAATCCCCAAAGAAATCAACTTTTGTAAAACCTTCAACAACGGATTCCTAATCCTAAAAGAATTTCTCCTAAGACAAGTTGGATCACCAATCCTATTCCAATAAGCATCAACACCCGTGTATTGATCATTAGCTCTAGCCAAACTCACAAAATGTGGTCCAAACAACCTATGATTAACCTCACTCTCCTCATACAAACCAAGGGCAACTGCAAAATTTGGCAAAGATAAAGCATGTTCGCGACCACACAATCTAAAACAAACACAAACATCCCCAAGAACATTGTTTACCTTCCTGTCAAAGTAAAACGTAGAAAAGAACTCCAAACACCATTCCTTGTAAACATTCTCACGAATACTAAAAGCTCTTTCCCAAGAATAATCTTCAAACCTATCCCCATCACCAGGATATACATAAATCATAGTCATCATGCTGCTCAATTGATCCTCACATTCATACTCCGCAAGCAATTCCCCATCAATCAACCTAGGCTTAGAAATCTTCCTTTCTTGAAGTTTTGAAAGACGTTCCCTATATGCATTCTTCCCATCTTTTTTTTGCAAATTAGAAAACTTGACATTATCATTAGACTCCGGTTTCAAACTTGTGGAAAACTAGAAAGGGGGTTGAATAGTTTACGGCTTTTTAAATCCTTTTTAGCTTGAATATCCTTTAAAACTTTACATTTGCTTAAAGATATAAACACAACGTTATATGTTCAATTCCTTGAAAAGCTTTACATGTGAATTACGATTCTAACTTTACTTGTTTGATTCTTTGAAAAGCTTTACGTGTGATTAGCAATTCTAACTAAAGACAATATGTAATAAGCAAAGACAAAGAAAGAAACGATCAAACCACAACACGATTGTTTATCGTGGTTCGGCTACAAGGACTTTTTTTCCTTGCCCTACATCCACGCCCCGAGTTTCCAACTCGAGAGTTATAAGCACTAATCAACAAGCTCCTTTCACCGGCGGAGAAAACCTTTACAACGTCGCTTACACTTTTACCGACACTAAGCTAGATGTCGAGTTCTTTTACACGGGTACAACCACTCCCATCGTCGCTTACACTATTACCGACACTAAGCTAGATGTCGAGTTCTTTACCAAGGGTACAACCACTCCCGTTAGTTCTTTTACAAGGGTACAACAACTCCCGACACACTACGTATTTTGAGGCCTAAAATACTAACCGATCACTTCTACATATATGATACAAATGGAGTATAAACTACCAAAGCTTATACATGACAAAGCTAGCAAGACTTGCAACTTTAGAGTTGAAGCTTGTAACTTCTTGAATGATCTTGTGAAGTCCCTTGCTACATAAGAGAATCACACAAGTCAAATGTTACTGAGTTAGTTGAGAGAGTATATGAAAATATGTCCTAAAGTCATCACACAAAACTAACAAATGGTTTGGTATTTATAGCAAACCATTCTACAGGTCTGGCGGATACGGCGGAACCCTCAGATGGGTTCCGCCCGTGTACCCCCAGGGTTCCGTCAGGGCTGCAGTTGGATTTGCAATAAATCTTCCAAACCAAACAAGGTCACATCTCATTCCACCTAGTCAAACACAAAACTTGCAAGCAAACATATGGTTAGTCAAACACACTTTCTTACCATAAATGTATATTGACAAAGCTTGCCCTAAATGTGATGTGACTTTACTATTTTAAGAAATAAATGTGATGTGACAAGACACTTTCTAATTTAAGAAATAAAAACAATGTTTTGTTTAAAAGGAAATGTAAACCTTAGTTTAAACAAGACTTAAACACTTAAAGTGATGATTTACTCTTAGCTAAAGTTCATACTTTGTCATTAACAAAACTTAGCAAAGATCGTAAAATATAAATAACGTTTTTAGGCGATATTTGTATTAACAAAACTGAAAGTGATCCTCTTCTTCTCGTTCCTTTTCAAATACTTGTTAACAATCGGATTTCTTTGATTTCGTCCCAATCTTGTAACATTTCCCTAAAAGAAATCTCAAATTATGTTATTATAAAAGTATAAAAACTAATACCAAACAATTTTGAAACTAGAAAACACAATTTCAAAAATGTCAAAAATTTTCCCGAGGCGTCCATCCGATCGGATGCAACTTTTGGAATACTCCAATCCGATCGGTTGCAACTCGCAACCGATTCGGCTGGAGTTTCTGTATACTTCATGTATCCTCAATTCATTCTAAATGTTTCCCAATCAATCCGAACTTCTTTCTAACTTGTAATCATCCATTCTTGAGTGCTTCTAACATCCAAACTCTCCTATCAACGATTCTTAACATTTCCAATCATCAACCTAATGATTCTATGAAAACCAAGAACATCATCTAATAAAATCTTCCAATTAGTGCTCTAATCGACAATGCAATTACCTAACATCACTAATTATCAATCATGTAACTTCTGGGATTCATTAATTGCAAATAAACTAGCTCCAAAGATTATACCCAATTCAATCCGAAAATTCAATCAATGAATTCTTACTCAAAACTTAACCAATTGATCTAATTCTTTTTGCAATACATTCTCCTATCATCTAATCACTTATCCCCAAAAGATTACATCTTAATTCGAACTAATTCAAAAATACCCAATTCGTGACCTAATTTCAATCATCCGAATTAAAACCTAATTGAACAAAATTAATGATATAACTTACTTGACTTGATGCCATTGATGATTAATTATCACTCCTGCAACTTTCTAACAACTTCTTATGGTCGAATTTCTAACCCCAATTTTTGGTGGATTGTGTGTATGTGTTTTTCTTGGGTTTTTTTTGAAAATTTTGGTTTATATATTCAACTCCATCCGATCAATTGTGAATGCATCCGTTCGGGTTGGTATGAAATTGATTTTTCAAAGTTTTTCTACTACTAAACTTGGTACAAGTACTAGTAGTTCTTATCTTTTCAAAAACTTATTATCTTCTTTGTATTCCAAACACACTTTGTCTACCAAAAATTTGGTCATCTACTTCTACTTCTAACTTAAGGCTAAAAACATAACTTAACTCTAAAAACTAAAAACTTAAACTTAATAAATATATCAATAGATAAATAGATAAATATATAGATAGATAGATAGTCTCATTCAAACATGAAATGCATAAAACCTAAAAACAAAAAATAAATTGCATGAAATTAAAAATACGAAACAAACAAACTAGCACAAGATGTGCTTTATTCTTGTGATCATTCTTCTTCATCCATAGAAATATTCATTCCTAAGAATGTTTTCTCCACGATACTTGTTTGCCAACTTCCTATTAGTCTTTTGAGTTTTGAAACTTCGTGCAAAATTCCTTCCGCTAGGACATGTGATATCAAATTTGCAATGCCAATCACCATCTCTTTCTTCTCTTTTGTAAATGCTATGACCATCGGAACCCCATTCCAAGTTCTTCAATTGGACCGGTAAAGATCCAAGAAAATCTGTCAATTTGTTAAACACAAAAATATTTTTAAATGGATTAAAGAAAGCCTCCATTGCTAGAGCTCTTTCCATTTCATCTTCAATATCAAAGAAACTAGGTATGCATGGGCCAAACTTAGGCCTACCATCTTCATCTCTTCCTCCTTCAAAGCAACCAAGGTAATCCTCCTCTTGGTCCTCATCATTATCATCCCTATTACTACCCCCTCTAGGCTTTGGATAGTAAGTATTCTTAAGAACTCCATCATCAATTGTCATGGTACCTCTTCCCATATCTATTATAGCTCCACAAGTTCTTAAGAATGGTCTACCTAACAACAAAGGTAGTTCCTTATCAACCGCAACATCCAACACAAGAAAATCTGCCAAGAATGCTTGATAGCCAATTTGAACTCTCACATTTCTTACTTCCCCCATTGCTTTCACCTTAGAATTATCTGCCATAGTGAGTTTAGAATTTTTAGGTGTAGGATCTCTTAATCCTAAATTGTGATACAATTGATAAGGCATAATACTCACACTTGAACCCGTATCGGCTAATGCATATAAAGGAGTTGTCCCATTAATTTTAACCAGAAAAACAAAATTTCCGGGATCATTCATTTTCTTTGGGAGCCCATTCTCAATTATCCTTCTCTCCTCTACTTTATCAAAACTATTATCCTCCAACTTCAACTTTGCCAACATAACTCCATCTAATTTCTTCCTATAATTCATGTAATTTCTTAACACTTTAATGACCGGTTTGTTTTTCATCAATTCACTAATTTTTGCTTCAAGGTTCTCCAAGATAGCTTGTTTTTGCTCTTTGGTTAAAGGTTTGCTACTTTTTGGTGAATTTGGTGGAGTTTTGGATGATGATTTTCTTTCTTTTTCTTTTTGGGTGGAGGGTTGGGTTAATTTGTTCAATGGTGTTTTGTTTCGGTTAGCTTTGCCCATCTTACAAATTTCATCCCTTCCTTCCTTCATCACTTCCATTCCTTCACAAACATCAACAAGCATTTCATTCACACTCTTTCCTTCTTCCAATTCACTTATGTTAATTCGTAACTCCCCAAGTGCAAAATCCAATGTACACTTGGTATTAACAAGAAAATATCTACTAAAGATAACTTCCGGTTCATCGGCATTAGTATATTCCAAAACCACAAAATCAACTTTGAAGATGTGACCATGAATATTCACTCTAACTCCTTTCACTTCCTTTCTTCCATAATTTCAATAGTCAAGCCTAACAAAACCAAGCTTGTCAAGCACTTCTTTCGAAATGTAATTGTCTCCATATTCCATATTCAATTTCGTATCCCACGCTTTAACTCCTTCCACCGCACAAGGTGTAGAATACCTCATGTATGGAGCATCATATTCCTTAGGTGGTGCTCTTGTGAAAACAACAACTTTCCTTTCCTTCTCCTTCTTTGGATAACACATTTCATGTGGCAAGTAAGACACATTATCACCAACAACCTCTTCTCCTTCTAAATCCAACTTAGCCTTTTCCAACATGCTTTCCAACTTTTCCAAGAAATCACTGGAATCCTTGAACATATCTTCCAAATCTTTCAAATATGCCGAAATCTGACTCACACTCTCCATTTCAAGTTAAGCAATTACTAACTATAACATAACCATCCCAAAAAACATCCAAATCATTAGCATGAGGGTTAGTTGTAATCAAATAACTCTTAATATGAAATAAGAACAAGTAAATTAACTAACTAAAACACTTAGAACTAAAAATAAACTAAAAATTAAAAATGTTAAAAATTGTACCGAGACCTCCATCCGATCGGATGGCTCAAATGACCACCTCCAACTGATCGGTTGGAACCCGCAACCGATTCGGCTGGAGTTTTCTGAATATATATATATATATATATATATATATATATATATATATATATATATATATATATATATATATATATATATATATTATAAAAGACTAAGATTTAATAAAACAGTAATTATAATATTAAAGACATTAAAAACATTAACTAAGGTGTCTTAAAACTACTAAATCATTAACTAAAATTAAAACTACTAAAAACATTAAAATGACTTATAACGACAACTTATAACTAATAATAACTAACATTAATTATATAATCATTAAAACTAATTAACTAAAAACAGAAAAATAAACATTAGTTAAGAAAAACAGAATCCTAGAAATTTTACCGAGACCACCAACCGATCGGATGGGAATCCATCCGATTCGGTTGGTTGAAAACCAACTTTTTTTTTTACTTTTTACTCTAAAAACCTTAAAATTTCACAAATTACAAACAATTTTATTACTAAAAACTAAGAAAATTAATCAAATCCCCGGCAACGGCGCCAAAAACGTGATGTGCGTTTTATTAGTACAAGTTTTAAAATTTATAAACACGAGTTATCCGATTATTATTTAGAACATAAGAGCAAGTATACTCGTCCGGTGTAATAAAGGTGGGTAAGTCGAGATCGTCCCAAGGGATTTGGTTGTTTTAGTAATAAGAAAAATGTTTGTTAAATAAGGGTTGTCAATCCAAATTTATGTAAAATATAGATTTAAAAGAAACTCAAATAAAAACTAAACATATACTTGTGTATAATTCATTGATTGGTAATTAGGAGTATTATGACAATTTAAGTATAAAGTTTGGTGTAAAACTTGTTATGATGCGCAACTAAAAATGAGTAGTTATACAATCTATGATATATGTCATGTTTTAACTACCACTAAGAATTCTATCACCTAAATGACTCATTTCGGACATATCAAATGAGTATGACAATTCTATTATCACATGGTTGTTTTGAAAATCAATTCTTTTCTTATGAATTCCTACGAATTCTTTCGGTCCTTTTTCGTGATAAAATCTTCTCAAATCCATTTTAACAAGTAATTAAGATGGTTGTCAAGCATCCTATTCCATACTAATTTGGTGCACTAATATTTTGGAATAAAAACAAGTTGAAATTCCTTTCGGACCTATTTTTCAAAAGATTGTTTTTACCAACAAATTAAGCAAGATTAGATGTTATTTCAACAAACTCATAAAATAGATATGTTTTCATGCATCACCTTTTTCATAAAAGAATACTCCATTAACCAATCACATCATATACACAAGTATATCACAAATTACTCCATAGCAATCATATTAAAACACAAGTAAATAAGAAAACTTTCATAAAACTTAAAGTAACAATTGTTCATTATAAGTATCAAGGTGTACCTAGTCTTGAGAATTACAATGAATAAACTTGTGGAACTTTAGCAACCACACTCCTCCAATTGCTCACTAACGTAAGTAAACAACTCCACACTCGAACCAATGCTTGAGACTCTAACTCAACACGTTCTAGACGTTTTTACAACACTTAGTAAACTTTCAGGCAATATAAGATAAACTAACAAGATTTGGTGTAATACTAAGTTAGATATTTGGTGGTACAAGTAATTCTAGACCCTAAGTAGTCATTATATAGCATAATGACACTTATCTTCCAAGTAAAAACGTCCATCTAAAGTTAATAAGCAGAAATGATCAGCCACACATGATTATGGGGAGTAAATACGTCCATAAATGCAAACTTGTAACTTCAGTCATCTCCATCCGATCGGTTTCTCACCATCCGATCGGATGGTCATTCTTTTGGCACGTTCCAGCCGAATCGGATGCGAGTTGCATCCGATCGGTTGGAAACTGTCTGAACATTCTTTCTTTGTCTTTTTACGTTGCATGCATTATTTTTCTTCGTGGCATGACTTTATCCGTTAGAACTTGATATTTCCTTGATAATCACGTATAGAAAACTTGTCTTTATCAAATCATTTTGTCCATGCGACGTTTCTTTCTTCCTTGATCTTCTTGAAACTCTCCAAAAATGCATGACCACTTCATTTCTTCATCTTTTAATCATTTTTACCTGCTTTTGGCTATATTAACATGCATAAACACTTTTCCACGATTAAGTAACAAATATATACAAATATGACTAATTTCCACTCATAAAACAAACAATAACACGACTAAAAACATGTTAATTTTGAGCGTTATCAGTTCCTCATTCTTATCATTTTGTCTCACCTTTTACCTATAAACACCTTTATCTTTTTGAATTCCACCATTATTCCTAGGAAATTGTTTTGTGTTCTGCTTTTGCCCTCTTTTCCTCCTGTTTACCACTTCAGTGAATTCATCATCAATATTCTTTTGTGACTTCTTCATATTATCATTTTCCTTCATTTTAGCCACTTCCCCACTAGTTCTTGGTCTTTTTTCACACACTACCACACCATGTCCAAACACATGACAATGAGTGAAAATATCAGTCTTAAATGAGAATTCTACATTTACAATCTTTGTCCTTTTAGTATTAATTTCCTTATCTCTATACTCCACAACAATTTTCTCTTTAAATCACTTATGGACAGCAAATTCTACGAACACTCTTGCAAAGTTTGCCTTCACACACCCAATTTAACACATTTGAGTAGTTATACTATCCATAATCAATGGCTTCCCAAGGCTCCTAGCGAAAGCACTTATACCCTCTCCACTCCATGCTTCCAGTGGTACATTGGTTAACTTTGCCCATAAAGGAGTCATAGTTTGTTCTACCATTTCCATCTGAATAATAGGATCCCATTTCTAAACAAAGAGAGGCCTATTAATCACTATCAATGGACCTTGCTCTAGTATTTTATTCATCCCATTCTCACACTTAAACTTGAAAAAACAATTACCATCAGCATTTACAGTGACATCAATCAATCCAAACTTACTCCACATTCTTCTCAATTTATTAACAACAAAGGTTTAAAACAACGAAATAGAGACTGTATAATTAATTATAAGAATATGAATAGAAATTCCTATAATAAATATAATAGGATAAAAAATAGGTTTCCAGACACTATCCAAAATTAAAAACAACATTAGAAATACTAATATTATAGTATTAACATTGAGACTCAAAATTATAAAATTCGAACAGAGCGTTCCGCGTTAGAGATGTAGCATAACCTTTTTGGTGCAGTGCATCTTTGGTCTACAAGCAAGATGTGACGCATCAACCACTAGTGCCGTAGTGCGACACACTTCTTCACAGACTGTAATGATATTTTTTGAAAGGCATCACAGACCATAATGATGCTTATTTGTTGCAGCTTAATGTTTCACGTCATGTGGAACCAACCTTTCTTTGACCCCTCATGTTTGTTCGGCGTACTTCACATTCGCGTGATAAACATATGACACCAAATAGTCCTGAGTTTGCTTGTCTTTCACATTCGCGTGATATATGTGCAACTAAAATATATATAAGATTTTCATATTTATTTAAAGGGTTAATAGACAAAAGAGTAACTATACTTTACAAAAAAAATCGCCTAAGTTACTCAACTTTCAAATTGTTCATCAAAGTTACTCTCTCAGAAATTTGTCATAAGTTACTAAAGTTGTTTTTTTTTATTTTTTATTTTTTATTATTATTATTTTTTTTCATCCAGGTTACTCATGTTTACGGGTTTGTTAAATATGTTACTGAACTTTGTGAATGATAACATTGGTTATTTTTTAAGTACAAAACAGTCCTTGTGGTTAGTCATGTTTCACGGATTTAGTCCCTAGACCACTATTTTTGTTAGTTTGACCGTTTTTTACGTTTTCATCCGTTCTAATACATTTTCATCCATTTTTATATGCTTTCGCTAGTTATTCTTACGTTTTCGCCCATTTTCTTATGTTTTCATATGTTTTCGTCATTTTTTACGTTTTCATATGTTTTTATTCGTTTTCAACCGTTTTATACATTTTTGTCCGATTTTTTTCTTCAGTTTTTATATATTTTTGTCTGTTTTCTTACGTTTTCGTCCGTATTTAAACGTTTTCGTCCATTTTTATACATTTTTGTCCATTCATATCTATTTTTGTCCTATTTCATAGGTTTTCGTCCATTTTAAATGTTCTCGCCCATTTTATACGTCTTTAAATGGATGAAAATGTATAAAAACAACTGAAACGTATAAAAAAAGTTGAAATCAGGTAAAACCGGATGAAAACGTATAAAAACGGTTGAAAACGAATAAAAACATATTGATGACTGTCTAAATACTCATCATTTTATACCAATCTGAACTGCCAAAACATACAAAAACACTCAAATATGCATCAAAATACTTAAAATATCTTAGAAGTGTGTTTTATATGTTTCAAATACAATATATGCAAAAACAGATGAAAAACGTACAAAGTTTGAATAATTGGCAGTTTCAGTCCCTCAAGTTTCATAAATTGGCAAAACTAGTCCCTGGTTATTCTAAAAACTTGAAAAAGTCACCAAAGGTCCTTTTTAATCATAAAGTTACATATTTAGTCCTTTGGTGCAAAGTTTCACAAAATTACAAGTTTAGTCCCTATATTTTGGAAATTGACATAAATGGTCCCTGGGATGTTAAAAACTTTGAGAAAAACAATTTTGGTCCTTGTGCTAATAATATTTTGCAGGAATGGTCCTTGGTGATAAGTTTTGTGAAATTGCATAATTGGTCCCTGAAGTTTGGTGAATTGACAGAAAAGGTCCCCGGTTATTGAAATATTGGAAAATTACATTTTGGGTCCTTGGATTATTCAATGTTGGCAAATATGGTCCTTATAAATAAAATTGGAAAAATGCCACAACAGCCCCTCAACTTTGAAATAATTACAAAATTGGTCCTTGTGTAATTCTTACAACCAAACGGATCCTTATTGTTATTACAAACCAAAATCCAAACTAAACCCAAACAATACCAAGCCCACCCTTTTATTAAAACCCCAAGCCCAAAGTTACCCAGCCCAATCCACCCCGTTTATAATAAAAACGGGTCAACACCCGTTCAACCCAACCAAACCACCCTTTTCTCTTTTCCCTCCCAAAACCACCACCACCACTGGTATCCCAAAACCACCACCACCTGGCCTTCCACCTCAACCCCCAGCTGTCCTACCCACTCCCCTTGTCCTCCACGCCTCACCAAAATGTGCAATTAATGCCCTTGAAAACCTCTCCACGCAACAAACAGTCCCCCAAGACTTTTTCGCGCCAAAAAGCAATTTGAACGGTGAGGATTAATTGAGCCATTTCAATGGCTCAGATGAGATGGGATAGTGTCAGAAGGCTAGTGGGAGTCTCAAAAGTCTCTACAAAAGGGAAAAGATGCAGTGGAGATGAAGTATTAGTTTAGTATTAGTGTAACTTAGTCGTAGGTAATATAAACTTCAATTTTCGTTGTAATTTCAATCAAAACAGCTTGTGCTCAGTTATTTTAGTGTAATAGAATCTTTATTTAACCTTTAATTACTGTCTTGTTCATCAATTTAGAATTTGGAAATTTTGAAGAATTTGACAAATTCTTCTTCATTTGCAAAACATTGTTGTTGTATGCTTATTTAAGCTCAATTTAGGTCCCTGATAAGTTTTTAAAAGCCTTCCAATCATTTGAAATAGTGTAACTCAGAAAACTCAAAAATACTTTAAAAATAGAAAAAATAGTTGAAAAATAAAAATCAGGAGAAGAAGAAGGAAAAGCAAAGGAGCAGGGTGTCATTTGGATTGAAAATGGTATTAGAGTCCTATGGGGGACACTAGGTATTAATTTGGTTCATTGGTTCATTGTTCTCAGCTTGTCACCATTTGTAAGCAATATTTCAATTTTATGCCTTTTGTTTTGATCATGCTTGTTACTGTTTGATTAGTGTTCTTAAGTGTTTATTGGATACTTGTTATTGATAATATAGTTTTAACTCAGTCACTTGTTCTTTGGAATTTACTTGTTGCTAAAAAATCAAAATTACTCAGTGTGTAACTCATACTTGACAAATCTGAGTTTTATGCTTGTGTTGTGGTTGATTCTTACTTATTCGATCTTAAATAATTATAATCTATTGTTAGGAATCAGTGTGGTGGCTTAAACTCACCATTTGCTTTGAAATTCTCTTAACAGGTTAATAAGTAGGGGTGTTTGGATCAGTGGTTTGCACCACTGAGAAGTTTGTTTTTGTTGTTATTTATTACTTAGATATGTTACCATAGATTGTAATAGTCCATATAAGTCATTAAATCCAGTACCACTTCAGTTAAAAGTCAAAACATCAATTTGATCATCATAGCAGCCATCTGTTGTGGATTTAGGATCCACCATACCTTAATTCAGTTCTTAACTAGTAGATTTAGGTTAATTAAGTCTTATTACAGGTTAATATAGCTTATTGAGTAACTAGGATCCATCTAAAGTTCACAAAAGTCAACATACCAATTTTCATCAAAAAGTCAATTTGCACATCTCAGATTTTTCCAAATATTGGGGAAATTGTTTAGAATTTAGTAGAAGGATTCAAGCTTTGAGCTTTTGTGGACTTGTTGTCTACCACCTCTACTTCAGTATCCCACATAGCTTATAATTTTAGGAATTTTCCTCTGGGCCCCACTTACCCTCAAACTCACCTGTAGGGCAAGGTATTGCCCTGCTCCATCAGACTCAGGCCACCACCACTACTTAGTTGTGGTTTTGTGACCACCTCAGTGGGCCCCACACCATAATCTTAGGTTCTCCCAACCCCCCTCCTACCAGGGAGTATTAGTTGACCATTTGTTTGACCTGAATTATTGTGGACCCCACCTGAATCAGACCCAAAACTCTGTCCCCATTCTGTGTTCAAATTAAGTTTTGGAATAGCTTATTTTTGCTTATCAGCTTATCTACTGAGCTTATTTGGCAAATTCTAGCTTAGACAAGTCCAATATACTTATTTAGATCAGATTTATCCATAGTGGGTCCCACATAAGCTCATTTGAGCTTATTTGCTTATTCAGTCAACAAAAGTCAACTGTGGAGGTAATAAGCCCCCACAGTGCTTATTATTAAGATATAAAATAGTTGTTTTTATTAAAGTTGTCTATTTTTAGGTATAAATTAGTTTAGTAAAAGAAAAATCCAGAAAAGACAATATAAAAATAAGTGATAGTTTCTATTTAATATAATTTAATTTTAATTTTCATTTTTAGATTTTTTTATTAAGAAAGTTGTGTTTTTATATTTTTATTAATTTCCTTTTAGGTTAAAGTATTTTTAATAATTTTCTCAGATTTTTATTTTGTAATTTAGTATTTATTATAATTAAAATTAGTTTAATTAATAATTAATCAATAAGTAAGTTATAAATAGCATAATTAATTTTTATTAAGCAAGACCTAGTTTTTATATTTTTTTATAGCTTTTATAAGTCATAAAATAAGTTTTATAAATTTTTCCATAATTTTCTAAGTTAATTTAGTATTATTTGTAATTTAAAATAGCTTAATTAGTTTAATTAATATAATTAGTTTTTAATTAATAGAAAATCCATAAAAAGACAAAAATATTTATTTTTATTTTTTATACTTTCTTCAAGTTCTAATTTAAGTTTAGAAATTATTTTTACAAGTTTTTAGTTTAATTTGTAGTATTTATAATTTTTAGTTTGATATATATTAGTTTTAATTAAATAGTTAAATAAGTTTTTAATTAAATAATTAATAATAAATAATAAAATAATCTAAAAAATAATTTTCTTTTTAAATTTAATTTTCTTTTAAGTTTAAGTTTATAGAATTTTCATTTTTAACCCATGTAGTTTATTTTTCTTAAAACTCACCTTTTTCTCAGCATGCAATCCCGTCTGATTTGGTTTACGTTTATATGTTTTAGATACCTAGCTTTCACGTAATCGTTCAAATAGTTTATCTAAGTTGTTTGATTTTATAAAACCCTAGTGTAATCACTCACACACACACTTATCCCTTTCCTGTTCATATTCACTCGATCACAGATTCGTTTTTAATACCATCACAATCTCGTTGGGACATTACAACCCGGGGAAACACTGTATTCCACGAAAGCATTTGCCTTAGACGTTTGACTTTTACGGTTGACCATTCACAAGTGGTTGACTAATAATCGTCTGACTGTTTGAGGCGAATCACATATGAAAACGTAAAAAAAAAAAAAAAAACAGACAAAACGTATGAAAACATAAGAAAACGGGCGAAAATGTAAGAAAAACTGGTGATGGCGTATGAAAATAGGTAAAAATGTATAAGAACGGATGAAAATGAATAAAAACATATAAAGACGTACGAAAACGTATAAAAACGGTTGAAAACGAGTAAAAACGTATAATAAAAACGAATGAAAACTGATAAAATTGAATAAAACGTATGAAATTATAAAAAACGGACGAAAACGTATGAAAACATAAGAAAATGAATGAAAACGTAAGAAAAACTATCAAACTAACAGAAATAGTGGTATAAGGACTAATTCCATGAAACTCGACTAACCACAAGGACCGTTTTTACTTTAAAAATAACCAATGTGATCATTCACAAAGTTCAGTAACATATTAAATAAACCCATAAACTTGGGTAACCTGGATGAACAAAAAAAAAAAAAAAAAAAAAAAAAAAAAAAAAAAAGAAAAACTTTAGTAACTTAGGACAAATTTCTGTGAAACTTTAGTAACATTTTTCTATGTAACACTCAAACAGTAGTAACTTAGATGAACAATTTGAAAATTGTGTAACTTAGGCGAACTTTTCTATAAAATATAGTATATTTTGTTGATTTGTTCTTTTATCTATGGTTAGCACTTTTTTGGGTCAGTAATCTTAGAAGTCTTTGGCATTGTACATGACGAAGCTTTTTCACAATATTTAATAGTAAATGACATCTAAACCGCTGATTACATCGCAGTTGCCCTAGTGGGTTCATTGATCGAACTGATTTTTTGCTGAAATACAGTACTCATACAATTTTTAAGTTTACCACTAGAAGAAAACCCATCTTGTTGCATAATTGATCATTCATATTATCAACTAGCATGTGGTCTAGTGGGTAACTCTTAAAGAGTTAAGTGAGCCACTCTGAGAGTAGTACCGGTTGGGTGACCTACCGGGAAGTCCTCAAGTGGGGCAGGACCACATGCTCTGTTGATACCATCCCCCCACCGCAAATGCTCAGATTGACTGGTCAGTGAGGGGTCTTTTGAGAAAATAGCCAGGGTTCATAGCCCACCTCCTGATAAGTACAGTCACTGGGACAGGTGCTCATTGCCTGGGGCCGGGTCCTTGGGGGAGGGTCCGGTTGGCATCCTTAGGATGCATGGGACCAGGGTGATCCCACCGATCTTCACCTTTTGAGAATTGATCATTCATATTAGATACTAAAATATTACAGTATAATAGAGAAAACCGTAAATGATGTTTAGATTCTTTGAAATATTCAACTGTCTCTGATATACTCATTATTTATTTTATAGTGAATTATAAAAATATGGTTTTAGACGTGTTACCTTACATGCGTTTTAGTTTATTGACTTTTATTCTTTTGAAGAATTCATTTTCTCTATCTTTTAATTAAACAGTCTTATAAACAACATTGTTTGTTTCTTTGTCTAAAGTCAATATAAACTATGTTAAGAGAAGTTGTTTATAGTATTTCTTTTTTAGATACAGCTGATAAAGATAACGATCAGGTTTGTTCTCACTAAAAAATATTTAAGCAGAGTAAAGAACAATGACCGAAGGCAAAGCGTATCAAGACAAGATAGGGGCGAAGTTAGAAATTTATGTTACCAGGTGCACAAATAAACTTGTACCACATACTTATTGGAAGGATTTTTCTAACTTGTGCCCTAAGGGCACAAGTTAAGCACTCACAGAAATGGACACATGGATCCACAGAAAAGTACAGTTTATGTGAATCCTTCTCCTTTTCAATAGGTCCCGGTGTCTTATCAGTGTGCTTAACCTGTGTCCTATGACACAAGTTAGACAAACTCTTGTCGGAATATATGCGTTTATAAAAAAACGATAATTACAAACCAAAATTCATATGCTAAACGTAATACACAGAGAACCCCCTCGGTTCACCATAATAAATGTGTGTGTAGCCTCTCTACTAATACTTGTAAAATTTGAGCTCTAAAGAAAATTCTTTGTAATTGTTCGAAAAGGATAAAATGAAGAAACTTAGATATTAAGGTATTTGAGTCACAAGTCAACATAGAGATAAAGACGTATGATATATAAAAAGAAAATCGTGTATATCTTGTTTAAGTGTTAGAAAAATAAAACTGTGACCACATATATAGGAGGCGATATGCCATTTTTTCTTCTATCATTTTTTTTCCTTTAACACCCATGCCATTATGCCATATTTGTTGGTTCTAAACCAATATTCTTCCAACATGACTAGTTCATAATTTCATTAGATTTTTTTAGACTCGTATACATTATTCTGTTATATACACTTTGTATTGATTTTAAAAATAGATAGAAAACAAAAAATGAGATTAAAAAACCCTACAAATATAGATGACTCTTGTATCTCACATTGTAATGAAAAAAATAGTTTATGCTAAACCGGCAATTTAATCTTTTTTTAAAATGATGGAACAAATCCGCTATGTTGTATGATCTGGCTAGGTTATCTTTAACCGGTTCTGTTTAGTTCATACTATTTGAGTCAGACTAAAAAACATATATTTCTTATAATGGTATGTCTTTCTTCAATTGGATTTTAAAGGATACACATTTGACAATATAAGGTTTTGATTAAAGACAATAAGACATATATAAAATTCTTTTTGGTGTTCTCTCTATTTTTAAAACCAAAAAAGGTGACAGCATGAACTAGAAAACAGATATCTATAACTAGTACGATGTGATACAAACAATTTTTCATTATAGTTCTGATGTGATCAAGAGAAAACAAAGGAAAAAACCTAATCAATGGTTGTTTGAACAAATTGTCAACAATCATTTAGATAATGTAGTAACATATCATAGGAAGCTCATTCAAATTAACAGATTACAAACAATACAATAACAACAAAATCTTTATCTTTTAGTGCGGGCAGCAAGACCTAATCTTCGGTATAACCAATGGATTTGTGACAAGTTCCCCTAGTAACAATTCATTATATTTGATCTTTACAAACAAATTAGATTACTTTTTCTTTCTATTTGCATTTTAAAACTTTTTGTTAAATATCTTTTCACTCAATTATCCCACTGAAAAGTTCACTTGTTTATATTTCTAGGAAACACATATGATTATAACAAGGTAAACAATGCCCACACGTTGCGTCGGGTTAGGATCGATATTTATTTCGAATTTTATTCATCTAAATTTCTTTTATCATGAGAATTTAGAAAAATAATAATAATAATGCGTATTCGACGATTCTCTATTACTCAAGACATTGGAGCACGGGCTGCTCCACATATTTTTAGTAGGATTAACTTTGCTATAGCAAGAGGTGTGGGGGCTCAGTTAGTCTCTCGACTCCCCACTAATTTTTTGTAAATCTTATTAGTTTTTTTTTTAATAAAGTGATGTTATAATAATAATAATAATAATAATAATAATAATAATAATAATAAAACTAGTGACAAGAACGTTTGTAGTTGTGAATTGTGATACTTTTAAGTTTTAATCTTAGACTATAATGTATAAAAAAAATAATAATAAAATAAATAAATAATAATAATAATAATAATAAAATAATAATAATTGTAGAAACTAGAAGGGTTGAATAGTTTCACCGTTATTAATCACGTTTTTATAAAATTGACTTTACAAATTGTGTTTGACAAAAAGGTTCGATTCGAAGCTTACGTGAGATCAACACAACAATAAATATAAGCAATGATAAGTAAACAAGTAAAGATAAAGAAAGGAAAGATCAAACCGGCACACGAAGATTTATAGTGGTTCGGCCACGAAGCTCACTCCTTCGTCCCTACTCCACTCCTCGAGTCTCACACTCGAGAGTTTCACAAACACTATATCAACACGCTCCCTTATGGCGGAACAAACCTTACACAAGCTTACACCAAGTTTAACGACACTAAACGGAATGTCGAGTCCTAATCCTAGCTAGAACCAATCTACCAAAGCTCACGTGGCTTCACACCTCGTACCAACACGATGGCATGATACAACACAATACACAATATAAGACTTGCACTCAAGTCCTATTACATACACGAAACAAAAAATGAAAGTAATGATAGATTCGCAACAATAAGATGAGATGAGCAAAACTCTTCTTCAACACTTCGTTTCTTGATTACAACGAATGTTCTTCTCTTGCACTTAGAGGAAAGATGAGTGTGGTCACTTGTAAACAACTAGAACTTGATAATGTGATCAAAGAGTATGTTTTAGAAAAAATTTCGGAATACAGAAGGTTTTGGTGCATAAGAGGTGAAGTTTTCTGGAGGAAAACAGTTCTGTATTTATAGGCGTCAGCAAAGAGGCGACGGTCCTTTAAATGTTGGACGGTCCCTTATCGATAAGGGACCACCGTCCTATTTAAGGGATCGTCCAGACAAACGCTCCTCTTTTTGTCCTGACGTGGTGAAAAACTATCTGGTGAAGTTTTGTTGTCGGTTTTGAGCGGGAAATATGCCTGTTATGGTTTTGAACTTGAAAACATTTTCTTAATAAAACATTTGTTTAAATTTTACAAAAATACATTTGTAAAAATGTTTTGTGATATGAAAATGTAAAGTTTTTAAATCCTTTGATCACATACACAAGTTGGTAGAAATTTATACATACCTTAAGTGATGTTGATGACGAAAACGAGTTTTCTCGATTAAAAACTTATTAGTCATAGTTTTATGTAACGTGTGTTAGTATTTTGTGATTATCAAAACTAGTAGAGACCGATTAATACAAATGACGTTTTTGACTTTATTTGTATTAACAATCTCCTCCTTTTTGATGATTACAAAATATAAACTCATTTTAGATAAAACTAGGCATTAATGAGTTTTAAAATGAGTCTCGTTTTGTTCTCCCCCTTTTTGTAGAATCAAAAAGGCTTCATAGAAGAGATGAAGTCTACGACATTAAGATGACTCACCCTTGCTTAGTGCTCCCCCTTGATGAGAACACTTGGGAATCGGTCGATGGAATTGAGCTGCAATAAGTTAGAAGAAACATGCAAGGAAACATAGGAATCCTATAGAAAAGATTAAGGAAGGCAGGATATGCATATACTGTGGACGGTCCCCTAAATGGGTCGACGGTCCCTTAAAGATTGGGACCACCACCTTGATAAGGGACCGCCGGCAGAAAAGGTTTTCTGGAACAAGATTTCAATAATTCATGCATAATATAGATCATTCATTAAAAGACAAGAATAATGTCATTCATATGACATTTACAACATGAGTTTACAAGCATAATCCTAGTCTAATCTCCTAGGATATCTCATGTTAAGTCCGGTTTTATTTGTGATCATGCATGCTTGCCTAGTACTTGCGACCGCAAGGTGGAGATGAGTTTTTGGGTAATGGTTAGAGACACCCGGATGACAAGAGGATGGAAATGATGTAGTCAAGATCATTCTTCATCTTTTGAAAGTGGTTGTGATTGTAGATGCAACAAGCACAATAACCCCCATGGGCATCCACTTGGGCAAGAGTGGGATGAGAAATAGTTGGAGGATGAAGTTTTTGGGATAGAATGATATTGAGGAGGCTCAAATCAACAAGATTTGAAAATTCTTGAGCTTTGATGGAGTGTAGGGAGTTGACATTTGTCATTTGAGGTGGAAACAAAGGTGGTAATGAATGATCTTGAGGAATCGGGTTTGTATACTCATTGTGAGTAGATGGTGACCCATTTTGTGGTTGAGAGGAAAAGAAGGAGAAAGAAGAAGATGATGCCTCATTATGTGATGTGGGATTGGAATTGACATGGTTATTGTATGAATTGTCAAGGTTTTGTTTCTTCCTCCATATAGGTTTGACTGATATTCTTGGTTTTCTAGGGGATGACATTTTGTTGGATGACATTGTGAGGAAGACAGGTTATGCCATGGCAATTGATGGAGGAAGTGGTGGTTTAAGTAGAGGATGAAGGTGGCAAGAATAGTAAAGCATGCATGCTTGATTAGATTAGTTCAAGTGATGCTTAAGCAAATTAGGAATGTCTACAAGACCTAAGGGTAGGCTAGTCAAACATACAAGAATATAAAGCAGTTAACGATTCACACATAGATGGACGGTCCTTCAAATAAGTGGACGGTCCTTTATCACGTAAGGGACCGTGGGTCGATAAAGGACCACCACCAAGAGGATTGCCAGATTTCAGAAAATGTTTCTAGTGTGTGCCTATATGAAACATATGTGGAGATGTGATTATCTTGACTCTAAAAGGGAAGAAAAATCCTAAAAGATAATCCAAAGTCTCCTAATTTCACATCAGCTCATCTTTCCATTTTGGATAACATATTTGTTACATGATCCGATAGAGGAATTGAGCGCATCGTGCATGCATGGAAAAACGTTTTTGAATTGTATTAACAATGCAAGAAAAATTGATTTTTCCTATTTGTGAGAAGATTTTTAACACATGAATTGGGGTTTTTATGCACAAAATCAAGTTTTCTTATTATCATGCAACAATGATTGTTTATAAAAATAGTTACTTCCCCAATTCGAATTTTTGTGCGCAAGAGAATCCTAGACTCAGATCAGAAGGCATTCTTTAACTATGAAATCTAAGAAGATATGTGTTCCATCATTCCTAATTGATGAGTGCTCAAACACTCATCATTTTTATCGTATTTAAACTGCCAAAACATCCGAAAACGCTCAGAAATGCATCAAAATACTTAAAATATCCCAGGAATTGTATTTTATACGTTTCTAATACAAAATGAGCAAAAACAATGAAAAACGAACAAAGTTTACACAATTGGCAGTTTTAGTCCCCCGACTTTCAAAAATTTACAAAACTAGTCCCTGAGCATTTGTTTTGAAAGGAAAGTAAACCTAAGGTTTTTAAAAATAAAAAATAATCAAATTTAGTCCTTGGGTAAAAACTTTGGAAAAATACACTTTTGATCCTTGCGGTTTGGAAATTTACAAAAACGGTTCCCGGGTGATTTTTCTTTGGAGAATATGCAACAAAGGTCTTTATGGAATTATGAGCTAACAAAAATGGTCCTTGTTTCAATTTTGGATAGTTGGCAAGACAGGTCCCTAACTTTCAGCCTTTGACAAAATTGGCCCTTGTATTAACTAAACTACCATTTGGACCCTTGTATTATTCTAAACCCCAAAATAATCCAAACACCAAATACCCCTAGCCCACTACCACTACCCAAGCCCACCCAACAAAAAAACCAAACCCAATCCCACAAAATAAAAAAAACACCCCCCGTTTTATTTACCCTCCCACCTCAGTCAACCCTAGTCAAATCCTCACCCCTCTTTTACTTTTCCCCCGTGACCTCTAGACCCTGCAACCCTACTACCTACACACAAACACCATCATCATTTTCCCCCCTCCTCTGCTACTACACTCCTCCACGCCACCCCTAAACTCCCTTTCCACCACTAAACTACAAAACCCACCCCTGCCCAAGATATCTCCCAAATACACGTTTCCCGCCTAAAGCAATTTGAAGGGTCAGGATAAAAGAAAGGGATCCAACGGTTCAGGAGTGTGGTGGGAAGCATGCACAAGGTCAAACAAAACTCTAAAGGCTCATTATAAAAGAGAGAATGGAGCAGAGATGAAGATAGTGAGATTTTTTAAGTTTTTAGTAGTTAATTAGGTTTTAAGTATGAAAATGTAGTGTAGTAAGTAGTTTAATTTTAAAAGTATTGTAACTTTCAGTTGTAAACTCTCACCTTTAAAATTAATGCAAGTCTTATTTTTCCTTAAAAATTTACTCACTCAGTGCTTATTCAGTTTTTGCTTCAGCTTATTTAAGTTTTTAAAATGCATTTTATCCAAATCTCAGTGTAATTTTTAGTTTAGAAAAGCTTTGCAACAAAATCTCATGTTGACTGTTAATAATAAGCCTTCACTGCTTATTTACTTTTAGCTTATTAACTGCTTAATTGGTGCTCAGCTTTGCTTTTATTAGTCAATCATTGCTTATTATGTAGGTAGTAGTTTAATTGCATCATTGGATCTTAGTTTTCATAACTGTTTGTTGTCAACTGTTTTATAATAGCTTTAATAGCTTATTAGTGGTAGCTTATTGTAGAGTGCTTATTTTTAGTCTCTTACTGCTTCTCTAATGATATTTTAGCCAGAATTGTAGTATCTTTCATTTAATCAAGTGAAATCACCCCTTTGTTTTTGAAAATCAGAAGACTGTCACCACTTAAGGGGGTGTTTGGCACAAGAACTTCTTGTGTTCTCAATATAGTTTATGCCCATTTTTAAACTTAGATTAGCTTTAGTTTAATACTTATAGTAGTTTTAGGGCAAACTTAATTAGTTTCATGTAGTTGTGAAAGCTTTTGATTAAATTTTCCTAGGATTTAGTCCATGACTGATTTTCAATAGCAAATAGGCTAGATGCCTTGTTTAAAGCCTTTAGTTAAGTTTGGAAGTTTCATTTAGCCCTCAATAGGCCATATAACTTGTGCAACCCCTGGTCTCTGACTTTTCTGTGGTCAAGGTTCACAAAACCACCCATTTTGACCTTGCTACTCACCACTGCTCAGCAGGGTACTGTCCCAAACTCACTTTTTCCACCTAAGGTTCCATCCCCTACACTTTTCATCTGACCCTGAGATTCAGTTGGTTTGATCCTTGCTAGCTGGTCTACATGGTCATATTTTTTGATCAATTTTGGAATTTTTATTTAGCTCAATGCAAGCCCTCAAAGTCAGCCCCTCAGGTCTGCTATTGAATCTGTCCCAATTACATCATATGCTAGTTTAGACTGCTTATTGTTGTTGTTTGTGTTTATTACTAGCTCACATAGGTTAGTCTAGTATGTTTAATGCTTGGCTTTGGACTTTGTTAGTCAAATTCCCCATTATCACCCATTTTCAACCACTGGTACAGCAGCCCTCTTGGCTCAGTGCCACTTTTTCATTATCAAATTTTGGCATTAATTCGTGGTTCAAACTTCTTGATTATTGTTTTTATTTATTTTCTACTAGCTAGTCTTTATTTTTCATTAGCTTTTGGACCCTAGCTTTTCCATTTACTTGCCTAAAAACTAGCTTGAACATGCCCATTGGAACTGCTTATCTGCCCTGCACCCATTCAGTTTCACAGACCCAACTTTGGTGGGACCCACAGGCTTGACCAGTGGGCCCCACAAGGTAGTTCTTAGCTCTTTTTGAAGCCTGTAGTGGTAGCTTCTTGGATCCAAGCTTGTTTTGGGTTCAAAAGTTTTTTACCCTAGCTTATTCTAGCCTTGAAAGTGCCCTCTTAGGCCTGTTTGGATTCAACTTTTAATTGTGCTTAATCTCTTGTTTGAGCTTATTCTCAGTACTTTTGTGGGTGATATAAGTTGTTCTAAGCTCACTTTAGTTGTTGGAACTGATTTTGAGCTTTTGGCCATTTTTCTTGATAAGTGCTTATTTTTAAGTGCTTATTTTGTATTGCTTATTGCCCCATTCTGCTTATTGTGACTTCTTTTTCGGTGATTTTTATTTTTCTTAAGTTCCTAATTATATTTTAGAATTTTCCTAAAAGTTTCAGATTTTTCTTTGCCTTTTTAGTATTTTTAATAAATCTAAAATAGTTTTAGTAATTATTAAATAGTAAATAATTAATAATAAATAGATAAATAGTGTAATAAATATATTTTCTGTTTTAAAATTAATTTTATAATATTTTAGCTTTTTCAAAGTTATAATTTTATTTTTCTAGGTTTATTTTATATTTTCTTAATTTTTAGTGTATTATTAAATAGTTAAAATAGTTTTTAATTAATAACAAATAATTAAAAAGTCAAAAAAATATTTTTCTTTTTCTCAAAATTTTATTTTATCGTTAGGATAGTAAAAATATAATTTTCATGTCCGTAGGGTTAACGTAGCTCAATTTTCACTTTTTATTTCGCGCACTCGCGTTTATTTTAATTTTAACTCGCGTTTTATTTAAATAACTTCTACGTTTTTGAATTTAGGATACGTTTGTAAAAGTAGTTTGTAAAATAAGAAAAACCAAAAACATAAATAAAGTGATAGCTTCTATTTAAGCTGTTTGGCTTATTTTTCTGCTTACGTATAAGCAATTTCTGATTTTAAGTTTTTAGATTACGTTTTAAAGTTAATTAGGTTTCACGTCATTGTTAATATAGCATTTCTAAATCGTTTTCATTCCTCATCTCGTAGCGTAATCAATCACAACTCACTTATACCCTTTTCCTGTCCAAATTCACCCGATCACATAACCGTTTTATAACCATCACACCTCGTCGGGACATAACGACCCGGGGAAACCTTATACTTCCGCGGAGCATTGATCTAGGATGTTTGACTTTGTTGACCATTCCTTGGTCAATATAAGTTAGGTGGTTTAGGCTCAATCACTAATCCTAATCGAAGATAAAAGAATGGTTCGCGCTTAAGTGGTTTAGTAAGGATATCAGCTATGTTTTCTTTCGTTGGCACATTTTCAATAGATATGTTACCCTTTTGCACATTATCCCTAAGAAAGTGGTGAAGAATCTCAATGTGTTTGGTACGAGAGTGTTGCATGGGGTTTTTACTTAAATCTATTGATCCTTTATTATCACACATGATTGGAATGCCATCAAGTGTAATACCATAGTCTACGAGAGCCTGTTTCATCCATAGTGCTTGTTGGCATGCCTTTCCGGTGCTTACATATTCGGCTTCGATTGTGGAGATAGCTAGTGCCGTTTGTTTCTTGAAGAACCAAGAAGTTAAGCAACAACCCATGAAGGTACAAATGCCACTAGTACTTTTTCGATCCACATAATCTCCCGCATGATTAGAGTCGGCGTAAACTATAGTTTCTGTGCCGGTCCCCTTAGGATACCATAATCCTAAGTGCATAGTGCCTTTAATGTATCGGAAGATATGTTTAACCGCTTCTAAGTGGGAAGATTTGGTATCTTCTTGAAAGCGAGCACAAAGGCAGACACTAAACATGATATCGGGCCTACTTGCCGTTAGGTACAATAAACTTCCTATCATGCCTCTATACTTAGTACTATCTACGGATTCACCCTCTTCATCCTTGGTGAGCTTTGTGTCCGTAGCCATTGGGGTTTTCATATGTTTAATATCTTCTAGTCCAAATTTCATAAGCATTTCCTTAATATATTTGGATTGATTAAAGAATATTCCATCATCTAATTGTTTTATTTGTAGTCCAAGGAAGAAGTTAAGCTCGCCCAGCATACTCATTTCAAACTCGTCATGCATGATTCTTGAAAATTCATCACACATATCTTGACAAGTTGAACTAAATATAATGTCATCAACATATATTTGGACTATTATGATGTTTGAATCTTTTTTCTTGGTGAAAAGAGTGTTATCTACCATTCCCATCGAGTATTCATGCTTAAGAAGAAAAGCTTTCAACCTATCATACCAAGCCTTAGGGGCTTGCTTTAAACCATATAAAGCTTTCTTTAGTTTATAAACATGTTCGGGGTACTCGAAGTCAATGAATCCTGGAGGTTGTGCAACATATACCTCCTCATTGATGAGACCGTTTAGGAATGCACTTTTCACATCCATTTGGAACACCTTAAAATCTAATGCACATGTATATGCAAGTAATATCCTAATGGACTCAAGTTTAGATACGGGTGCATAGGTTTCGTCATAATCAATTCTTTCTTGTTGATTATAGCCTTGTGCGACTAACCTAGCTTTGTTCTTAGATACTATACCATCTAGTTTGTTTCTAAATACCCACTTAGTCCCTATTATTGTGACATTCTTAGGTCGTGGTACTAACATTGTATTTTCCTGGTTCATGGTTCCACCACTGCAAATAAGTAAATTTAAGAAAAAAAATACACTGTTGGTCCCTAAACTTGTCCAAAAACATCGCCATGCCCCCTAAGTTTGCAAAATCGTCGCCATGCGTCCAAACCTTGTGTTTTTTAGGCCGATTGCGTCCCTTGACCAGTTTCGGCTCGGTTAACGCACGTTTTGTGTTCTAATTTGAGGGGCATAATAGTCCAATCATGTTTTAACTATTCCTCCAAACCTTAGTTAACCTAACAGTGAACGTTAGGGACGATTCATGAACTTTACTATGCAACTTAAGCTTACCTTCTTTGATACGCTAGCTCATTTTGCGCGCAAATCAATAAAACCACCCACCAAAACCCCTATGCCCACCATAATTACACAGACCCTATTGGAAAACCAAATCCAAACTAAAAAACCTCATTTATTGAAAATCCAAGACGAAATCCAAGCCTTCATTTTCCATAACTCACTAAATCAAAACTAATTCCAACAATACCATGTCTTTTGGACAACATGTTATCAATTGCATGCCGGATTATATTAGCAACATGACGGATAAAGCAATCACTAACATTTTGAACCGTTTGCCACTAAAAGAGGCGGTGACGACATCCTGTTTAGCGAAAAACTGGAGGTTTAAGTGGATGTTGCCACCGACGTAGTAGTTGATGAGGATTTCTCTTATTTTTTGACAAAATAAGTTTGATGGGACGCATGTTACTAGATTGCTGCTTTAGCTCAAAGGTCCCATAAGAAGGTTTGTCTTCTCTGTAGAGCCTAAAACTTTGTTTGGACAAGATGACTTCAATTATGAAGAAATTCATGATTGACTGTTGTTGTTGGGTCGGCAAGGAATTGAGGAGCTCATTATACATAACTGGTATGGTGAACCAGTTATGTTGCCAACCCAAATGCACACTCGTTTGGAGTTGAAACATCTTGAACTTCATTGGTGTACTTTGCCTAGTTTGGTATCTTTTGAAGGTTTCCCAAATTTTTTGAGCTTAAAATTGTTATCGGTCATTTTTCAGGCCGGTACAATTTAGGAGTTTATTGATGGTTGTCCCTAAGTTGAGTCTCTTAAAATCAATCGTACTAATACAAACGAGATGAGACTATTGGATATTGCACAACTTGGGAATCTGAAGAAGTTGTTTTTGTCATTCGGTCTTTGGAACCAAGTGACTACAATCACAACTTACAATATATTTCAGCTGAGAAGTCATCCCAAACTTAAGTCCCTTACATTGGATTTTCAGGAGTGCAGGGTAAGTCCAATTTAAGTTTCACACTTAAAATTACAGAAATTTAAGTTTCCCCCACAACTGTTGTGGAATTCTTCTAGTTTTTAATGTTTATGAATGGGTTGTGTACCCTATGACAATTAACCTCATATTTTGTTGTTCCTATATGATACTATGGTTTTATTAATGTTTAGCTTGTAAAACAAAAGACTAATTTATGTCGTGTATATGTTGGTTTGTAAATTATCCCTAAATGGTGTTGTTGGACCTTTTGAAATATTGTCGGTGTGTTATGGAGATGGCAATTTGAATTTTGAAAGTCAAACTTCCATATATACAAAATGTGAACACTCAACTTAATAATGGGTGGGAGTTTTAAGTATGTGATGTGTCTCGCGACTACTAGTTTTAAATTTATAACACGAATTACCGGATAAAGCTAAGAACACACGGGCAAGTATAACCCTTTCGTATGTAGTTAGTTTTGGTTGGTAAGCCGAGGTCGTTCACTAGGATTTGGGTGTTTTCAATTGTGAAAAATCTATGTAACAATAAGCAATAAAAGGGGTGGTAATTGGTTGTCACGATCTAAAATACCATATAAGCAATAAGTAACACGAAAATGATAATTATGTGAATTCAATAAGATTAAAAACTACACTTGCTTAGACTAGTTTACTATCCTTGATAAGCATGATTGTGATAACTCTTCTGAACATGTTGGTTATGATGACTAGTTGGTGTTCTAATCTATTTTTCTTACAAATTAAACCTTTGCCAATATCTTAGTTTATAAAAACAAGCATTAAGTTTAACCAATCAATTCAAGATCAATTCAAGGTTCATAAGGTTGGGTCAACAATCTTACACAAAAAAATAATCTTTTGTTTTATCAAATACTCTTAAGAAATGGTAAATACAAAAGGTAACCAATCATAGACAAAATGTTACTATTGATTGTAAACTACTATACTTTTGACCAACTAGGCGTTTACAAACAATCTGATTTGATTAACAAAAGCATTCTCATTACAATTACACTTTAGTTTCTTTGTTTAACCAAGAATAATTTTGGTGGAAAACAATCATTCATAGACAAATGATTATAACTAGTTGGATAACAATTAATCTTTCGACCTATAAAATCATTAGCAACTAGTTAAACTTGATTCAACAAATGTCACTATGAAACTTAAGTACAATTGGGTTTTAGAATTAACTTGAAATTTAATTAAAACATGTTATCCCAATCATAAGCAAACCATTAAATAATAAACATCATCTAACCAAGTGCACAAAGGCACTAGCCACTCATAGCAAACATGGACATAAACTTAGAATTTTGAACATTAGAAACCATGATTAAAAGTCTTACAATGATTGAAATAAGATTAAAAATGATGTAGTAATAATGCCTCAAGCGTTGGTGATGACTTCTTGATGTTTTGACCTCCAAATGATGACTTCTTGGACCTCCAAAGTTTCTTGGGATTTTATGGACGAATTTTGGTATTGAGAGGGAGTAATGGTGGTATGAGAGGTGTTCTCTCAAGTTGGGATAGAGAGAATAGGTAAATGATGATTAGAAATGCTTGCAAAGGTCTCTATTTATACTCCACTCAAGCCTTGGATCATAAATACTGCAACTTGGCCTCCAAGGTGTTTAGAAGGACCTAGAATGCCAAAAAGAAGGGCCTAGAATCGTGCAAAATAAAGTCCACAAAAGTTGTACGAGACTGTCATCCGATCGGTTGCGGGATGCATCCGATCGGATGGATATGACCATTTCATCTATCCGATTGGACGGCAGTCTATCCGATCGGTTCCTTTTTGGTAGAATCCATCTGATTCGGATAGATATGTATCCGATCGGATGGATGAACTTTGTGAGCACTTTTCTTGAACTTGTGTTTAAAGCTTGTATCTTTCTCGTGGCTCTTCGTTCTTTGACCAAACTTGATTATTTCATGTCTTGGAACTTTGGAATGATGAAAGCTTGGATTCTTCTTCATGAAATGCTTGAACGAATTGGATCTTGACTTGGGAATCTTCGTACACTTGTAATTCCTCCTTTTTTTTCTCTTAAATCTTTCACTTTTTCTTCCCTTTTCCTGTTCTTGGTTACAAATGCTTTGCAAACATACTTTGAAATGATTATGTGACAAAAGCATATAAAAATAACCAAATAACATATACAAAAGCACAAATAACGCTACTAAAAACATGCACAATTTGAGCATTATCAAATCCCCCACACTTGAACTTTGCTTGCCCTCAAGCAAATCTAGAAAAGGAAAAATTGAAATTCATACCTAAATGACAAAACGAAAAGAAAATTTTAAAAATTTTTGAAAATTTTTATCGAAAATTATTTTTGGTTTATTTTATATTATTTTATTTTTATTTTTATTTTTTTTGGAACATAACAATAAAAAATGAGCGAAAACTCCCCCACACTAAGGGTTTGCTTGCCCTCAAGCAAATATTAAGAAAAATAGATCCCACATGGTGCACAAGAATGATTAGAAAAATGTGATGCAAATCCACCAAGTACAAGTACAAGATAAGATTCATCATTTTTATGCTTAATGGTGAAAAATTGAGATGTTTGACAATACCCAATGATTTTCTTGCTTGATTAACATTTCTAAACACCTCACGAAAAAGGAACGGAGTATAATTCACTCAATCACTCATTTATTTAGGTAGTGGAGTATATAAGAGAAATCACACTCATTGCCCAGTCATGATCTGTTTATTACCATATGCTTGTGCAAGAAACAAAACTCCACCAACGTAGCGTAAGCACCAAGTGTAAACATCTAAAGGGGTCTTTTATTCGGGTAGTAATGTAAGGATAGTTTACTAGTTTACAAAAACATAATAGTCCGCTGGCGCGAATTCTTGATTTACTCGAACAACGGATGATCACTAGAGTGTATTTTGGCTCGCTGGCGCGTTATTCGCATAACGGATGGTCACCAAAATACGCACTAGATCGCTGGCGCGTCATTCGATCACTCAAAAACCGGATGGTCACTACAATATTTATGCGCTTGATATTCTCACAAAGCCATTACTAAATCCGGATAGATAAAGTAATTTGGTAAGGGTAAGGATAAGGCATGGGAATATTTATGAAATTGGTTTTAAAAGAAAAACAAAGTCAAGTCTAAATCCCATTGTTGCTAGCTATGAACAAACCACAAACCTATAAATGATTATAGTTACAATATTTCTCCTCTTCATACTTTCACATATATATACATCGATTCGCCATAACAATATTCTTCATACACATCACATTGGCTAACAACATGTCACATAACTTTCTTTCTTCATCTCCATACATAATATAGCACATTGGCTATAATTGTCACCATATAGTTGCGCTAGCAAATGTTATCGATCCAAAAATGGATTGCAATATTAATCGGGATACATCTCAAATTTTTCAAAAATTATCGATTTCACCAGTGGGATTGATCCGGTTATTTTAATATATTAACCTAAAAACATGAAAACAAATAGATCACAAAGGCAAACAAGTATACAAAAATTTATTTTCAAATTTGCCCAAAAATTCAGAAAGTTAAAAATGAGTTTCGTTTTTCCAACATTTCACTTTCCCCCACACTTAAGTTATGCATTATGCTCAATGTGAAAATAAACTTCAAAGTATGTAAAATATGGAAAATAAATAAATAGATAGTCCAAGAGAAACGAAACTTCCCGGGCCAAAGAAATCACGATCGAACTCCATATGATAAAATGCTAAGCAAATGCTAGCATAAGCTTGTGAGATCAATCGATTTCTGATCCAAGTATCCTCCTTCGTCACCTGCTGCAATTATTCAAACAAAATAAACAAATTGCACACAATAATAGGTTAAACATTATGAGCATGTAATACCCCCACACTTAAGATCTTCCAAGTTTTGAAAAGAAATTTTGCAAAAAGGGGTGTACATGTTTATTTAAAACAAAAATAAGAAAACAAACAACTAAAAAGGCACGGGTTGCCTACCGAGAAGCTCTTCCCCGGATTAGGATACTTTGACGGTACAGTTCAAATAGGGAATTTCAGTTCTTAACCGTTGAGGGTATGGGATCTTTGGTATGTATTCCACAAGTGACTGAGATACATTTGATTTGACCATGTGATAATCCCTTTTTGTTATCTTGAACGCTTAATCGATTTTATTAAGAATGAAGACAGGTGGCGAACCTTTTTAATTTTTCAAAGGGTCATCAGACTTTCCACTCCTAGTGAATACGTCATTCACGTTCTCAATGTGAGGTAGAGGAGGTGGGTTGGTCCTACCATTTTGTTTTGAAGAAACTGAATTTTGTGGTTTAGACCACTAGTCTATCTCTTTTTCCAATTCTCCATTCCTCTTGGGTACCTTTGACACTCCTTTCTCTTGCTCCTCAATCTCTTTTTCATTCAAGTCTTTCTTACCAATGTCTCCAATTCCAACATGATTTGTCAATTCATCATGTGTAAACATCTTCTCTTTCACTAAGTGTTCAGTGGCTGGGATATGCACGGTGCAATCCTCAAGAAAAGGTGACACGGTTGGTGAACTAGTAATGATTGGGGTTGGCATGGTTGTAATGGGTTCCTCAATAACTTCAACATCATCCTTATCATGTTCATTACGGATTGGGGTTGGTTAGTAGACAAATTCATGTCTTGGATTGGAATCTGTTGTATGAGTGTTGATACAAAAGTTGGGCGTTCCTAGTTTGGGCTCTTGCTCTCGTACCAATTCGCTCTTAATGCTTGAAACCTGCGCACTAAGAAAATAAACAAACACCGTTAGGCTTATCGTGGGATTGTCTCCCACGATTATCCTCTAGTGTGAGAGTATGTAATCGGTTTTAGGATTCTCGTAAAGAGTTTAGGGTTTGTTAATCGTACCTTTAATGAGAATTATGTCATTCCTTATATAGGCGCATAATCCTTGTAGGTTTCGTGCTCCTTACGTTTCGCACACATGGTGCTTATCCGGTCCAATGATCTTTATCCATAGATAGAAGATCCTTATCTAGACCATAAATAGTTTGGTTGGGCTTGGGTCTACGTGAGCCCAATCCTGTTAACAATGCGGCCCAAGTTATAATAGCCCGCCCATGGTGGGTTTGGGCCCTAGTGATGTTTATCATTTGGGCTCGTGGCCCAAATATAGACTATACGTCATCATGTCCCCCCAATCTAGTGTGTGCGGCTTGCTAGCCGCGGATACTAGACTTCATGAAGCAACGGTAAGTGTGGCGGGAAAAGTTACCGCCCAATATGATGAACAATGTATCTAGTCACCAATATTTTCGAAAATACCTAGGGAAGTGGGGAGGGTGTCCACGTGTTTATCAGGAAACGGGAAAAAGTGCATGTACCCGATCGTCTTCTAGCCATACGATTAGGATAGTGGTTCCACGTAGCCAACATGCTAGGGTTTTGGTAACCCTATATTTACATCGCCTCCCTTTTACTGAAAAACACACAGTAAAAAACACACTTCCGCCATTTTACATTTCTTCAAAGCATTTTCAAAGAAAGCAACTGTTTTATTAGGTAATCCGTGAAAACGTGCTCTATTATTAGTTTCTTTAAAATGGTTCACCAATTACACGAGTTTCCTTCTGAAATGGACGAGGATGAACTGCGTCAGTTCTCCTAGGATTATTTTATTCCTCTTGACGTGCATCCGGTTGTACCGGAGGCCGACGCGTGCATCGCGGATTTCCCTGAGGGAAAAATAGGGTTATATACGCGCTTCTTCGAGTATGCGAACCAGCGCGTACCCATATTCGTATTTTTGAGCAATGTGCTCAACCATTACCACCTTCACATTTCCCAGCTGCACTGTATAGGTGTGGCAAAAGTATCCAATTTTGAAATAAATTGTCGGTTGCTTGCTATCAACCCGACTGTTGACCTATTCCGTGCGTTTTACCGCACAACGTGGTCGCATGGATGGGTATCTTTCGCGAAGCGCGGTGGACGCCTTCAATGTTATACGGAGAAGGTGGATTCTCTTAGGGATTGGAGGCAAAAGTTTTTCTGGGTAGATGATAGGGTATTTCCTTCGCCTTTTGAGTTTTATACTCAAGAGACGTTGCCAAGGGATGGGCGCCCCGCACCCGGTTCGTATAGCGTAGCGGATGCGGATACGATTGATGCCAACCGCATCCCCATTAACCCTTACCCTGAGGAGTTTTTGGTTCACATGGGGCTAAGTCGCAACTATTTCCATGGTTTTGACGAGGTACCAACCTTCATTGATGAGAGCGGTCGGGGTGGGTGTTCGTCCCTTTTACTTGTTCGCTTCAAATAATGTAAGTGTTGCTGTATGTGCACTTTCCATAACTAATCTATGTTTTTTTATTTGCTCATGTGTTGCGCAGAGATGGATTTGTTCGCCGTAGTGAAGCTTGAGAAGCTGAAGCAGGTGACGGTTGGTGTGCGTCCTCTGAGGGAAAACGAACAACCACTTCTGGATGCGACTGCTGGGCATCTAACTGTGTTGGGGCACGCTGGGCCTGAAGATTCACCTCCTCTGCTCGTGACACATGTGCAGAGTGTACCTCCTACTGGGGAGCCTGCTCATGTGGAGAAGTTGCAGGCTGAGTTTTCTGACAGCGTGGAGGTGCTAGAGCCTGAGATTGTAGCGCAGAATCTAAAGCGCAAAAGAGAGGCTGATGGTACTGGCACTTCCAAAAGGAGGCGCCATCTGATCGCGGATGAGGAGTCATCCGCAGAGGATGACACATCCGCCACTGGCGCGGATAAGGGGATGACAAAGGCTTCGCCCCTTCTGTAAGTGATGTTCATGTCGTTTCTGTCTTTTTTTTTCTTTTTTTTTTCTCTAACCTTCTACTTATGCTTTGCAGTGACCATGCTGCAAAAGATGATGCGGCATTTGTGGAAGGCGTGATCCCTCCTCAGAATGCAAACGTAGAGGAGGGAGTGAAGGTGGCTGAGGAGGTATATGCGCAGCACCTGTTGGTGGAGCTGGCTGCTGCTGCTGAGCGTCAGACTGAGCTGGTCTCTCAGTTGAAGACGCGGTATGTTGGGGAGAGTAGCAGCCTCGCTCAGAAGGACGAGGAGATTGCCCTGCTCCGTGCACAGTTAGCTGATGCGCGAGCGGAGGTAGGATCCGTCAAGGCGCATGCGGACAAGGTCACTGATGAAAAGTTGACCATGATGGCTGAGCTGCAACATGCGCGGGGGGAACTGCATCAGTTTAGGGCGAACCTTACCTGGGGGGTAAGGTATCTTGAGGATAAAAAGGCTGAGCACTTTGGCCATATTGATGAGTTTCACCTGCGCATGGAGAAGATTCTGAAGGAGCAGGAGGAGAAGCTGCGCGGCCTTAGTATAGACTATGATGAGAAATTATATCCTCATCTTATGTCTACAATAGCTGAGCGCATGTACATTTTTGTATATTCTGCAATGTTGCCTTACTATATGTATTAACTTGTCTTTTTGCTTCTAATGCATCCTTTTTCTGCGTGTGTAGGTGGTTGATCAGTCATGGCTTGCACCTGGCTGCGATGGGTACCTTAGAGTCCCCATAGGTATTGGAGTCCTTTGGAAAGGTGGTGCAGTGCGCCGTGGAGCGTGGTAGGGCGCAAGCTATGGAGGAGCTTCATGAGGCGAAGTTGCTGAACGTGGCGCTTGCTGAGGTACCCGGTTATAATGCCAATGCCTATGACGCGCTGATGAAGGCTATGGAGGGATGAAGCTGCTTGAGCTTCCCCATATTGCGCGGCTGGAGGGCGACCAGGATTACCCCATAAAGGTAATTATGGAGGGGTTAACCCTGGGGCGACACATCTTAGAGGATGCAGAGGCGCAGCCAGACTTTTTTCTAAAGCCTGACGAGTCGCAGCTGCAGGTTCCCATTTTTGCGCAGCCGCGTCATATGTTGAACCCTTTTGTTCTTGAAAAGGAGGTTCCTCTTAAGGAGGTCTTGGAACTGCACGCGGAGAGAGCAGCCAAGAAAAAGGGTGTTAAAGGTAAGGCCATCCTATGCGGTGTGGGTGCTGCGCATATTCCTAGATCAGATGGAGTTGCCGTCAGCGTAGTGACCGTATCGCCTAAGGATGCGCTATTTTGAGAAAGCTCCAAGAGGCAGGAAGCTCCGTTGCTCCAGAAGATAGTCCTGAGCACCGTCATAGTGCGTAGATATAGGCTTTTATAACTTGTATATTATTGTATAAATAACAAATTATATCTTTTGCGTGTTATGGTATCCGTTCGTAAATTGTTATCCTTTATGTAAAAAGATCAATTAAGATACTCTTTTTGGAACCTATGTTTAAATTAAGTGTGTGACTTAAAATAAATCATAAGTATGAAAGTAAACTTGCATTATTTTTGCAGAGTCTTATTAAATGACCAAGGGTCTTGGCTCATAATGTGCTAAGCTCGTACAGTGTACATGATATTGCGCATCATTCGTGGAATACGCAAGGAAATCTTACTTCAACGTCTTGAAAGTAAGGTGCTTAGCAAGGATGCGTGATCCAATGTTGATGGGTTTGCAACCCTCTTACTCAACGAGTTAGTTAGTAGGTTTACTCATCCTTTCTGCCATCGTGGGTCTTAATTAGTGCATGTAGGCAAAGTATAAAATAATAATATTGAAACATATAAGAATGTAAGCAATAAAGTAAAAATGTGTTATGGAGTTAGCTAGAAACAACAACGTTTTATTGATACTTGCAAGTTTTTGAAAAGTAAAAAACAATTCCTAATAAAGAAAAGAAAATCAAACGACAAACAATTACTGGGCACATACTAATGTGCAAAGTTGTCTGTTTGTGGGCCGTAGCCTTTCCTAAAGATAGCATCTTTTGAGATTGCAGATATTCCAAGTGCGCGCCAGATCGTGACCTTCCATATCGTGTAACCTGTATGCACCATTACCTAGCGCATCGGTGACCTCATAGGGTCCTTCCCATTTGGGTCCAAGCTTGCCTGTGTCTTCTGCGTGGCTCGCGTCGTTAGCGCAGTATACAAAGTCTCCTGGCCTGAAGGAAGTATGTTTGACTTTTGCATCATAATACTTCTTCATTTTTGTTTTAGCCTTTGCTTCGCGTATAGCTGCGCGTTCACGCCTTTCTTCCAGCAAGTCCAAGTCTATGCGCCGCTCCTCGTCATTTGTTGTGACGTTAACCTCTGTTGTTAGTATAGTTGGCATTCCTATTTCAGCTGGTATGACGGCTTCTGTTCCATAGACAAGGGAGAATGGTGTGTCTCCGGTACTGGTTTTGATTGTGGTGCGATGCTCCCATAAAACATGTGATAACTCGTCCACCCATTTTCCTTTGTGTCTGTTAAGGCGCGCTTTTATCCCTTCACCTAAACTGCGATTTGCGCGTTCAACCAAGTCGTTCGTTTGTGGGTGTTTCACTGAAGCAAAGTGTTGTGTGATGTTTAATTGCACACACCAATGTTTAAATGGGTTGTCGCAGAATTGTTTTCCATTATCTGATATGATTTCTCCAGGTAGCCCGAAGAGACACACAATATTATCCCATACGAAGCGTTTTACCTGGTTGCCAGTGATGCTTACCACTGCTTTTGCCTCAATCCACTTTGTAAAGTAGTCTATGGCTATGATGAGGAATTTTAGCCCTCCTGTAATCTCCCGTAAATTTTCCCTACTAATAGTAAAAGTTAATCAAAGACTAATATATCATTACGTTAATTAATAACGTTTTTACCAATAACAATTTTTTTTATATTAAATATGCTATGTTACTCGAAATCACTACGATACTTATAATTCCTTTTTCCTCGGAACGATGCTCACACATGTATCACTATAGTCTAAGAATCGTGAGAATATTAAAACTTTCATCACATACGAACTTACGTAACATATTTTAACAAAACGCGTTCGACAACATCCGGACTCACGTAAACGTCTCACTAAATAATTTCTAAACTTTTCACTAATCATAATTAATATTTTTACTAATTATAATTACACCAAACCGGACCCATAATTACACACTAAGCCCAACACAATTCTCGGCCTGCTACTATTCACAGCCCACAACCATCAAGCCCATTTCCCTTCTTTTTGTTTTCGTAACACTCGACTTGACAAGCCAAAAATGAGCCTCGTATGCCCAAATCATACACACGACACACACATATTTTTACACATTCTAGTTCCTCCCCTAGCCAACTATGAGTGTGTCGATTTTTAGTTTCCCACGTCAAGTCTAGCTACGTTTTTACTAGGCAAAGCGTTTGTCCAAAAACGATTTCATAAAAATTCTAACTAATCCAAAACTCAACCATTTTGAACCACGTTTGTTTCTATAAGGTCCTAAAATCATTTCTAAACACAAACTAATGTTTAAACATTGCAAATTATCAAACCTCACAAATCCTAACCGAAGTTACAAATCGGTTAACAACTAAAAATGTGGTCGACATGTATTTTGAAAACAAAGAGGTACCTCCTCTTTTCATGCTCACTCACATACATATTTTATACACCTAGGAAAGTACTACACCATTTTAAAATCCATTTCGCAAGTACCATTCCATTTTAAAAATTCCAAAATCCACGTTCCCTTTGAAAATGAAGATGTCGACACACTAGAAACAAAGACTTTGAGTAACATGTTGCCTCTTACATTTTCATGACTTTTGAATGCACGTAAACATCCCATCACATTAAGTTTTAGTCACTAGGATACACTAGGTTCCATATATAAACGCCATGCATGCATGCTCTCGTTTTTCACTTTCATGCAAAGCAAGACTCACCAAAAATATTAAGTCCTTAGTCTAGTTCTTGGGTCGAAGCACTTGGGTAGGATTTCAAAGTAAGTCCTATATGACTCTTTTCAATATTTGTTTAGAACGTACATTTGTATTATTTTTCGTACACAACACAAATAAATGCACCTTATTACTCGTAAATTAAATAAACGACACATACATATTTTACTTTCGTCTATATATTTCCCACCTTAACAATCAAGTAACATAAAGATTTGAACCTAAAAAGTTACGTACAAACTATTTTCGAATACCTTTCTAACGTATCACAACGAGTCTTGAAAACTCTTAAAATTTTTCTAAGTCTTTTACTTCTAAAAATTCGTTTCATTGAAGCCCAAACGAACGTATATCTTTAAAATCTACTTAACGAGCATGCTATTTTATTTCACAACCCAATAGACCCCCTAACAAACTATCACTTTCATATAGAACATTAGTAAAAATACTTACGTCTTGACATAGTAAATGACGCAAAGCAAATCGACATGAAAACTATTTTGGAAAATAAATAACTATTGATTGGGCCTTGAAGCCCAATCAGCCAAAAATAAGCCGATCACATAAGCTGTGGCAATAAGCTGTTGAGTAACGTTTTCAATGTCCAAACATTAGCCCAAAACCAAGCCCAAAACCCTCGTACGCCCATTGGATTTAAAAAGCTTAACGGGCCTTAGTTATTTCGTTAAAAGCCCATAAGCTATAAAATAAGCTTTTCGACAAATAAGCAGTTAGGAAAAGTTAAATAAGCTATTTTTAAACTAATTAAGAAATAAAAACACTAAGTTTTGAATTTGGTGAATTTTGGACTAAATTTGCAAATTTTATAAAATTCGGGTTAAAAGTGTCAATTTTTCAAAGTTGAGGTATAAACTGCCATTTCACAAACTTAAGGATGAAAAACTGATTTTATAAACTTTTGGGTGAAAAGTGTAAGAATTATAAAGTTTTGGACGTAAAATGTAATATATTTAATTTTGGACTAATGGTGTAACGCTAACGTCGTTAGGGTAAAAAGTGTAAAATTTTGGAAAACACAAGGGCCATATACCGAAATTAACATTTTTATTTTTATTTTCCATTTTTACGATTTCACATCACGACGTTACATTTTATTTCAAACTATTATTATTATTATTATTAAATTTTACGTTATATATATATATATATATATATATATATATATATATATATATATATATATATATATATATATATATATATATATATATATATATATATATATATATCTTAACTAAACTTACGATATATTATAAAACCATAAGTTTTACTATCGTTAAATTAACAATTCACGTATTCAAAAACTACTCGCGATTAAAACATTAAGATTATCAAACACTAAAACTTGCCATATATTATCTAGGTCGTGTGTGGAGCCGTTCCCTTATTGCAAACTGAGTATCGATATTTTATCACTAAACCACTAAGGTGAGTTCATAGCCCACTTTTATAAAACTGTTTTCGTCGGGAGATACATGCTCTAAAATTTGAACACAAGTATTTTCTTATACTATGCCTGAAATTGTTATTGCTTAAGTCCCTTATTGCCAAAAGCCACTCATATCATGAACCTTAGTCACTCGTAGGGTGAACGTAAATAATTGTGGATAGATCTATTAGGGATTGACAATCCCCGTTTGGGCGTTCGAGAAAACTACCAAACGCACTTTATTTGAAATCTAATAGGTTACTGGCAAGGACCTATCCCGAGGGCCACTGTTACTATAATCCATCATTTATGATGAGATCTGTTAATCGGATGAGTGTCATGAGCTTAATGCAATAATAAATGATTTTTAACTTATAATTGTAATTCGATGCAATTATCACTATCGCTTGTGTTCAACTACTAAACTTAAACCTATGAATATCACTCAACTTTTGTTGACTTTTAGCATGTTTATCTCAGGAAATTAATGCGAAGGAGCTCAAGGCATGGAGAGGGCACTAAACCCCTATACGGGTGTTAAATAAAATGTTTTGTCATTCGCTTTTAAATAATCCATATCTTCTATGATATGTTAAAAACTAATGGAACAAATTGTACTTGAATATTTGCTTTTAATGAATGATAAACATAACTTTCAAAACGTCTCTTTGAGTCGTTTTCTATCACGTTGACTTCGATCCTCTAAGTAATACCCCACAAAGTCTTCCGCTGCTCTAGTTGAAATTTAGGGGGTGTTACAGATTGGCATCAGAGCCAAGGTTATAGAGAACCAGGTGTATTTTAAAACACTGGACTATAACTACGCTTTTAAAACGGACCATTTTTACAAAAGTCACGTAAAGCCCTCCGTGCCTTCGCAGCTCCATCAACGGTTAGAAAATGTTATTTATCATATGAACTTTTATAATGTTAACGTAGTTTATGATTATATTAATGACTTGCATTTACTATTCGGGATTAATACAGTAACATGTCATCTTCTTCCCATCCTATCACTTTTTCATCTGACTCGGACTCGGAAACTTCTCTCCCAATACCACCACCCCCATCACCTGCTCAGAATCGCATGCATAGGCATGTGCGTCAACTCCAGATTTACGAGCCAGAACCCTTTGGTCAACCTTTCCGACGTTACGGAGGAAGTCCTATCTGTAAGCACACTCCTCGGAAACGGGTGCATGTTACACCTACTCCACCTATACCACCACCATCTCCACCCCTACCTACTCCACTTGTACCACCAGCACTAGTGATATTTCCCACATCACCTATGACTGGAATTAGGCCATCACCGTCCTCATCCCTTGAGCACCCTAGGACTATACGACTATCCCCAGTTCCACCAACCACCGTCTTCTATCGACAAACCACCACTGTACCTTTATCAGCACCTGATTCACCAACCATTACCTCACTATCAGCTCCACCTCGTAGGAGGCCACGTATCGTGGTTTCATCCCTATCTGACCCCGGTGAGCAAACCGTAACCGAGGCTACTTCCCGTCCAAAGACCCGTAGGAAGGTCGATGCTCGAAGATGGTCTTTCTTACTTCCACTCCTTCAGTACTGGAGATCTCATGAAGGTGCTCCTAGTGCTAGGGAACTAGGAGAGAGTTCATCCTCAGCTGCTTCTAGGATTCTTCCAGTTAGCGGAGAACCCATCCACCATACCATACCTTTACTAGCCGCCAGGATAGCCCGCCATGAGGATCGTCTTGATGACATTGTGAGAGTTATTGATGATTTTCCACTAGAGCAGATAGAGGCTATAGGAGAAGATGTAGGAAACCTTGAGATTGGTCAGTTGGCAATGGAGGAGAGCTTTGAACTGATGAGCACTCATCTGCAAGGGGCTATTGAGACGATACGTACCTTGGGAGGTATTGCTATCATGATGCAAGGAGAGATAGAGTCACAGGATGACGAGATCGACAGGATCAGCATTCAGGTCCTAAACCTGAGAAGTATGATTAGAGACAACCAGGCTAGAGAGAGAGCCAAAGACTTGACAATAGAGTCCATGATGACTATGATTGAAGACCTTCAGCGCAGACTCGGGGATGCACCAGGGAATCCATAGATCAGGGATATATCATTATAGCTAAGAACTATCTTAACCTGCCAATGTGGCATTAATAAAGGAATCTTGTATTGTTATGTTTTCTTTGTAAAACGAATGAACAAGACATTATTAATATTATGTTTTCAGTTACGTTGTAATATATTGATGTTGATCTATGTTTCCATGGTTGTTTCTTTATGCGTTGTTGTGTTCTCATATATATATATATTGTCACAAGGAATGTCAATCCATACAAACCAAACCAATCATTTATACTTCTATTGTGTGTTGTGATTTATTCAAGCATGTCGTGATAATTATTTATAATGTTATAAATTTTATGCGATAATTTCTCAACATAACATGGTTATATATATGATATTGATAGAGTCATGGCTAATACAAGGAAAGCGACTGCAACTACAACACCCGAAACCGCAACACCTGTAACCGAAACGTCTACACCAACTATGACTCCGGCTGATATCGAGAAAGCAATTGCTGACGGTGTCGCCACTGGTTTGGGAAGACAAAACGAAGCAAATGCACGCAATAGCAGAACTAGCATACCACCAGGAGGAAGTGGAACCTCTGTACCCCGCAAGTGTACCTATAAAGATTTTATAGGTTTTCAACCAGCTTTCTACAAGGGTACAGAAGGAGTGACTGGACTTACTCAGTGGTTCGAGCGAACCGAAACAGTCTTTCAGAGGAGTGGCTGTTCGGAGGATTGCAAAGTTAGCTTTGCTATTGGAACACTTTTACAAGATGCCCTATCTTGGTGGAATTCTATCACCCAAACTATGGGGATGACTGAAGCATTCCAACTCACCTGGACCGAGTTCAAAGCAAAAATACTGAGGAAGTACTGCCCCCGTGCTGAGCTGAGAAAGTTGGAAGATGAATTTCACGAGTTAATAGTGAAAGGGATTGATCTCAGGACATATAACAGGAGGTTCCAAGAACTATCGGCACTATGCCCCACGATGGTGCCAGATTTCGAAAGGACCTTGGAGAAATATGTCGAAGGACTCCCTCGGAGCATCGAAGGAGATGTTACCTCATCGAACCCACCAACTCTAGAAGTGGCAATGACCCTCGCTCAGAAACTGTTGGACCAAGAGGTCAAGTGTAACAAAGAACTCAAGCGAAAGCTTGATGACAAAAGGATCACTCACACCAACAGTGGCAACCACTACAACAACTCCAACAACAACAACCACCACAGGAACCACAATCAAAACCGCCACAACTACAACCACCACAAAAATCAACAGAACCCTAGGCAAGAGACTGCCAAAGCATATACCGCCACTGGAAGCGGGGGATATGCGGGTCCAAAACCTCAATGCCACAAGTGCAAGTTACACCACTATGGGCAGTGCACCATTAAGTGTACAAAGTGTCAGAGAGTGGGCCATCAAACCAAGGATTGCAAGGTCCCCGCTACCGGGAGCAATTTACAACCCGTGACCCCAACAAGCTACACTTGTGGAGAAATTGGCCATTACAAGAGCCAATGCACCAAAGGAAATGGTCAGACAAGCAACGCTGGTGGGAGAGCCTATGTGATGGGAGAAGGAAATGCACCACAGAACCCAGACATAGTCACGGGTACGTTCCTACTCAATCATCATAGTGCTAAAGTATTATTTGACTCCGGAGCCGATCAGAGTTTTGTGTCTACTTCCTTTGCCCCCTTACTTAACATTGCCCCCTCTAAGTTAGATATTGCCTATGATATCGAAATGGCCAACGGAGATTTAATTGTCATAGACACCGCAATTCAGAATTGCACCATAACCTTACAAAACGAAACTTTTCCCATCAACCTCCTGCCTACTCAGCTAGGTAGTTTTGATGTCGTCGTCGGAATGGATTGGTTATCCAAACACCATGCTAGAATCATCTGTGATGATAAAGCAGTCCACATTCCATTTAACGGTGAAACTCTCGTTATCCAAGGCGATAAGAGTAAACCACGACACGGTATCATCCCGTACCTCAGAACGGTGAAATACATGAATCAAGGTTGTCAAGTATTCATGGTTCGAGTAACGGAAGATAAATCAAAGGAAAAACGACTTGAGGACGTTCCCGTCGTCAGGAATTTCTAGAAGTTTTTCCTGATGATTTACCCGGCCTTCCACCTACCCGCCAAGTAGAATTCCAGATAGATCTCGTGCCTGGAGCAGGACCGGTAGCAAGAGCACCTTATAGGTTAGCCCCGTCCGAGATGAAGGAATTGGCTGAACAACTAGAAGAGTTGTCGGATAAGGGTTTCATCTGACCAAGTTCATCACCTTGGGGAGCTCCAGTCCTATTCGTTAAGAAGAAAGACGGAACTTTCCGAATGTGCATTGACTACCGAGAATTAAACAAATTAACCGTGAAGAATCGGTATCCACTACCCAGGATCGATGATTTGTTTGATCAGCTACAAGGATCGAGTTTCTATTCAAAGATCGACTTAAGGTCAGGGTACCATCAACTAAGAGTTAAAGGGGAAGATATTCCCAAAACAGCTTTTAGGACTCGATACGGACACTTCGAATTTCAAGTGATGCCATTTGGTTTAACCAATGCGCCCGCAGTGTTTATGGATTTGATGAATCGAGTATGCAAACCATACTTAGATAAATTTGTGATAGTATTCATAGATGACATCTTAATCTATTCTCGCAATGAGAAAGAACATGCGGAACACTTGAGGATCATCTTAGAGTTGCTCAAGAAGGAAGAGTTGTATGCCAAGTTCTCTAAGTGTGATTTCTGGATTAGAACTGTTCAATTTCTGGGTCACGTTATCGATAGTCAAGGCATCCACGTGGACCCGGCAAAGATTGAGGCCGTTAAAGATTGGGCATCTCCTACCAACCCCATGGAAATACGCCAATTCTTAGGTCTTGCCAGTTACTACAGGCGATTCAATGAAGGTTTTTCAAAAATCGCCAAGCCTTTGACCGAGTTAACACAAAAGAACAAGAAGTACATGATGTGCGTTTTATTAGTAAAAGTTTTAAAATTTATAAACACGAATTATCCGATTATTATCTAGCACATACGAGCAAGTATACTCGTCCGGTGTAATAAAGGTGGGTAAGTCGAGATCGTCCCAAGTGATTTGGTGGTTTTAGTAATAAGAAAATCGTTTGTTAAATAAGGGTTGTCAATCCAAATTTATGTAAAATCTTAAAAGAAACTCAATAGAAACTAAACATATACTTGTGTATAATTCCTTGATTGGTAATTAGGAGTATCGTAACAATTTGAGTACGAAGTTTGGTGTAAAACTTGTTATGATGCGCAACTAAAAATGAGTAGTTATACAATGTATGATGTATGTCATGTTTTCACTACCACTAAGAATTCTATCACCTAAATGACTCCTTTCGGACATATCAAATTAGTATGACAATCCTATAAACACATGGTTGTTTAGAAAATCAATTCTTTTCTTATGAATTCCTACGAATCCTTTCGGTCCTTTTTTCGTGATGAAATCGTCTCAAATCTATTTTAATAAGTAAATAAGATGGTTGTCAAGCATCCTATTCCATACTAATTTGGTGCATTAATATTTTGGAATAAAAACAAGTTGAAAATCCTTTCGGACCTATTTTTCAAGAAGTTGTTTTTACCAACAAATTAAGCAAGAAAAGATGTTATTTCAATAAACTCATAAAATAGATATGTTTTCGTGCATCACCTTTTTCATAAAATAATACTCCATTAACCAATCACATCATATACACAAGTATATCACAAATTACTCCATAGCAATCATATTAAAACACAAGTAAATAAGAAAACTTTCATAAAACTTAAAGTAACAATTGTTCATTATAAGTATCAAGGTGTACCTAGTCTTGAGAATTACAATGAATAAACTTGTGGAACTATAGCAACCACACTCCTCCAATTGCTCACTAATGTAAGTAAACAACTCCACACTCGAACCAATGCTTGAGACTCTAACTCAACACGTTCTGGATGTTTTTACAACACTTAGTAAACTTTCAGGCAATATAAGATAAACTAACAAGATTTGGTGTAATACTAAGTTAGATAATGGTGGTACAAGTAACTCTAGACCCTAAGTGCTCATTATATAGCATAATGACACTTATCCTTCAAGTAAAAACGTCCATCCTCAGTTAATAAGCAGAAATGATCAGCCACACATGATTTTGGGGAGTAAATTCGCCAATAAATACAAAACTTGTAACTTCAGTTAACCCCATCCGCTCGGTTTCTCGCCATCCGATCGGATGGTCAATCTTGGCACGTTTCCAGCCGAATCGGTTGCGAGTTGCAACCGATCGGTTGGAATCTGTCTGAACCGTATTTCTTTGTCTTTTCTTCGTCGTTTTACGTTGCATGCATTATTTTTCTTCGTGGCATGACTTTGTCCATTAGAACTTGATATTTCCTTGATAATTTCGTGTAGACAACCTTTCTTTATCAAATCCTTTTGTCCATGCAACGTTTCTTACTTCCTTGACCCTCTTGAAACTCTCCAAAAATGCATGTCCACTTCATTACTTCATCTTTTAATCATTTTTACCTGCTTTTGGTTATATTTGCATGCATAAACACTTTTTCACGATTAAGTAACAAATATATACAAATATGACCAATTTCCACTCATAAATCAAACAATAACGCGACTAAAAACATGTTAATTTTGAGCGTTATCAAATCCCCCACACTTGAGCTTTGCTCGCCCTTGAGCAAGTCTTAATCAATAGAAAATTGAATTCAATGGCAATAGTGCAAATATCTTATTTGAACTCAGTCAAGTAAATAAAGAGCTTGATAACAATTCTAAGCACCTCACGAAGATAATTTGAAATTCACTCATCACTTAATATGTGTAACGATTAATAGATCACTCATTGCACAGTCATGATTTATGTTTCTTACCATAGGCTTGTACAAGTATCAAAACAATAGAATAATTCATCAAAGAGGTCTTTTATTTGGGTTGTAATGTTTAGGCTAAGGGTTTTATAAACTTTCATGCAAAATAATTACACTAAGTCAAAAAGGTAAGGATAAGGCATGGGAATATTTATGAAATTGGTTTTAAAAGAAAAATAAAATCAAAGTCTAAGTCCCATAGTTGCTAATCTCAAATACTCCACAAACCCAAAAATGATAATAGTTACAATTTTTCTCCTCTTCTACTTCCACATGTTGATACATCGATTCACCATAAAAAATATTCTTCAAACTTAGCACATCGGCTAACAACATATCTCATGACTTTCTTTATTCATAATAATGTAACACATTGGCTATATTTGTCACCTTATAGTTGCGATGATTTTTTTTTTTTTTTTTTTTTTTTTTTTTTTTTTTTTTTTATAACATCTCCCCCACACTTCGCATAAGCATCACCACAAAAAAAATACAAAACACGAAGTTACGCACCTTCATCTTTGTTGGAATGGCACACACATGATTTTTGAAGTGTGGCTAACTAATAATCATCAAAAACTATCCAACAACCAAGCAACTAGCAATCCACCATTTAGACTTTGACAAGGGTTAGGCTAAGGTTTAAAGTGTAAAATCTTTTTGTATTTTTCTCGATTTAATCAAAATGAAAAGGATGGCTCAGAGGGTTTAACTAGGGGTATCTAGCGCTAAAGATAAACGCTAACAAATGGGTTCCAAATACGAGGGTAACTAACCAATGTGGTTAGCAAAAATTATTTTGTAAACGGATGGCCATTTGGTTTTATTCCTAAGTTTGCCTCTTATCATATGAATATATCCTTATCATTCAAAAATGATTTTAACCGTAACGCATAACAAGTACAAGTTCTAGAATTAACACAATGATGAGGCAAAAAATGAACCACTTTTAGGGGGTCATTTAAGCTCGGAATTGAATTTATTTGATCAAATATTATCCTAAATCGTTCCTTTTGTGATTTTAGGTACTTTGGGAGTGAAATCTGGAAAAGAAAGCAATTCGGACGTTTTTGGAGCATGAAAGTGAAGAAAACGCCAAAGACTTAATTTTCCATGCTGAGAACAGTACCTGACGGCGTCAAGAGGAAGACCCTGACGGCGTCAGAAGTAAAAGTGGTGACGACCCAGTGCAAACCTGACGGCGTCACAACAAGGGCGTCAAGAGTATTTTTGGTGACGGCCTGCATAAGGAGACTACATGACGGCGTCAGACCCTGATCTAGGCAGTCCGAGGAACTATTTTGCGGCGAGATGATGGCGTCAGACTTTTGTTCTTGACGCCGTCACCTACTAAACTCTATATATAGTTTTCTATTTTTCATTCATTAGAGAGGAACTTGTGTGGAGATAATTATGGCCGAACTTTGTAAATCCAAGCTCATATTTTACAGTACTTTCAAGGGTTTTCACCCCTTGAATCCTTTCATGTGCTATTAAGATAAGTCTTCTCTTTAATTCAATCAATATGTCTATGTGTTGGTTGATTATATCTTTTACTTGTCTTGATTTCAACATGCTAGGCTAGATTTATCTTGTGTTTGCTTAGATCTAATGAAACCTAGATATTAATTATGTGTTGATTACTTGTTTATGGTTGTATTGAATGAATGATTTCAATGTTAGGCTTAAGAAAACTGGCAGATCTCCATTGTGTAACATGCTTGAACGTCTTAGGAAACATGAACCGATGTGTACTAGGTTTTATTGGTTGTATTTAATGCATGAGTAAATTCTAATGATCCCATGTTAGGAGCTTCTTAGCCGACTCGACATAGGAGTGAAGTAGGCACTCATAGGATTGGGGAAGTAAGTACGCCACCCCATGAATGGTATTAAGGAATACAATCCATCATCCACGCAACTATAACAAGTAATTAACGTATAAAAGATATCTAGGGAGTAGTGAAATCTAAATAAACACAATTCTCCCACATATTGCTCACAACCTTAGTTTAATTTAGTTTTATTTTCTTTTCTAGTATTTTATTTTGATTGCATCTTAGTATTGGGTTAGTTGACTAGCAACTAATTCTGCCCAACTCCTTCAAACCCGAGATCTTTACTTGCTTTCTAAAAAATATAAAAAAATACAAAAAGAATCATCCCTCATCTCTAGACCTAGTCTTTAAGTTTTCTAATCCTAGCGACACTATTCCTAGCTGAACGATCAATCCCCCGGTACTTGTCATTATACTATACTACATTGATCAGGTACACTGCCTGGTGGGGTTGTAAGCTTCTCGAGAGGTAAAGCCTGGTGCAATCCCTACGCATCAAGTTTTTGGCACCATTGCCGGGGAATAGTTATTGTCTAGGTTAGAATCTCTTTTTATTAGGTCTACTTGCTAGATTCCATTCTAGTAAGATTTTTATTTTTAGGTTCTCTTTAGTCTATCTATTTCTTCATGTTTTTGTTCGTAACTCTTCACCACCCGACATCATGGACGATGGGAACATCTTTGAACCCGTCATCCCACCTCAACAAAACCCACCACTAGAACCTCTTAGGCTCCGAAACTTAGGAGAGTATTCCTGACCTAGCCACCAAGGCTACCGAAACACCATTGAGCTCACCGGAGCCAGTGTGACCCCCTTACGATCCGACACTATCCGGTTAGTGCAAAGCGGATGTGCATTCCATGGACTTCGTTCTGAAGATCCAAACCAACACCTCAAGGACTTCCTAAAAATCGTAGATTCTATAGACCTTGATGTTACAACTAGAGTGTCAACCCGATTACGCCTATTCCAATTCTCTCTACGTAATCAAGCTAGCCAATGGCTTGATCGATTACCCGCGGGATCCATCACCACATGGGATGATCTCACCACTCGTTTCCTTGCTCAATTTTTCCCACCGGGGAGAACTACCAGGCTTAGAAATGACATCTTGATGTTCCAACAACGTCAAAATGAAAATCTTTATGAAGCATGGACTCGTTTCAAGGACTTACTCCAAAAAGTCCCTCATCATGGCATAGATCTTTGGCTCCAAGTCCAAATCTTCTATGACCATATTGATCTCTGCACAAGGCGAGCCATTGACCAATCGGCCGGTGGTAAGCTACGTGATCTAAGTGCGGAACAATCATGGGAACTCATAGAAGATCTTGCTCTCTATGACAACGAAAGTTGGAATGATTCCCGTGATTTGAACAAAATGGTCAAGGCAATATCTTTGCCTTCGAACAATTCTAGCACTCCCGACCGTAGGATCATGGAACTTGAGGACCAAGTCAAGTTTCTCATGAAATCTTACGAAGCTCCTAAGCCTTCAAGCCAAGTGAACAAAATCACTTCTTCATGCGAATTATGTAGTGGTCCCCATGACACTCGTGATTGTGTGGAACTCCCCGGAACAGCTTTTGCGGACTACGCATCCTCGCGTACGGACGAAGCGGGAGATAAGTGGTACACTTTCAAACCCGAGCCAAAACCTTACGGTGATTCCTACAACCCCTCTTGAAAAAATTACCCAAACCTTAGGTGGAAACAAAATCAAGCCAATTCTTCCAATCCGCCTAATCGTTATCAACCAAACGGTCCACCCTCCAACCGTACTTTCAACAACAATCCTTCTAACAACTATGGTAGTACCAACAATCTTGAAGGATTGATGTCTAAGTTCATGGCATCTCAAGAAGCTCGCATATCCAAGTTTGAAGCCGATTTCAAACAAAAGCAAAGCGAGATGACCACCAAAATTGACACATTGTTGAAAGTTCTCAATGACCGAGAAATGGGAGCACTCCCAAGCGACATGGTCAAGAATCCGAAACTAAACATTAATTCCATATCATCAGTTTCGTCACCCACTTCTTGTCCGCAATACTACTCGGTTAAATTAACGAGCACGTATTTCAAACAAAACCAAATTCTTCAAAAGGACCAATCAAATAAAACACCCGATATAAAACCGGTCAAAAGCATAGTTGAAACACCTCCCACGCAAGACCTTGACGATGAATTCAAGGAACTTCACCTTGAACACCCCGTCATTGATGTCTTAGCCCGTGCTCCCTACTATAGTGCCCTCCTAGAAAAGTATAAGAAGTTTAAACTAGGTAAAAATGGGACCGCCTTCGTTCAAAACAAGTTCCCTAAAAATCTTAATGATCCGGGTATATTTGTTTTGCCTTGTAAGATAGGAAGATCCGAAGCTTTCGACACACTAGCCGATTTAGAGTCAAGCCTCAATTTGATTCCCTTATCCCTTTTCACCACTCTCAAGCTAGGAAAGTTAGAAGAAACGGAGGTATTGATAGGTCTAGCAGATGGAAGTATTGCCCACACGGTTGGAATGATTAAGGATGTAGTTATTCACGTAGGAAAGTTAACTATCTTAGCGGATTTTCACGCCCTAGACGTGGTTAGTGACACTACATGCCCATTGTTGGTAGGAAGAGGATTTTTAGCAACTGCTAGCGCCATGATAGATTGTAAGGAGTCTAAGATAGCGGTAGGTGAGGGCGACTCTTGGTCGGTATACGATGTTAAGAAACATAGCTATGATTGTGAGGATGAACCGACACCACATTGGGTAGAGATGAATAGGAGACCATCTAGATATGGACCTTGGGTAGAAAGGAACTTTATAGGACCTCAACGCCCATTCTATCTAGAAAAAGATTTCATCAAAAAGACACATTCGGTGGAACAACTCATAGCTAGAGATGAAGAGCTAGATCCTTTTGAGGACCCCTTAGTCTTTAGGAAGATGATTGAGTTCTTAAGCGTAATGCCTATTAATATAGAGATGAATAAGTGGAAAAGAGAAGGAGATAAGTGTAAATGGAGGTTGGACAAGCCACCTAAGGAAGGTGACGGATCATGGCATACGAAGATGACTTTGTATGATCCAGATGGAGAAAAGTTTGAAAGGTCATACCGTACTAAGAAAACCGATAGGAAGTTAAAACCTAAGTTTGATCCCAAAGATGTCCTCAATTAGGAACTCACCCGTGTCACGTAGTAACCAATGACCTTGAGTCTAACTACAAGACTCGTAAATAAACAAAAGCGCTTCTTGGGAGGCAACCCATGATTTTGTGTGATTTTTATTTTGTTTGTTTGTTATTTGCTTCCGTATGCATGCTTTATTTTTATTGTTGGTAGATCATCTTTCTAAACTAAAAAGTGGAAATACTTTACTTTGTTGTTTGGCCTAGTCTTAACTTCACCCAAAGGTATTTTTGCAAAAGATAAGTGTAAGGGGAAACCCCAAATATGTTTTTAAGAAACAAAATCGATCATGATTCTCCACAATATTAAGTGAACATGTATATTCGTATTTGTTAGAGTCAAATGCTTGTATCGAGTCATAATGACGTTTTGCAGGATTTTCCAGGAAGTAGGACCAAGTTTTTCCAGAAATTTTCCGGAAACTTAACATAAGAATTTCTGCAGGTCACTTCTGACGGCGTCACGAGTTTACTCTTGACGGCGTCACGTGTAAAAATCTGGAAATTTTACCAGTTTTGTTTTTCTAACGGACTCTTAAAGTTTTTGTTGAATTATTAGTTTTATAATCTCCAGGAAATCTGCAAACATCATTCCACAAGCATTATATCTTATTTTGTTTTATAGGATTTATTAGCATATGTAGATTGCCGCCGATTTTATGCGAGGTTGCCTTGTCTGTTTTCTCAGGATTTACAGGGTATGTATGACAAGAAGATGATTTATTTTTCTGGAAGGGAAGCTTTGATTGTTCATTTTCTTGGAGGAAGATCTAACCTGGCCACCTTATTATCCATACCGAGCGAATCAGGGGAGTATTTGATTTCATTCGTTTTACTTATTTCACTTTTATATTCTTTACTTGAACATTGGGGACAATGTTCATCCTAAGTGTAAGGGGAGGGTAAAATGATGATATCTTACAGATACACTTTCGCTTGAGTTAGTTTGTTTGATAGTAGATGTGTAATAAAACTATGAGAAATACTTGTTAGTGAAATTTTAGCGCCAAATTTAAATTTTTTACAACATTTAGGAGTGAAAGTTTAGCCATAGCAAGCGTCTCATGGATAGGAGATTGTATGACTAGCACAAAACCGTATCATTAAGAAAAATTTTCCAGCCAAATATGTGAGGTTCCCCTTTAGATTTAATAGGAAAAGCATTTACTATTAGTGCTTATGAGTGTACCGGTAGCATTTAGATTCTAGAACTTACGTTAGAGATGCATCCCGAGACCGCTAGTGAGACTACATTCGTGTAGTAGGATTTACTACATGATAAGAGGCATTAGGATCACCCTTGTGTTAAACCCGTATTATAATTACATGACCATTTAAGTCATATTACTTGGCTAGTTAAGTCAATTAATTTTTCCCACACCTTAGCGTTGTACTCATTTTTAGTACACGAAACCCCTAGTACACCCCTCCGAGCCTATCTTTTCGTTTCTAACTTTAAGCATCTTACTTAAAGGAAGAATTTGTTACACCCCACTTAAATGTACACCCAAATCGCCTTAGCCTTCCGTGTATGCACTCATCTTTAGTGCATTATTGTTATTTGTTAAACCCTAAGTTAATTATCTAATTGATTACATGGTTGCTAAGTCGAGTCATATCCTTGTACATATTGTTTTGGGACGATTGGGACTCATGGGTAAAGTACTTATTTTATGGAGTAATGGGGAAGAACATAATATATTACCCCCGTATATGCGTTAATCTTAAAAGTACTCCAAGTGTTTTGATTTTCTTAATTCGAGTCATTAGATTAGTTGATTGTAAAGTATGTAAAAATTCAAGTGTAAGGGGAATGTTCATCCCCTATGATGTATTATTTTGGATGGTAGGGTAAGAGTGTATGCAAAAAAAAAAAAAAAAAAAAAAAAAAAAATTAAGAAAAAGAAAAAAAAAAATAGAAAAAGAAAAGAGAAAGAAAAACATACGGACTACCATCCCGTTTCCATTCTATGTTTATATTACTTTATTACACCCGAGAGATGTGAGTATCTAAACACTATTTGTGAGGTGCTAGTGTATGACCTCCGTGCTTGTCTATTGGTCTTTAGTGGAACGATTATTTGTTGTAATTACTTTTATATTAGTGGTAAATGACCCCTAGCTTGTCTTTTGAGTAGAATAAAAGCGCATTTGCTTGAGGACAAGCAAATCTCAAGTGTAAGGGTATATGATGAGGCGAAAAATGATCCGTTTTTAGGGGGTCATTTAAGCCCGAATCTGAATTTATTTGATCAAATATTGCCCTAAATCGTTCCTTTTGTGATTTTAGGTACTTGGAGAGTGAATTCTGGAAAAGAAGCCATTTTGGACGTTTTTGGAGCATAAAAGTGAAGAAAACGGCAAAGTCTCAATTTTCCATGCTGGAACAGTACATGAAGGCGTCAAGAGTAAACTCATGATGGCGTCAAACCTCAATAATAAAAATCCGTAGTTGATGAAGGCGTCAAGAGTAAAGTCATGACGGCGTCAAACCCCAAGAATTAAAATCCGTAGCTCATGACGGCGTCACACAGGGCGTCAGAAGTAGATCAAGGCCGTCCGAGGAAATATTTGGCGGCGAGATGACGGCGTCACACCTTTGTTCTTGACGCCGTCACCCCGATTTTCCTATATATAGTTTTCTAGTTTTTCACATTAAAAGAGAGAAGTTTTGGAGAAACCCTAAAGACGATTTTGGTGCAACTTTTACAGGTTTTTCAAGGGTTCCAAACCCTTGATACCTTGCATTGTAATTGAGATAAGTGTTCTTCTAATTCAATCAATATGTCTATGTGTTGGTTGTCTATATTGTAACAATTCGCAATTTCAGGTTAACTTTTATTCCCAAAAATTTCACTATTCACTTTTACTATTCACTTTTACTATTCACTTTTTACTATTCACTTTTCACTATTCATCTCAGAAATTTTTATTTCATATTCTCGTAAGTTAAACTATTTTAACGATAATCCGAGAGTTTGACGCTCGTCGGATCATTTCTGCAAAAATCACAAAGCCGTGTCCGAGATTTACTTTTAGGTTTAAACGTCCTTCTAGCATCCCGATATGTCCATAAAACATTATAAACAATAGAAATATGATTTTCTCTCATTTTAGGACAATTCCAAAAGTTTCGGAATTTTACGTTTTTCAGTTCAGCGTTTTACGCGAATTGCGCGTTTTAGACCCGTGTTTCCAGTTTTTAGCAGGGTTTTCGCACCCGATAGAACCTACCACTCATTTTATATTTTATTATGGACTATATTGACATGTTTAACCATATTTATAAGTTTCATATTTTTAGGATACCCGGTTTTACGTTTCGTGACTTAACAACTTACGGTTAGCGATTAACGGGACCAAAACTCACTACGTAACTTATATAAGGCCAAGATTCATCCACCTAGTCCCTCCCCCTTGTCCATGAACGTGTATATGGTGGCCTTGGTGGCTTGATAATAAGCCTAGGAAAGTATATGGTCTAAAAACAACCAAGTATGCATAGATGTGTTTAGTTTTTAACCATTAGATCATATTTAATTACAACTTGGTCTCCAAGTGTTGTAAGTTTCCTAGTAAGCTTCCTAACCTCCTCTTCATGCTATAAATAGAGAGCTCATTCCATCCTTTCTTCATAAATAAAACGCCACAACACAATCCCTAGCTCCATGATCCTTTGATCTTCAAACTACAAGTTACACTACAAAGTTCAAGGTCTTAGTATTCTCTACCTAGTTCTTAAGTTTGTTTGGTGATTCCATGGTTGAATTAAGAGCTACACAAGGTTACTAGGGCTGAAGTTAAATGGTTTTTACAAGGGTTAGATCAAGGCTAGCAAGGGTTACAAGAGTTATGGTGAAGGGTTTACAAGCTTAGGTTTAGTGTCCTAGTTCTATACTTGACTTCCTTTCTTTAGAAAGCCAAAAGTTGTAAGCAAACCCTTATACACTTTCTTGCTCAATATCATTTCATGCTTATTATGTTTCTTTCATGCTATATATGGTCTTTGTATTGTGTTCATGATGTTTAAAAATGGATAAAACAAGTATTGGTATACATATGTTAACTTATGACAAGCAAACAAGCAAACTAGTGATTTTTATGGAAAACCACGACCACAATAGTATAACTTTGATATTTGACACTTACTTACTGTTAAAGAGGACTTAACAAGGAAAACATAGCAATTTGAATCACCCAAAACGAGTACACGAGTCAAAAGTTATGACCATTTGAAGTTAGCGAAACCAAAACGGCAAAACTGCCTAAATAGCATTCTGATCAAATTATGATTTTGAAAGTCCCACTTCTGGTCCGATTCATCAAAAAGTTAAAACACGAAAGTTGTCCGGAACGACGTTTTCGTTCAGGAACAAAGAAGCTCGAGACCTGAAAATGCTTTCTGAGTGATAATATTCTTCAAATTCTTAACAGCCCATTTTTAGACCAAAGTAACTATATAATTGTTATAATTAGATAAGACCAAGAGGTCTAAAGACCTAAAGCCGAGACCACAACCATGGCTAAAGCCAAGGTTGAGTCTCAAGACCATGGTAACAATGACCAAGGTCACGGCAAAGCCACGACTAAAGACCATATAACTATTAAAGATCAAAAAGCTTATATATATATATATATATATATATATATATATATATATATATATATATATATATATATATATATATGTTATCAAATACTACAATAGTAGGGAGCCTCATGTGAGGAGTTCATTGAGTAAGCCGTCGAGACGAGTTGTGGATTTACGAGTTAAAGTGTCCTGGCTCCTCGAACGTTTACTCCATGACTTCTGAATTATGTCGGCCCGAACGGTAGTAAGAGATTTACAACCTATACATGTTTCATAGACCACTTATATTCAACGACTTACACTATATACTAAGTACTACATCATGAACATTATGCAAGACATATATTGGCAATTCGTCGTATTCTTAGACGTTACTCCAAACCTAAGTCGCAACGTTCTATTATAGGCTGCTCTTAGAGACTTTCGCGATTCGACTACCATTTTCATTACTCACTACATAGACTTAAGGTGAGTCATAGCCCCTACTCTTTTCGTACTTGTTTTAACTATTGGGGGGGATACATGCTCAACTACTTGTTTACTTGTACAAATACTCAAAACGTCTATACTTGACTGTGTTATACTTGATTGCTTACATACATGACTGCGTTATACTTAATTGCGTTATTCTATTTATTGACTAGTAGTTGTCTTTGGGAATTGACTCCCAGTTGTCTTTGGGAAGTGGCTCCCAGTTGTCTTTGGGAATTGACTCCCAGTTGTCTTTGATACATCCTAACATTTGCGAATGTTGGATACATCATAAAAGTGAGGTCTTCGGAGATAAAGTAGAGACTCACTTCTAATTGCTTAAATTGTCTTGATGAACTTATACATGTCTTATTCATACTATATATGTTAGCAGTGGGTTGTGAACACACAGGTTACAAGTCTCTTATGGCGGGACTTGTAACTGAGTGGATTCACGATGCCTTTGCTGTGTGATCATTCTTTAAGGCTTTTTCAACTGTTTTAAGACAAACTCTATGAACTCACCAACCATTGTGTTGACACTTTAGCATGTTATCTCAGGTCTATAAGGCGATAGCTAGTGCGTGGAACTTAGAGTCAAGCTGCATATTCTGAAGACTTACGCTTTTATCATTTACCATTCAAACATTTTGTATACATTTATGTATCATACTTTGAAATCTCATGTTGGTAACTTTGAATTCATTAATCGAATGGTAACTTTTCAAAACGTCTCATTTAGAGTTCGTTTTCTATAACTTGTACTTTGTATTATGAAGTAGCACCCCAATGACACAGTCTTCCGCTGCGGTATTTTGGGGGTGTTACAGATTGGTACCAGAGCCTTGGTTATAGAGAACTAGGTTGCATTTAGTGCCTAGACTATAACTGCTATATACGTTGGGACCTTCCTCTTTATTTGCCTTTCACACAATACATACACTTATGCTTTTTGGTTAGAGGTTTGCTTAGTTCCACGCTGTTAGATGATGTGACTTTAGTATTATAAGGAGCCCCAGAGATTCGTCGAGTCATTAAAAACATGGAGCTCAGTAATAACTAATTAGTTAACTTAATCTTATGTTTGATGAGACACAAGATTTGAGTTAAATAATATTATTGCTTAGCTTTAGGGATTTGATGACTGGATTATCTTACCATCTGCCTCAGAAGGCGGATTTTGTGTCGGAAATTCTTAAGTAGGATGTCTTAGAATCTCCTTATTTAAATGGATTGGGACGCCTCTTCAGTTAAATAAAGAAATTGTAAATCACCGAACCATGAGTTTATGATCCCTTACTTACATAAATTTGGACGCTTCTTTATGTAAGTAATGAGTTATAAATAAGTGGGCTTAATTGTAGCCGATACAACTCCTTAACCAGAACCTTAGACGAATCAGAGTAAACACCACTATATTAGAGATCCCGAATTCTCTTAGACACATCGTAAGTAGTTAACATCAACAGAACTTCGGGGCGAAGTTCTCCTTAAGGGGTAGAGACTGTAACAATTCGCAATTTCAGGTTAACTTTTATTCCCAAAAATTTCACTATTCACTTTTTACTATTCACTTTTACTATTCACTTTTTACTATTCACTTTTCACTATTCATCTCAGAAATTTTTATTTCATATTCTCGTAAGTTAAACTATTTTAACGATAATCCGAGAGTTTGACGCTCGTCGGATCATTTCTGCAAAAATCACAAAGCCGTGTCCGAGATTTACTTTTAGGTTTAAACGTCCTTCTAGCATCCCGATATGTCCATAAAACATTATAAACAATAGAAATATGATTTTCTCTCATTTTAGGACAATTCCAAAAGTTTCGGAATTTTACGTTTTTCAGTTCAGCGTTTTACGCGAATTGCGCGTTTTAGACCCGTGTTTCCAGTTTTTAGCAGGGTTTTCGCACCCGATAGAACCTACCACTCATTTTATATTTTATTATAGACTATATTGACATGTTTAACCATATTTATAAGTTTCATATTTTTAGGATACCCGGTTTTACGTTTCGTGACTTAACAACTTACGGTTAGCGATTAACGGGACCAAAACTCACTACGTAACTTATATAAGGCCAAGATTCATCCACCTAGTCCCTCCCCCTTGTCCATGAACGTGTATATGGTGGCCTTGGTGGCTTGATAATAAGCCTAGGAAAGTATATGGTCTAAAAACAACCAAGTATGCATAGATGTGTTTAGTTTTTAACCATTAGATCATATTTAATTACAACTTGGTCTCCAAGTGTTGTAAGTTTCCTAATAAGCTTCCTAACCTCCTCTTCATGCTATAAATAGAGAGCTCATTCCATCCTTTCTTCATAAATAAAACGCCACAACACAATCCCTAGCTCCATGATCCTTTGATCTTCAAACTACAAGTTACACTACAAAGTTCAAGGTCTTAGTATTCTCTACCTAGTTCTTAAGTTTGTTTGGTGATTCCATGGTTGAATTAAGAGCTACACAAGGTTACTAGGGCTGAAGTTAAATGGTTTTTACAAGGGTTAGATCAAGGCTAGCAAGGGTTACAAGAGTTATGGTGAAGGGTTTACAAGCTTAGGTTTAGTGTCCTAGTTCTATACTTGACTTCCTTTCTTTAGAAAGCCAAAAGTTGTAAGCAAACCCTTATACACTTTCTTGCTCAATATCATTTCATGCTTATTATGTTTCTTTCATGCTATATATGGTCTTTGTATTGTGTTCATGATGTTTAAAAATGGATAAAACAAGTATTGGTATACATATGTTAACTTATGACAAGCAAACAAGCAAACTAGTGATTTTTATGGAAAACCACGACCACAATAGTATAACTTTGATATTTGACACTTACTTACTGTTAAAGAGGACTTAACAAGGAAAACATAGCAATTTGAATCACCCAAAACGAGTACACGAGTCAAAAGTTATGACCATTTGAAGTTAGCGAAACCAAAACGGCAAAACTGCCTAAATAACATTCTGATCAAATTATGATTTTGAAAGTCCCACTTCTGGTCCGATTCATCAAAAAGTTAAAACACGAAAGTTGTCCGGAACGACGTTTTCGTTCAGGAACAAAGAAGCTCGAGACCTGAAAATGCTTTCTGAGTGATAATATTCTTCAAATTCTTAACAGCCCATTTTTAGACCAAAGTAACTATATAATTGTTATAATTAGATAAGACCAAGAGGTCTAAAGACCTAAAGCCGAGACCACAACCATGGCTAAAGCCAAGGTTGAGTCTCAAGACCATGGTAACAATGACCAAGGTCACGGCAAAGCCACGACTAAAGACCATATAACTATTAAAGATCAAAAAGCTTATATATATATATATATATATATATATATATGTTATCAAATACTACAATAGTAGGGAGCCTCATGTGAGGAGTTCATTGAGTAAGCCGTCGAGACGAGTTGTGGATTTACGAGTTAAAGTGTCCTGGCTCCTCGAACGTTTACTCCATGACTTCTGAATTATGTCGGCCCGAACGGTAGTAAGAGATTTACAACCTATACATGTTTCATAGACCACTTATATTCAACGACTTACACTATATACTAAGTACTACATCATGAACATTATGCAAGACATATATTGGCAATTCGTCGTATTCTTAGACGTTACTCCAAACCTAAGTCGCAACGTTCTATTATAGGCTGCTCTTAGAGACTTTCGCGATTCGACTACCATTTTCATTACTCACTACATAGACTTAAGGTGAGTCATAGCCCCTACTCTTTTCGTACTTGTTTTAACTATTGGGGGGGGATACATGCTCAACTACTTGTTTACTTGTACAAATACTCAAAACGTCTATACTTGACTGTGTTATACTTGATTGCTTACATACATGACTGCGTTATACTTAATTGCGTTATTCTATTTATTGACTAGTAGTTGTCTTTGGGAATTGACTCCCAGTTGTCTTTGGGAAGTGGCTCCCAGTTGTCTTTGGGAATTGACTCCCAGTTGTCTTTGATACATCCTAACATTTGCGAATGTTGGATACATCATAAAAGTGAGGTCTTCGGAGATGAAGTAGAGACTCACTTCTAATTGCTTAAATTGTCTTGATGAACTTATACATGTCTTATTCATACTATATATGTTAGCAGTGGGTTGTGAACACACAGGTTACAAGTCTCTTATGGCGGGACTTGTAACTGAGTGGATTCACGATGCCTTTGCTGTGTGATCATTCTTTAAGGCTTTTTCAACTGTTTTAAGACAAACTCTATGAACTCACCAACCATTGTGTTGACACTTTAGCATGTTATCTCAGGTCTATAAGGCGATAGCTAGTGCGTGGAACTTAGAGTCAAGCTGCATATTCTGAAGACTTACGCTTTTATCATTTACCATTCAAACATTTTGTATACATTTATGTATCATACTTTGAAATCTCATGTTGGTAACTTTGAATTCATTAATCGAATGGTAACTTTTCAAAATGTCTCATTTAGAGTTCGTTTTCTATAACTTGTACTTTGTATTATGAAGTAGCACCCCAATGACACAGTCTTCCGCTGCGGTATTTTGGGGGTGTTACATATATCATGTTCTTGTCTTAATTATATCATGCTAGGCTAGATCTCCTTTGTGTTTGCTTAGATCTAATGAAACCTATATATTGATTATGTGTTGATTACTTGTTTATTCTTGTCTTGGATGAATGATTTTATATGTTAGGCTTAAGAAAACTGGCAGATCTCCAAATGGTAACATGCTTGAACGTCTTAAGAAACATGAACCGAGGCGTACTAGGTCTTTATTGGTTGTATTTAATGCATGAGCCACTGTTTACAATCCCTATAGTTGTGCTGGGCATGGTGTAGGAGGAGATAAGAGCTCATAGAATTGGGGAGTTATGTATGCCACCCCATGAATGGTATTAAGGAATACAGTCCGTCATCCATGCAATTATAACAAGTAATTAACGTGTAAAAGATATCTAGGGAGTAGTGAAATCTAAGTAAACACATTTTCTCCAATTACTGCTCACAACCTTAGTTTAATTAGTTTATTTTCATTTTTAGTATTTTATTTTGATTGCATCTTAGTATTGGGTTAGTTGAATAGAAACTAATTCCGCCCACTCTTTCAAACCCCGAGATTTTACTTGCTTTCATAAAAATATAAAAATACAAAAATAATCATCCCTCACCTTTAGAACTAGTAATTTAGGCTTTCTAATCCTAGCGACACTATTCCTAAGCTGAACGATCAATCCCCCGGTACTTGTCACTATACTATACTACAACGATCAGGTACACTGCCTGGTGGGGGTTGTAAGCTTCTCGAGATCCCTCGAGAGGTAAAGCCTGTTGCAATTCCCACGCATCAAGTTTTTGGCGTCGCAGCCCGGGGAATAGTTATTGTCTAGGTTAGGATTTCTTTTTATTAGGTCTACTTGCTAGATTCTTTTCTAGTAATATTTTATTTTTATTTTTAGGTCTTCTTTAGTCTATCTTATTTCTTCGTGCCTTTGTTCGTAACTCTTTACCATCCGACATCATGGAAGGTGGTAACATCTTTGAACCCGTCATCCCACCACAACAAAACCCACCATTAGAACCCCTTAGGCCCCGAACCTTAGGAGAGTATTCCCGACCTAGCCACCAAGGCTACCGAAACACCATTGAGCTCACCAGAGCCAATGTGACCCCCTTGCGATCCGACACCATCCGGTTGGTGCAAAGCGGATGTGCATTCCATGGACTTCGTTCCGAAGATCCAAACTAACATCTTAAGGACTTTCTCAAAATCGTAGATTCCATAGACCTAGGTGTTGAAACTAGGGAGACTACCCGTTTACGCCTATTCCAATTCTCTCTACGGGATCAAGCTAGTCAATGGCTTGAGCGTTTACCCGCGGGATCCATCACCACATGGGATGATCTCACCACTCGTTTCCTTACTCAATTTTTCCCACCGGGGAGAACTACTAAGCTTAGGAATGACATCTTGATGTTCCAACAACGTCAAAATGAATCTCTTTATGAAGCATGGACTCGTTTCAAGGACTTACTCCAAAAAGTCCCTCATCATGGCATAGATCTTTGGCTCCAAGTCCAAATTTTTTATGACCATATCGACATCTCTACGAGGCGAACCATTGACCAATCGGCCGGTGGTAAGCTACGTGATCTTAGTGCGGAACAATCATGGGAACTCATAGAAGATCTTGCTCTCTATGACAACGAAAGTTGGAACGATCCCCGTGACTTGAAAAAAACGGTCAAGGCAATATCTTTGCCTTCGAACAACTCTAGCACTCCCGACCGTAGGATCATGTAACTTGAGGACCAAGTCAAGTTTTTCATGAAATCTTATGATGCTCCTAAGCCTTCAAGCCAAGTGAACAAAATCACTTCTTCATGCGAATTATGTAGTGGTCCCCATGACACTCGTGATTGTGTGGAACTCCCCAGAACAGCTTTTGCGGACTACGCATCCACACGTACCGACGAAGCGGGAGATAAGTGGTACACTTTCAAGCCCGAGCCAAACCCTTACGGTGATTCATACAACCCCTCATGGAAAAATCACCCAAGCCTTAGGTGGAAACAAAATCAACCCAATTCTTCCAATCCGCCTAATCGTTACCAACCAAACGGTCCACCATCCAACCGTACTTTCAACAACAATCCTTCTAACAACTATGGTAGTACCAACAATCTTGAAGGATTGATGTCAAAGTTCATGGCATCTCAAGAAGCTCGCATAGCTAGGTTTGAAACCGAATTCAACCAACAACAAACGGAGATGACCAACAAGATTGACAACTTGTTGAAAGCCCTCAACAACCAATCGTTAATCACACCTAGGAAGGACACTAGGGACACCAATAATGGAAGCCAAATTAAGGATCCCTCATCAACCAAACATGTTCACTTTGTCAATGTTGTCACCATTAAGTCGATAGATAAGGAAATAGAGGAGAGTGACAAGGATGAAGTTAGACTAGAAGCCGATACTAAGGATGAGAATAAGGAAGTTGAGGTTGATAGTAGAGAGGAATTAGAGGAGGTAGAGCCTATAGAAGAATACTTTGATAAGTTGCCGACCAAGGAAGAACGGGAATACCATAAAGATTTATCCGATAGTCCCGAGAGAACATATATCTTTGGCGACCCCCTTATCAAAATGGGAGACCCCTCTAACATTAACATCCCATGCAACATTGGGCATATGCATGTATGGAAAGCATATATAGATCCTAGATCTCCTACAAACATCATGACTAGGACTTATTACAATTTGGTAATGAAAAAGCAACTTAATTTTAGGATGATGCCCAATAGGAACCTCATAAGTAATTTTGCAGGGAGAGTGAAGGGATTGCATGTGATCATAGGTAATCTCACCTATGAGATCGATTTTATGATAGTTGAGGACACTCGTCCGGTGATAGATGCTTGCCTAAGTCAAATAATATTTGGGAAACCATTTGTTGAGGCCACTAGGATGAGTTATGATCCGACTTTAGGGATAGTTAGATTCAAGAAAGAGAATGATGAGGTTGCTTATCAAATGCCCTACAAGATTGAGCAATACCGCCTTCTCTCTAATTTCGAAAAAGGAACACAAGCAAGCGACTTATTATAGGAATGAGGAGGATAGACGTAGAGGAGTAGAGTATGTTAGAAATAGGATGCTTGGTTTCTACAAAGAGTGTTTGCAACTAGGTCCGGAATACAAAACTGGTTTAGAAGACGACCTAGAGAGTGGAACCAATGATGAAATCACGTAGTAACCCATAGCCTTGAGTCTAGCTACAAGACTCGTAAATAAAGAAAAACGCTTCTTGGGAGGCAACCCATGTTTTGTGTGATTTTAATTGTTTGTTTGTTATTTGCTTCCGTATGCATGTCTAGTTTTTATTGTTGGTTGATCATGTTTCTCAATTAAAATGTGGAAATACTTTACTTTGTTGTTTAGCCTAGTCTTAACTCCACCTAAAAGTATTTTTGCAAAAGATAAGTGTAAGGGGAAACCCCAAATATGTTTTTAAGAAACAAACCGATCATGATTCTCCACAATATTAAATGAGCATGTATATTCGTATTTGTTAGAGTCAAATGCTTGTATTGAGTCATAATGAAGTTTTGCAGGATTTTCCAGGAAGTAGGACCAAGTTTTTCCAGAAATTTTCCGGAAACTTAACATAAGAATTTCTGCAGGACCATTCTGACAGCGTCAGAGTTTTACTCTTGACGGCGTCAGGAGTTAAAATCTGGAAATTTTACCAATTTTGTTTTTCTAACGGAGTCTTATGGTTTTTGTGAATTATTAAGTTTTATAATCTCTAGGAAATCTACAAACTTCATTCCACAAGCATTATATCTTATCTTGTTTTCTAAGATTTAGAAACTTATATAGGATGCCGCCGATTTTACGCGAGGTTGTCTTGTCTATTTTTGTCAGGATTTACAGGTTATGTATGACAAGGAGATGATTTATATTCTGGAAGGGAAGCTTTGATTGTTCATTTTCTTGGAGGAAGATTTAACCTGGCCAACCTATAATCCATACCGAGCGAATCAGGGGAGTATTTGATTTCATTCTCTTTACTTTTTCACTTTTACATTCTTTACTTGAACATTGGTGACAATGTTCATCTTAAGTGTAAGGGGAGGGTAAAAAGATGATACCTTACATATGCACTTTCGCTTGAGTTTGTTTTGTTTAACGGTAGATGTGTAATAAAACTATGAGAAATACTTGTTAGTGCAATTTTAGCGCCAAATTTAAAATTTTTTACAACATTTAGGAGTGAAACTTTAGCCATAGCAAGCGTCTAATGGATAGGAGATTGTATGACTGGCACATAACCGTATATTCAGAAAAATTTTCCACCCAAAAATATGAGGTTCGCCTTTAGATTTGATAGGAAAAGCATTTACTATTAGTGCTTATGAGTGTACCGGTAGCATTTAGATTCTAGAACTTGCGTTAGTGATGCATCCCGAGACCGCTAGTGAGACTACATTCGTGTAGTAGGATTTACTACATGATAAGAGGCATTAGGATCACCCTTGTGTTAAACCCGTATCATGATTACTTGACCATTTAAGTCATATTACTTGGCTAGTTAAGTCAACTAATTTTTCCCACACCCTTAGCGTTGTACACATTTTTAGTACACGAAACCCCTAGTACACCCCTCCGAGCCTATCTTTTCGTTTCTAACTTTAAGCATTTTACTTAAAGGAAGAATTTGTTACACCCCACTTAAATGTACACCCAAATCGCCTTAGCCTTCCGTGTATGCGCTCATTTTTAGTGCATTATTGTTAATTGTTAAACCCTAAGTTAACTTTCTAATTGATTACATGGTTGCTAAGTCGAGTCATATCCTTGTACATATTGTTTTGGGACAATTGGGACTCATGGGTAAGTACTTATTTTATGGAGTAATGGGGAAGAACATTATTTATTACCCCCATATATACGTTAATCTTAAAAGTGCTCCAAGTGTTTTGATTTTCTTAATTCGAGTCATTAGTTTAGTTTAATGTAAAGTATGTAAAAATTCAAGTGTAAGGGGAATGTTCATTCCCTATGATGTATTATTTTGGATGGTAGGGTAAGAGTGTATGAAAAAATCAAAAAAAAAAAAAAAAAAAAAAAAAAGAAAAAAAAAAGAGAAAAAACATACGGACTACCATCCCTTTTCATTCTATGTTTATTTTATGTTTTTGTTATTTTTCATTTATTAGCTTAAATCGAGTCTAGTCTTGGCTTAGCAACGCCACATTGTACATGTAATTGACCAAGATTGTTAACTCGCCACCAGTAAAACTTCCTTTATCCAACAAAACCGTGTAATTCATATCCCTATACCTAACGTTACAACCCTTTAAAAGACCTCTTTGATAGTTTATCCTAGGTGCTTACGCCATGTGGTGGAGGTTTGATCCTTTCCCAAGCCTATGGTAATCTATTTTGCTATGACAGGTAGTGAGAGATATCTTCCATTTCCATAATGTTACATTACTTTATTACACCCGAGAGATGTGAGTATCTAAACACTATTTGTGAGGTGCTAGTGTATGACCTCCGTGCTTGTCTATTGGTCTTTAGTGGAACAATTATTTGTTGTAATTACTTTTATATTAGTGTTAAATGACCCCTAACTTGTCTTTTGAGTAGAATAAAAGCGCATTTGCTTGAGGACAAGCAAATCTCAAGTGTAAGGGTATACGATGAGGCGAAAAATGATCCGTTTTTAGGGGGTCATTTAAGCCCGAATCCGAATTTATTTGATCAAATATTGCCCTAAATCGTTCATTTTGTGATTTTAGGTACTTGGAGAGTGAATTCTGGAAAAGAAGCCATTTTGGACGTTTTTGGAGCATAAAAGTGAAGAAAACGGCAAAGTCTCAATTTTCCATGTTGGAACAGTACATGAAGGCGTCAAGAGTAAACTCATGACGGCGTCAAACCTCAATAATAAAAATCCGTAGTTGATGAAGGCGTCAAGAGTAAAGTCATGACGGCGTCAAACCCCAAGAATTAAAATCCGTAGCTCATGACGGCATCACACAGGGCGTCAGAAGTAGATCAAGGCCGTCCGAGGAAGTATTTGGCGGCGAGATGACGGCGTCACACCTTTGTTCTTGACGCCGTCACCCCGATTTTCCTATATATAGTTTTCTAGTTTTTCACATTAAAAGAGAGAAGTTTTGGAGAAACCCTAAAGACGATTTTGGTGCAACTTTTACAGGTTTTTCAAGGGTTCCAAACCCTTGATACCTTGCATTGTAATTGAGATAAGTGTTCTTCTAATTCAATCAATATGTCTATGTGTTGGTTGTCTATATCATGTTCTTGACTTAATTCTATCATGCTAGGCTAGATCTCCTTTGTGTTTGCTTAGATCTAATGAAACCTAGATATTGATTATGTGTTGATTACTTGTTTATTCTTGTCTTGGATGAATGATTTTATATGTTAGGCTTAAGAAAACTGGCAGATCTCCAAATGGTAACATGCTTGAACGTCTTAAGAAACATGAACCGAGGCGTACTAGGTCTTTATTGGTTGTATTTAATGCATGAGCCACTGTTTACAATCCCTATAGTTGTGTTGGGCATGGTGTAGGAGGAGATAAAAACTCATAGAATTGGGGAGTTATGTATGCCACCCCATGAATGGTATTAAGGAGTACAATCCGTCATCTATGCAATTATAACAAGTAATTAACGTGTAAAAGATATCTAGGGAGTAGTGAAATCTAAGTAAACACATTTTCTCCAATTACTGCTCACAACCTTAGTTTAATTAGTTTATTTTTATTTTTAGTATTTTATTTTGATTGCATCTTAGTATTGGGTTAGTTGAATAGCAACTAATTCCGCCCACTCTTTCAAACCCCGAGATTTTACTTGCTTTCATAAAAATATAAAAATACAAAAATAATCATCCCTCACCTTTAGAACTAGTAATTTAGGCTTTCTAATCCTAGCGACACTATTCCTAAGCTGAACGATCAATCCCCCGGTACTTGTCACTATACTATACTACAACGATCAGGTACACTGCCTGGTGGGGGTTGTAAGCTTCTCGAGATCCCTCGAGAGGTAAAGCCTGTTGCGATTCCCACGCATCATGTAACATGCTTGAACGTCTTAGGAAACATGAACCGATGTGTACTAGGTTTTATTGGTTGTATTTAATGCATGAGTAAATTCTAATGATCCCATGTTAGGAGCTTCTTAGCCGGCTCGACATAGGAGTGAAGTAGGCACTCATAGGATTGGGGAAGTAAGTACGCCACCCCATGATGGTATTAAGGAATACATTCCGTCATCCACGCAACTATAACAAGTAATTAACGTGTAAAAGATATCTAGGGAGTAGTGAAATCTAAATAAACACAATTCTCCCACATATTGCTCACAACCTTAGTTTAATTTAGTTTTATTTTCATTTCTAGTATTTTATTTTGATTGCATCTTAGTATTGGGTTTGTTGACTAACAACTAATTCCGCCCAACTCCTTCAAACCCGAGATCTTTACTTGCTTTCTAAAAAATATAAAAAAAATACAAAAAGAATCATCCCTCATCTCTAGACCTAGTCTTTAGGTTTTCTAATCCTAGCGACACTATTCCTAGCTGAACGATCAATCCCCCAGTACTTGTCATTATACTATACTACATCGATCAGGTACACTGCCTGGTGGGGGTTGTAAGCTTCTCGAGATCCCTTGAGAGTTAAAGCCTCGTGCAATCCCTACGCATCACACAACCACCGACACACTCATCATGAAATATGTAAATAGTATAAGAAATACTATTCTCATAAAAAAACTAATCCTCACAATTTAAAGTAATAAGGGTATAAAATTGTGCTAGCAAATGTTCTCAATTCCAAAAATATCATTATTATTTACCATGAAATCAACCTTATTTTAACTAAAATATGAAGGGCGAACTACTACTAGTTACTAAAGTTCACGACTCTAAAACGAAAATTTGAAAATTTAAAAATTATGCAATTTTTATGCAATTTTTCTATTTTCTTCCTTCCCCCACACTTAAGTTTTGCATTGTCCTCAATGTAATAAAAAAAATAACTTAAAAGTAAAGGAAATGGAAAAATTTAGAAAATACTGGAGTTAAATACGCAACATGCATATTTAATCATAATAAGCAAATGAGTTTACCGACTCCAAACGTTGATCAACCATATGCTTCCGTAATAAAACTCCTGCAAGAAAACTGCAAAATATACGAAACAACCAAACAAACACAAACAAAAACATATCTAAACCAAATAAATAGAAAATTAAGTTACGTTATAAAACCTACGAGAAATAGTTAAATATAATAGAAGTAGAAATTGTTCGACACATAATTGTTTTTAAAACTAACCATAATCCATGTGATCAAATGTCACCATCAATAACTCACATCGGAACGAATGAACTCGTCCTCACTTTCCTCTTCATCCTCATCTTCTTCATCTTCTTCATCGTCCTCGTCCACCACTCGTCTCTTCTTCTTTCCAGCTCTTGACGACGAACCTCCAACATCATAACTCGATCCTCCAGGATTAAAACTTGGTTCACCCACATTAACACCTGAACTACCATACTCGGGAAGTCTACCGTATGGAGGATATGGCTCGGGAAATGGTGAATAACCAGGATAAGGGTAGGGGTATGGTCCAGGATATGGAGAATATGGTAAAGGGTATGGTGGAACATTTGGTGGGTTGTAGGGAGGAACCTCATAATTGGCATCTTGTGCCAAATGTTGGATCATAGACATGGAATAATCATAGTTGTAATTATTCCGCATTTGCATTGAATCTCTCCAAACATCCCTACACTCAATAGCATTTAACTCACGGTTCCAATCACCCCATCCTGAATCAAAACCACTTTGGGTATTACCCGGAAAACTCCCCATTTGAGGTTGTGCTGGCGCTTCCGCATAGGCTCCGGATTGTGCCCCCACATCCAAGGTCCCAAAGTCTTGTTAATCCTATCCAATGCTTTTCCAAAACTAAAAGCATCCCATATCTCACTCTCCAATCTCACTCTACACTTCCTTAACTCATCATCATTAAAATACCCAAGATTTTTAGCCAACGTGGTCACATAATGACCTCCACAAACATCACTTTGTTTCTTAATCCCCGGTGTTCTCTTAGAAAGATACTCGGCAATAATCCATGCCACATTCCCATTCTTGTCTTCCTCCAACAACTTCATCACCCATAGGTCCGGTTGACTACATATGTCTTGTCCACCACTCCTATGTATCAATCCCCAAGAAATCAACTTTTGTAAAACTTTCAACAACGGATTCCTAATCCTAGAAGAATTTCTCCTAAGACAAGTTGGATCACCAATTCTATTCCAATAATCATCAATACCCGTGTATTGATTATTAGCTCTAGCTAAACTCACAAAATGTGGTCCAAACAACCTATGTTGAATCTCACTCTCCTCATACAAACCAAGTGCAACTGCAAATTTTGGCAAAGATAAAGCATGTTCGCGACCACACAATCTAAATCAAACACAAACATCACCAAGAACATCATTTACCTTTCTATCAAAGTAGAACGTAGAAAAGAACTCCAAACACCATTCCTTGTAAACATTCTCACGAATACTAAAAGCTCTTTCCTAAGAATAATCTTCAAACCTATCTCCATCACCAGGATACACATAAATCATAGTCATCATGCTCCTCAATTGATCCTCACATTCATACTCTACAAGCAATTCCCAATCAATCAACCTAGGCTTAGCAATCTTCCTCTCTTGAAGTTTTGAAAGACATTCCCTATACGCATTCTTCTCATCTTTGTTTTGCACATGAGAAAACTTGACATTTTCATTAGACTCCGGTTTCAAACTGAAAGTAATCCTCTTCCTCTCGTTCCTTTTCAAATACTTGTTAACAATCGGATTTCGTCCCAATCTTGCAACATTTCCCTGAAAGAAATCTCAAATTATGTTATTATATAAGTATAAGAACTAATACCAATCAATTTAGAAACTAGAAAACACATTTTCAAAAATTGTCAAAAAATTTTCCGAGGCGTCCATCCGATCGGTTTGAGGTCCAACCGAATCGGATGCAACTTTGGCACACTCCAAACCGATCAGCTGCAACTCGCAACCGATTCGGTTGGAGTTTTCTGCATACTACATTCATCCTCAATCCATCCTAAACATTTCCCAATCAATCCGAACTTCTTTCTAACTTGTAATCTTCCATTCTTGAGTACTTCTAACATTCAAACTCTCCTATCAATGATTCTTAACATTTCCAATCATCAACCTAATGATTCTATAAAAACCAAGAACATCATCTACTAAAATCTTCCAATTAGTGCTCTAATCAACAATGCAATAACCTAACATCACTAATTATCAATCATATAACTTCTGGGATTCATCAATTGCAAATAAACTAGTTCTAAAGATTATACCCAATTCAATCCGAAAATTCAATCAATGAATTCTTACTCAAAACTTAACCAATTGATCTAATTCTTTTTGCAATACCTTCTCCTATCATCTAATCACTTATCCCCAAAATATTACATCTCAATTTGAACTAATTCAAAAATACCCAATTCGTGACCTAATTTAAATCATCCGAATTAAAACTTAATTGAACAAAATTAATGATATAACTTACTTGACTTGATGCCATTGATGATTAATTATCACTCCTGCAACCTTCTAACAACTTCTTATGGTCGAATTTTTAACCCCAATTTTTGGTGGATTGTGTGTATGTGTTTTTCTTAAGTTTTGAAAATTTTGGTTTATATATTCAACTTCATCCGATCAGTTGTGAATCCATCCGTTCGGTTTGGTATGAAATTGATTTTTCAAAGTTTTTTCTCCACTACTAAACTTGACACAAGTGCTAGTTGCTCTTTCTTTTCTCAAACTTATTATCTTGTATGTATTCCAAACACACTTTGTCTACCAAAAATTTGGTCATCTACTTCTACTTCTAAACTAAAAACTAAAAACATAACTTATCCTCTAAAAACTAAAAACTTAAACTAAATAAAAAGATAAATAGATAAATAAATAAATAGATAGATAGATAGTCTCATTCAAACATGAAATGCATAAAAGCCTAAAAACATAAAATAAAATGCATGAAAAATAAAAATACTAAACAAACAAACTAGCACAAGATGTGCTTTATTCTTGTGATCATTCTTCTTCATCCATAGAAATATTCATTCCTAAGAATGTCTTCTCCACGATACTTGTTTGCCAACTTCCTAGTAGTCTTTTGAGTTTTGAAAGTTCGTGCAAAGTTCCTTCCGCTAGGACATGTGATATCAAATTTGCAATGCCAATCACCATCTCCTTCTTCTTTTTTGTAAATTCTATGACCTTCGGAACCCCAATCCTAGTTCTTCAATTGGACCGGTAAAGATCCAAGAAAATCTGTCAACTTGTTAAACACAAAAATATTTTTAAATGGATTAAAGAAAGCCTCCATTGCTAGAGCTCTTTCCATTTCATCTTCATTATCAAAGAAACTAGGTGTGCATGGACCAAACTTAGGCCTACCATCTTCATCCCTTCCTACTTCAAAGCAACCAAGGTAATCCTCCTCTTGGTCCTCATCATTATCATCTCCATTACTACCCCCTCTAGGCTTTGGATAGTAAGTATTCTTAAGAACTCCATCATCAATTGTCATGGTACCTCTTCCCATATCTATTATAGCTCCACAAGTTCTTAAAAATGGTCTACCTAACAACAAAGGTAGTTCCTTATCAACCGTAATATCCAACACAAGAAAATCTGCCAAGAATGCTTGATAACCAATTTGAACTCTCACATTTCTTACTTCTCCCATTGCTTTTGCCTTAGAATTATCCGCCATAGTGAGTTTAGAATTGTTAGGTGTAGGGTCTCTTAATCCTAACTTATGATACAATGGATAAGGCATAATACTCACACTAGAACCCGTATCGGCTAATGCATATAAAGGAGTTGTCCCATTAATTTTAACCGGTAAAACAAAATTTTCGGGATCATTCATTTTCTTTGGGAGCCCATTCTCAATTATCCTTCTCTCCTCTACTTCATCAAAACTATCATCCTCCAACTTAGACTTTGCCAACATAACTCCATCTAATTTCTTCCTATACTCCATATAATTCCTCAACACCTCAATGACCGGTTTGTTTTCCATCAATTCACTAATTTTTGCTTCAAGATTCTCCAAGATGGCTTGTTTTTGCTCTTTGATTAAAGGTTTGGTACTTTTTGGTGAATTTGGTGATGTTTTGGATGATGATGATGATGATGATTTGTTTTCTTTTTGGGTTGAGGGTTGGGTTAATTTGTTCAATGGTGTTTTGTTTCGGTTAGCTTTCCCCATCTTACAATCTTCATCCCTTCCATCCTTCATCATTTCCATTCCTTCACAAACATCAACAAGCATATCATTCACACTCTTCCCTTCTTCCAAATCACTTATGTTAATTCTTAACTCCCCAAGTGAAAATCCAAAGTACACTTGGTGTTCACTAAAAAATCTCTACCAAAAATCACTTCCGGTTCATATTCATTAGTATACTCCAAAACAACAAAATCAACTTTAAAGATGTGACCATGAATATTCACTCTAACTCCTTTCACTTTCTTCTTACCATAACTTCCATAATCAAGCCTAACAAAACCAAGCTTGTCAAGCATTTCTTCCGAAATGTAATTGTCTCCATATTCCATATTCAATTCCGCATCCCACGCTTTAACTCCTTCCACCGCACAAGGTGTAGAATACCTCATGTGTGGAGCATCATATTTCTTAGGTGGTGCTCTAGTGAAAACAACAACTTTTCTCTCCTTTTCCTTCTTTGGGTAACACATTTCATGTGGCAAATAAGAAACATTGTCACCAACAACCTCTTCTCCTTCTAAATCCAACTTAGCTTTTTCTAACATGCTCTCCAACTTTTCCAAGGAATCACCGGAATCCTTGAACATATCTTCCAAGTCTTTCAAATACGCAGAAATCTGACTCAAACTCTCCATTTCAACTTAAGCACTTACTAACTATAACATAACCATAAAAAAAATCCAAATCATTAGCATGTGGGTTAGTTATAATCAAATAACTCTTAATATGAAATAAGAACAAGTAAATTAAATAAATAAAACACTAAGAATAGAAAATAAACTAAAAATTAAGAATGTCGAGACGCCCAACCGATCGGTTTGAAACCCATCCGAATCGGTTGGCACAATTTACCTCCTCCAACCGATCGGTTGGAACCCGCAACCGGATCGGTTGGAGGTTTTTTTTTTTTTTTTTTTTTTTTTTTTTTTCGACTAAATTTTTTTTTTATAAAACTAATATTTAATAAAACATTAATTATGAAATTAAAAACAATGAAAGCATTAACTAAGGTGTCTTTAAAATTACTAAATCATTAATTGAAATTAAAACTACTAAAACACTAAAATTAAAATGACTTATAATTGCAACTTAAAACTATTAAAAACTAACATTAATTATATAATTATTAAAACTAATTAACTAAAAACAGAAAAATAAAAATTAATTACTAAAAACAGAATCCTATAAAATTTACCGAGACCACCAACCGATCGGATGGACATCCATCCAATTCGGTTGGTCAAAAACCAACTTTTTTTTATTACTTTTTACTCTAAAAACTTTAAAATTTCACAAATTACAAACAATTTTATTACTAAAAACTAAGAAAATTAATCAAATCCCCGGCAGCGGCGCCAAAAACTTGATGTGCGTTTTATTAGTACAAGTTTTAAAATTTATAAACACGAATTATTCGATTATTATCTAGCACATACGAGCAAGTATACTCGTCCGGTGTAATAAAGGTGGGTAAGTCGAGATCGTCCCAAGGGATTAGGTGGTTTTAGTAATAAGCAAATCGTTTGTTAAATAAGGGTTGTCAATCCAAATTTATGTAAAATCTTAAAAGAAACTCAATAGAAACTAAACATATACTTGTGTATAATTCCTTGATTGGTAATTAGGAGTATCGTAACAATTTGAGTACGAAGTTTGGTGTAAAACTTGTTATGATGCGCAACTAAAAATGAGTAGTTATACAATCTATGATGTATGTCATGTTTTCACTACCATTAAGAATTCTATCACCTAAATGACTCCTTTCGGACATATCAAATTAGTATGACAATCCTATAAACACATGGTTGTTTAGAAAATCAATTCTTTTCTTATGAATTCCTACGAATCCTTTCGGTCCTTTTTTCGTGATGAAATCGTCTCAAATCTATTTTAATAAGTAAATAAGATGGTTGTCAAGCATCCTATTCCATACTAATTTGGTGCATTAATATTTTGGAATAAAAACAAGTTGAAAATCCTTTCGGACCTATTTTTCAAGAAATTATTTTTACCGACAAATTAAGCAAGAAAAGATGTTATTTCAACAAACTCATAACATAGATATGTTTTAATGCATCACCTTTTTCATAAAATAATACTCCATTAACCAATCACATCATATACACAAGTATATCACAAATTACTCCATAGCAATCATATTAAAACACAAGTAAATAAGAAAACTTTCATAAAACTTAAAGTAACAATTGTTCATTATAAGTATCAAGGTGTACCTAGTCTTGAGAATTACAATGAATAAACTTGTGGAACTATAGCAACCACACTCCTCCAATTGCTCACTAACGTAAGTAAACAACTCCACACTCGAACCAATGCTTGAGACTCTAACTCAACATGTTCTGGACGTTTTTACAACACTTAGTAAACTTTCAGGCAATATAAGATAAACTAACAAGATTTGGTGTAATACTAAGTTAGATAATGGTGGTACAAGTAACTCTAGACCCTAAGTGCTCATTATATAGCATAATGACACTTATCCTTCAAGTAAAAACGTCCATCCTCAGTTAATAAGCAGAAATGATCAGCCACACATGATTATGGGGAGTAAATTTGCCAATAAATACAAAACTTGTAACTTCAGTTAACCCCATCCGATCAGTTTCTCGCCATCCGATCGGATGGTCAATCTTGGCACGTTTCCAGCCGAATCGGTTGCGAGTAGCAACCGATCGGTTGGAATCTGTCTGAACCGTATTTCTTTGTCTTTTCTTCGTCGTTTTACGTTGCATGCATTATTTTTGTTCGTGGCATGACTTTGTCCATTAGAACTTGATATTTCATTGATAATTTCGTGTAGACAACCTTTCTTTATCAAATCCTTTTGTCCATGCAACGTTTCTTTCTTCCTTGATCCTCTTGAAACTCTCCAAAAATGCATGTCCACTTCATTACTTTATCTTTTAATCATTTTTACCTGCTTTTGGCTATATTTGCATGCATAAACACTTTTCCACGATTAAGTAACAAATATATACAAATATGACCAATTTCGACTCATAAATCAAACAATAACACGACTAAAAACATGTTAATTTTGAGCGTTATCAGTACAGTTAGGGGGAAAAGCAGGAATCGGCTTTTCAATTGTTAAAGAAGAAACTCTGTGAAGCCCCGATTTTAGCAGTACATGGAGGAAGTGAAGACTTCGTATTGTACTACGACGCGTCGTACCATGGTTTAGGTGCGGTACTGATGCAAAGAGACAAAGTGATATCTTATGATTCACGACAACTCAACACGCATGAAGTAAATTATACAACTCATGATTTGGAATTAGGAGCAGTAGTATTTGCTCTTAAGATATGGAGACATTATCTATACGGCACCAAGTGCACGGTATACACAGATTACAAAAGTCTTCAACATATCCTAGATCAGAAGGAGTTGAATATGAGGCAACGCCGATGGTTAGAATTGCTTAGCGATTACGATTGTGAGATTCGCTACCATCCGGGAAAAGCAAACGTCGTGGCAGATGCCTTAAGCAGGAAAGAACGAATAAAACCTCTCAGGGATCCGATCCTTGGGAATGACGGTTTGTTCGCCTCTTCCATCGCAAATACTTCAAGCGCAATCCGAAGCTCTTTGAGAAGAGAACAGACCAAATGAAAGAATCTACGGCATGCCGGAGAACGCAAATGGTTTTGTGAAGAGATCGAACGGAATGCTCTGTTTTAAGGAAAGAAGTTGGGTTCCACTCTATGGAGGTATATGTGACCTCATCATGCATGAGTCACACAAATCAAAGTACTCCATCCACCCAGGTTCCGACAAGATGTACCAGGATCTTAAGAAACTCTATTGGTGGCCAAACATGAAAGCCGACATAGCAGAGTATGTTGGAAAATGTTTGACTTGTGCAAGAGTAAAAGCAGAGTATCAGAAACCATCAGGATTGTTGGTACAACCCGAACTTCCCATGTGGAAATGGGAACGGATTACAATGGACTTCATCACCAAACTACCCAAGACATCAACAGGATATGATACCATATGGGTCATTGTTGATCGTCTCACCAAATCTGCTCACTTTCTGCCTATCAAAGAAATCGACGAAATGAATACACTCTCACAGTTGTACTTAAAAGAGATTGTTACCCGACATAGAGTGCCTATCTCCATCATCTTTGATCGAGATAGTCTATTCACATCTCATTTCTGGAAATCGTTGCAGAAAGCTCTAGGTACTAACTTAGACATGAGCACAGCATACCATCCTCAGACCGATGGACAAAGTGAAAGAACCATCCAAACCTTAGAAGACATGCTCCGAGCATGTGTGATCGACTTCGGAAAAGGTTGGGACAAACACTTACCGTTGGTAGAATTCTCCTACAACAATAGTTACCACACTAGTATTAAGGCAGCCCCATTCGAAGCACTGTATGGAAGAAAGTGCAGATCACCCGTTTGTTGGGCCGAAGTTGGTGACATACAACTCACCGGGCCCGAACTCATTCATGAGACAACGGAGAAAATAGTTAAAATCAAACAACGGCTGCAAGCTGCAAGAGACAGGCAGAAGAGCTATGCCGACATAAGACGAAAACCTATGGAATTTCAAGTTGGAGATAGAGTAATGTTGAAAGTGTCTCCTTGGAAAGGAATGATATGCTTTGGAAAGCGTGGAAAGTTAAACCCTAGATACATCGGACCATTTAGCATCCTAGAACGGATTGGACCAGTGGCATATAAGCTAGAGCTGCCAGAAGAACTTAGCCGAGTACACCCTACCTTCCACGTGTCTAACCTTAAGAAGTGTTTATCCGATGAATCTTTAGTCATCCCACTCAAAGAGATTCAACTCGACGATAAACTTGTCTTTACAGAAGAGCCAGTAGAAATCATGGATCGGGAAGTTAAACGATTAAAACAAAACCGTATTCTCATAGTCAAGGTTCGATGGAACTCCAAGCGAGGACCGGAATGCACTTGGGAACGCGAGGACCAAATTCGCACCAAATACCCCCATCTATTTCCCTAGACACCCCTGACGACCATCTTAGACTAGAATTCCGAGACGGAATTCAGAATAAGGGGTTGGTACTGTAATCTCCCGTTAATTTTCCCTATGAATAGTAAAAGTTAATCAAAGACTAATATATCATTACGTTAATTAATAACGTTTTTACCAATAACAAATTTTTTTATATATTAAATATGCTATGTTACTCGAAATCACTACGATACTTATAATTCCTTTTTCCTCGGAACGATGCTCACACATGTACCACTATAGTCTAAGAATAGAGAGAATATTAAAACTTTTATCACATACGAACTTACGTAACATATTTTAACAAAACGCGTTCGATAACGTCCGGACTCACGTAAACGTCTCACTAAATAATTACTAAACTTTTCACTAATCATAATTAATATTTTTACTGATTATAATTACAGCAAACCGGACCCATAATTACACACTAAGCCCAACACAATTCTCGGCCTGTTACTATTCACAGCCCACAACCATCAAGCCCATTTCCCTTCTTTTTGTTTTCGTAACACTCGACTAGACAAGCCAGAAATGAGCCTCGTACGCCCAAATCATACACACGACACACACATATTTTAACACATTCTCGTTCCTCCCCTAGCCAACTATGAGTGTGTCGATTTTTAGTTTCCCACGTCAAGTCTAGCTACGTTTTTACTAGGCAAAGCATTTGTCCAAAAACGATTTCATAAAAATTCCAACTAATCCAAAACTCAACCATTTTGAACTGTAACAACCCGCATTTTCAGGACATTTCTCCTATTCACTATTCATCAGTTACTATTCATTATTTACTATTCACCGGTCACTATTCATCATTTTACTATTCATCATTTTCGGAGTCAGTTTGTGATTTCGAGAAGCGTTCAAAAATTTTACTATTCATGTGACACTATTCATTTCCGGAGGGAAATCACTATTCACGATTGCCGTTCATTTCATCGTAAACTGAGTTTACGAGTCTTCCAATTCGCGTAACCAATGTGGTTTGGCTACAAATTCATGCATCCTTCATTTATGACATTTCATATAGACTGGAGTAGTCTATATATATCATCAGTAACATCATCAGTACTTTAGGCCCTACATGGATATGCATTATTTTCATTTACGTATGCTTAATTTGTAATTAACGTTACCACTCAGTTTTTACTACGAACATATACCCAATACTCCTGACTACGATCCTAATATATTTTCATACTCATTATAATAATATAAAAAAATTATATTATTAATTTACCCGGTGTTTTGAAATCAATTACTATATTTCACGGTCGGAGCTTATAACTCCGTCGGTTTGCGAAATTTCAACACGATAATTATTTTAACACCCGATTATCATCAGGAATAATATTTTACAACTTTTACAACTTCGTCATATTTTATTTTATCGCGTCATAATTTATTTCTAGTTAACTCGGTACCCGATAACACCTAATACACAACAAAACCAACTAATACCTACACTTTGGGGACAACTTTATTAATTAGCCACATTCTTTTTCCTTGTTTTTCTCTTGTGTGCCGCCCCCCCCTCCCCTAGGTCCAAGACCTCATTTATTGTATTGACCAAGACCATAAGACTAGACCAAAAATATCTACTTAAATCATTCATTTTTTTTTTTTTTTCATTCAATACACAAGATACTAGCCAAAAACTCTCTCATTTTCCCTCTCTATACAAAAATTTCGGCCAAGAAACAAGAACAAGCAAGACATCACTAATTTTTCAAGATCCAAGTGTGTATCAAGTCATATTATTGATCTTGTTAAGGTTTTGAAATAAAAACCTCAAGATTATTAAGTTTTCTTGCTCAAAAACTCATCAAACCTTCAAGTAAGTTACTAACAATCTTTTCTACTCTTTTAAACATCTATTTTATATATTTTCATGATCTAGTAACAAAACATGCAAGTATGTAAGATCCATACCACTTATTACTCAATTTGTTTTTATAAACTTAGATCTATAATTTTTACTAGCAATCTCATTAGATCCACTAAGATTGGTGATGTTTAGGAACCCATGACACCCTAAGAAGGTGTATGGTAGGATTGGGTACTTGTGGAGTTGATTTGAGATAGTTTGGGTAAGATCTAAACAAGTCTTGAACTATAAAAGTTGATTTTTCAAACTATATATAAGGTTCTGTCCATTCTTGTAAAATCTGGAAAGATCAGTGGGTTTTGGGTAACTTTGGACCAAAGATTTAGAAAATACATTCCGAAACGAAACTACGGCCGAAAACGGGGATAAAATCCGAGTTACGACGAAAAAGATACGCTATTTTCAATTTTAACGACGAAAACTATTTTCTGAAAAATACCTTGCTGTCCCACGATTTTCTTGGACTGTTTCGAGGCCTAAAACTTGATCTAGCCGTCCCGACTTATCAAAAATATATTAGTATGTTGTCCCACGATTCCGGGGATATAAAGAACGTAGAAAACGAGCTTATAACGAAAAAGATACAAGCGTTTGAACTTAGACGAATATATATATTTTCCATCAGCTTTTCTATTACACTTTTTGCCGCAAAACTGTCTTTGCGAGACACCACCTTCTCGGCTGTTTTTCTTAATGATCGGATCAATTTGAGTCTGAGCCGTAGTTTTATGAAATCAAGATCTTCCAACAAGCTTTTCAAATCATTTGGCCGTTCGTCAAATAGACTTATAACGAATAAACTACGACCTCATCTATATACCCGATAAACTATATATATTTTGACAGCTTTTACTATAATGAAATTTTCTAAGTGTTGAACATAATACTTTCAAGTAACAACAATAAGAGTTGATTTTCTCATCGATCGAGACCCGTATCGCCAAAAGCTAAATGACACGACTTCTAGATATTGTTACAAGGTTTTCAAAAACGCCGAGCTTGACCATTAACACTTAACGTACAATATTTCGCGACTTGTTTTGCGAGGCCATTTTGGGCATATTTTCAAGTAACGAAAATGCTATTTTTGCGACGAAAACCTTATATTTGCCGATAAGACACCAAACAAGGATCGTGGAGTACCGTTTCAACCTATTTCCGTGAAAAGTGGTTATTAACCTAACGAGACGTCAAAAACGTAATTGTCGACGATAAACGTTATTTTCAAAACTAATGAGTGGTATCGATAACATACGTATTTGCATGTGTAGCATCATTTCGTTTCTTACATTAGACTATCATTCATATTAGGTTGCGATTAGAGATCGTGCCTCATTTCTGTGTGTTCATTGTTGTCATCGTAGCTATTGCACCAGGTGAGTTCATAACCCCTACTTTTACTTGTTTTACAACTGTTTTGGGGGAAGATACATGCTCCTTACTATTTGAATTCAATGCTCGTTTTACTAAAACGCATTACTCGCTTTACATAGTTGATTACTCAAATATTTTCAGCTTTATCTAAATACTTGTTGATTATCCGAGTACAATATTATTCACTTGCTACCTACTTGCTATTTACTCATGGACATGAGTGCATAAATTTAAACTATTTACTGATTGCCAAATATTGCCTAAGTTAAGGACCGGTAGCTACAATATCCTAGGTATGTTTGATAACCTAGAAGTTCTTGGGTATGTTTGATTACCTACAATATCCTAGGTATGTTTGATTACCTAGAAGTTCTTGGGTATGTTTGATTACCTACAATATCCTAGGTATGTTTGATTACCTAGAAGTTCTTGGGTATGTTTGATTACCTACAATATCCTAGGTATGTTTGATAACCTAGAAGTTCTTGGGTATGTTTGATTACCTACAATATCCTAGGTATGTTTGATTACCTAGAAGTTCTTGGGTATGTTTGATTACCTACAATATCCTAGGTATGTTTGATTACCTAGAAGTTCTTGGGCATGTTTGATTACCCACAATATCCTAGGTATGTTTGATTACCTAGAAGTTCTTGGGAGCGTAACCTCCTGCATATAGCTAGAAAACCTTTTCGGTGCCTTGAACTTAGTGCAATCAATATTCTTTCCTAAACTGGTGCTATGAAACTTTGTTTGTTAAACTATTTATGCGTTTTGCTGTGGAAACATTCTTTTAAGCACACATGTCTTACTCATACTATATTTGACAGTGGATTTACGATGCCTTTGCGGGAAAACACTTGTTTACGGAAAATACTTGTTTATTAAACCTATGAACTCACCAGCTTTATGCTGACGTTTTAGCATGTATTTTCAGGTTTTAAGCAATGGCACGCTACTGGAGGTTTTGGCAGGGCATGGCATGGTCATAGAAGACTCTGATATTCTCATGGGGACCGTTTTAAACTATTTTAAAGGCCTACTTCCGCACTACTTTTAAAAATGTAAATTCAACATTTTGATTTAGTTATTTTATTCTAAATGATTCAAGTGAAAACCCGTTTTGAACCTGTGTTGTAATACCAATTGAGTTACACCCCAGCTGCTTGTATGCTTCCGCTGGACCCGATTTCTGGGGGTGTGACAGATTGGTATCAGAGCTTCGGCTATAGCGAACTAAGTGTTTTTAAAACCTAGACTATAGCTACTTTTACGAAAAACTTAACCCTATGACCGTCACGTGCCTGCCTGCCAAGCTGAAGCCTCATTGTGGTTTGTTGCTGACTTAGGTGATGAGATTTGCGTCTCATTATCTGATTTATTATATTCACTTATTCTAGTTGATTACTCTCATTGTCTTTCATATAAGCATGCTCACGTATCATATATGTCACCGTGTTATGTTTTTCCTTGCATAGTTTCATCATTTGACCTCGAGTTTGGTCACCTGCTTTTGTCTTTCAGAACGTCTTGGTACTTGTGAAGGACATGGTATTAGTATAACTGAGCTGAGTATTTCAAAATTCATGGAACCTCGGTGGAATATAGACTGGTCATCTATATTCAACCCGGGATAGTGAGATATAGGCTGACCACCTATGTCTGACTCAGAGATGAATTTTGCAACACTGAGAATGGTTATAATAAGATTATGTCTGGATTGAATTCTCAACTCATTTCCAAATGTTTCATTCATGTGTGTGTATACTCTCGTTGTTGGAACCTTCATACTTTTCATCACTTCGTAAACCACCGATTGGAAACATGTCAGCTAGTCAATTTATTTCATGAACTTTCATATTTTTGCACAATACACTCATATCACAGTATTTTCTTGTGTCACAATCTTATTGGGTTGCAGTTGTCACAGTCTCTTCCCTCCTCACCATCACTATCATTTCTTTTCCCCACCCCCATATATACAAAGAAGTAGGTGACACTCTATAGATTCCGATGTCACTCATCCCTCACTACTCCCTATATTGATAAGTGGATATTATCAATGACCTCCCTAGGAAAGACTTTCTATACCTTCTATGAGGATGATCCTTCGGTACCTTAAGACCATTCAAAACTCAACCTGAATCTCAGGATATCACAAAACCATCCGAACCACTATCACCGGCCTGATCACCAAAATTCTATAATCTGGAAAGTATTGGCTTGACTGAATTACAAGATTCATTTAGATACGAGTGCTCACTAAGCAACACCATAGAGATAAATTCAACCTTTTAACCGAGACTATAAATTGAACATGTCCTCACCAATAGCCTTTATTCAAACATGTTAGACACCTATGCATTTGTGCATACATACATACCTAGCTATTTTATCCACTTAATACTTGCACTTTTAAAAGGATTTTTCTCCAAACTACCATTATACAAAACATATATCTTGTAAGAAACACTTTTCTGATGCACTTATTTTGACAAGCAAATTCCTTTTGGCTAATCTTTTACAAAACTATTGAATGTTACAAAATTTTAAACATCGATCTTTGGTAAACCATATTATCCACCTTATGTTGAAAATTTTCCTATATTGCATAACTACTAAATTTTGAAACATCAAGAAGGATATTACCTAAAAAGCCGTTTGCTTAAACTTATAAATTCATTTATTCGGGGAAGGTTTATGAACAAAACACAATCTCAAAACAAACTTTGAAAATCAATCACTATATTACCACACTTATACCTTTAGGAGTTTGTGAGTTGATGACCTATAACTTGGGGAAAATCTTAGTAATGGAGACTAAGCACCGTAGGTGGAGAACGACTCAATTCCTGACATCCTGCAGAGGATCACAACCTTATCCTAACCTATCACTTTCAACAACACCCCTTTTACGGATTTAACCCTGTAAGTCTTTCAAAACAAGATTCATGATACCCATTTCAATTATTCCTAATAAAGGAATTTGATTCCACCTCAACTCCTAGCGATTTCATTAAGATCTCTTTGGAACCACACCACCTATTACCTGTAGACCAATGGTCAGAATTTGAGATTGATTCAAACCTAGGGAGATATGCCCAAATCGGGTGTGATTGACACCAGAAATGGTTGGATTAACCATTTGCCATAAATCAAATTCAGTTGCAACCATAGTTATCACACGAGCTTAGAGACTACACCATTCGAAGCACTCTATGGTCGAAGTGCCAACATCCATTGAAGGATCGAAATTTGGAAAAGCCCAACTCTCTAGTCCAGTAAGCATTCATGAACTCGATATACACTGGACCATTCAATATTTCTGACAGAGTAGGCCTGGTGGCCGTCAGACTTGAACCTTGTTAGAGCTCAATAGCTTACACGATAAGAACCATCATCTTTTCACCAATACAACTTCAGAGACCAACACAAACTGAACTTCGGGACGAAGTTCCTTTTAAGGGGGTGAGACTGTAACAACCCGCATTTTCAGGACATTTCTCCTATTCACTATTCATCAGTTACTATTCATTATTTACTATTCACCGGTCACTATTCATCATTTTACTATTCATCATTTTCGGAGTCAGTTTGTGATTTCGAGAAGCGTTCAAAAATTTTACTATTCATGTGACACTATTCATTTCCGGAGGGAAATCACTATTCACGATTGCCGTTCATTTCATCGTAAACTGAGTTTACGAGTCTTCCAATTCGCGTAACCAATGTGGTTTGGCTACAAATTCATGCATCCTTCATTTATGACATTTCATATAGACTGGAGTAGTCTATATATATCATCAGTAACATCATCAGTACTTTAGGCCCTACATGGATATGCATTATTTTCATTTACGTATGCTTAATTTGTAATTAACGTTACCACTCAGTTTTTACTACGAACATATACCCAATACTCCTGACTACGATCCTAATATATTTTCATACTCATTATAATAATATAAAAAAATTATATTATTAATTTACCCGGTGTTTTGAAATCAATTACTATATTTCACGGTCGGAGCTTATAACTCCGTCGGTTTGCGAAATTTCAACACGATAATTATTTTAACACCCGATTATCATCAGGAATAATATTTTACAACTTTTACAACTTCGTCATATTTTATTTTATCGCGTCATAATTTATTTCTAGTTAACTCGGTACCCGATAACACCTAATACACAACAAAACCAACTAATACCTACACTTTGGGGACAACTTTATTAATTAGCCACATTCTTTTTCCTTGTTTTTCTCTTGTGTGCCGCCCCCCCCCTCCCCTAGGTCCAAGACCTCATTTATTGTATTGACCAAGACCATAAGACTAGACCAAAAATATCTACTTAAATCATTCATTTTTTTTTTTTTTTCATTCAATACACAAGATACTAGCCAAAAACTCTCTCATTTTCCCTCTCTATACAAAAATTTCGGCCAAGAAACAAGAACAAGCAAGACATCACTAATTTTTCAAGATCCAAGTGTGTATCAAGTCATATTATTGATCTTGTTAAGGTTTTGAAATAAAAACCTCAAGATTATTAAGTTTTCTTGCTCAAAAACTCATCAAACCTTCAAGTAAGTTACTAACAATCTTTTCTACTCTTTTAAACATCTATTTTATATATTTTCATGATCTAGTAACAAAACATGCAAGTATGTAAGATCCATACCACTTATTACTCAATTTGTTTTTATAAACTTAGATCTATAATTTTTACTAGCAATCTCATTAGATCCACTAAGATTGGTGATGTTTAGGAACCCATGACACCCTAAGAAGGTGTATGGTAGGATTGGGTACTTGTGGAGTTGATTTGAGATAGTTTGGGTAAGATCTAAACAAGTCTTGAACTATAAAAGTTGATTTTTCAAACTATATATAAGGTTCTGTCCATTCTTGTAAAATCTGGAAAGATCAGTGGGTTTTGGGTAACTTTGGACCAAAGATTTAGAAAATACATTCCGAAACGAAACTACGGCCGAAAACGGGGATAAAATCCGAGTTACGACGAAAAAGATACGCTATTTTCAATTTTAACGACGAAAACTATTTTCTGAAAAATACCTTGCTGTCCCACGATTTTCTTGGACTGTTTCGAGGCCTAAAACTTGATCTAGCCGTCCCGACTTATCAAAAATATATTAGTATGTTGTCCCACGATTCCGGGGATATAAAGAACGTAGAAAACGAGCTTATAACGAAAAAGATACAAGCGTTTGAACTTAGACGAATATATATATTTTCCATCAGCTTTTCTATTACACTTTTTGCCGCAAAACTGTCTTTGCGAGACACCACCTTCTCGGCTGTTTTTCTTAATGATCGGATCAATTTGAGTCTGAGCCGTAGTTTTATGAAATCAAGATCTTCCAACAAGCTTTTCAAATCATTTGGCCGTTCGTCAAATAGACTTATAACGAATAAACTACGACCTCATCTATATACCCGATAAACTATATATATTTTGACAGCTTTTACTATAATGAAATTTTCTAAGTGTTGAACATAATACTTTCAAGTAACAACAATAAGAGTTGATTTTCTCATCGATCGAGACCCGTATCGCCAAAAGCTAAATGACACGACTTCTAGATATTGTTACAAGGTTTTCAAAAACGCCGAGCTTGACCATTAACACTTAACGTACAATATTTCGCGACTTGTTTTGCGAGGCCATTTTGGGCATATTTTCAAGTAACGAAAATGCTATTTTTGCGACGAAAACCTTATATTTGCCGATAAGACACCAAACAAGGATCGTGGAGTACCGTTTCAACCTATTTCCGTGAAAAGTGGTTATTAACCTAACGAGACGTCAAAAACGTAATTGTCGACGATAAACGTTATTTTCAAAACTAATGAGTGGTATCGATAACATACGTATTTGCATGTGTAGCATCATTTCGTTTCTTACATTAGACTATCATTCATATTAGGTTGCGATTAGAGATCGTGCCTCATTTCTGTGTGTTCATTGTTGTCATCGTAGCTATTGCACCAGGTGAGTTCATAACCCCTACTTTTACTTGTTTTACAACTGTTTTGGGGGAAGATACATGCTCCTTACTATTTGAATTCAATGCTCGTTTTACTAAAACGCATTACTCGCTTTACATAGTTGATTACTCAAATATTTTCAGCTTTATCTAAATACTTGTTGATTATCCGAGTACAATATTATTCACTTGCTACCTACTTGCTATTTACTCATGGACATGAGTGCATAAATTTAAACTATTTACTGATTGCCAAATATTGCCTAAGTTAAGGACCGGTAGCTACAATATCCTAGGTATGTTTGATAACCTAGAAGTTCTTGGGTATGTTTGATTACCTACAATATCCTAGGTATGTTTGATTACCTAGAAGTTCTTGGGTATGTTTGATTACCTACAATATCCTAGGTATGTTTGATTACCTAGAAGTTCTTGGGTATGTTTGATTACCTACAATATCCTAGGTATGTTTGATAACCTAGAAGTTCTTGGGTATGTTTGATTACCTACAATATCCTAGGTATGTTTGATTACCTAGAAGTTCTTGGGTATGTTTGATTACCTACAATATCCTAGGTATGTTTGATTACCTAGAAGTTCTTGGGCATGTTTGATTACCCACAATATCCTAGGTATGTTTGATTACCTAGAAGTTCTTGGGAGCGTAACCTCCTGCATATAGCTAGAAAACCTTTTCGGTGCCTTGAACTTAGTGCAATCAATATTCTTTCCTAAACTGGTGCTATGAAACTTTGTTTGTTAAACTATTTATGCGTTTTGCTGTGGAAACATTCTTTTAAGCACACATGTCTTACTCATACTATATTTGACAGTGGATTTACGATGCCTTTGCGGGAAAACACTTGTTTACGGAAAATACTTGTTTATTAAACCTATGAACTCACCAGCTTTATGCTGACGTTTTAGCATGTATTTTCAGGTTTTAAGCAATGGCACGCTACTGGAGGTTTTGGCAGGGCATGGCATGGTCATAGAAGACTCTGATATTCTCATGGGGACCGTTTTAAACTATTTTAAAGGCCTACTTCCGCACTACTTTTAAAAATGTAAATTCAACATTTTGATTTAGTTATTTTATTCTAAATGATTCAAGTGAAAACCCGTTTTGAACCTGTGTTGTAATACCAATTGAGTTACACCCCAGCTGCTTGTATGCTTCCGCTGGACCCGATTTCTGGGGGTGTGACATGAACCACGTTTGTTTCTATAAGGTCCTAAAATCATTTCTAAACACAAACTAATGTTTAAACATTGCAAATTATCAAACCTCACAAATCCTAACCGAAGTTACAAATCGGTTAACAACTAAAAATGTGGTCGACATGTATTTTGAAAACAAAGAGGTACCTCCTCTTTTCATGCTCACTCACATACATATTTTATACACCTAGGAAAGTACTACACCATTTTAAAATCCATTTCGAAAGTACCATTCCAATTTAAAAATTCCAAAACCCACGTTCCCTTTGAAAATGAAGATGTCGACACACTAGAAACAAAGACTTTGAGTAACATGTTGCCTCTTACATTTTCATGACTTTTGATTGCACGTAAACATCCCATCACATTAAGTTTTAGTCACTAGGATACACTAGGTTCCATATATAAATGCCATGCATGCATGCTTTCGTTTTTCACTTTCACGCAAAGCAAGACTCACCAAAAATATTAAGTCCTTAGTCTAGTTCTTGGGTCGAAGCACTTGGGTAGAATTTCAAAGTAATCGGGTGGTGTTTAGGAGGAACAAGTCGTTGTTTGTGAACCTTGGTCGAGTCTACACTCACGTTACACACTCATACTACTCTCTCCTCGACTCTACGTCTCATTTTACCCCGCCATTTCGGTGTAGTAAGTCCTATACGACTCTTTTCAATATTTGTTTAGAACGTACATTTGTATTATTTTTTGTACACAACACAAACAAATGCACCTTATTACTCGTAAATTAAGTAAACGAAACATATATATTTTACTTTCGTCTATATATTTCCCACCTTAACAATCAAGTAACATAAAGATTTGAACCTAAAAAGTTACGTACAAACTATTTTCGAATACCTTTCTAACGTATCACAACGAGTCTTGAAAACTCTTAAAATTTTTCTAAGTCTTTTACTTCTAAAAATTTGTTTCATTGAAGCCCAAACGAACGTATATCTCTAAAATCTACTTAACGAGCATGCTATTTTATTTCACAAATCAATAGACCCCCTAACAAACTATCACTTTCATATAGAACATTAGTAAAAATACTTACGTCTTGACATAGTAAATGACGCAAAGCAAATCGACATGAAAACTATTTTGGAAAATAAATAACTATCGATTGGGCCTTAAAGCCCAATCAGCCAAAAATAAGCCGATCACATAAGCTGTGGCAATAAGCTGTTGAGTAACGTTTTCATGGTCCAAACATTAGCCCAAAACCCTTGTAAGCCCATTGGATTTAAAAAGCTTAACGGACCTTAGTTATTTCGTTAAAAGCCCATAAGCTATAAAATAAGCTTTTCGACAAATAAGCAGTTAGGAGAAGTTAAATAAGCTATTTTTAAACTAATTAAGAAATAAAAACACTAAGTTTTGAATTTGGTGAATTTTGGACTAAATTTACAAATTTTATAAAATTCGGGTTAAAAGTGTCAATTTTTCAAAGTTGAGGTATAAACTGCCATTTCACAAACTTAAGGATGAAAAACTGATTTTATAAACTTTTGGGTGAAAAGTGTAAGAATTATAAAGTTTTGAACGTAAAACGTAAATATATTTAAGTTTGGACTAACGGTGTAACGCTAACGCCGTTAGGGTAAAAAGTGTAAAATTTTGGAAAAGACAAGGGCCATATACTGAAATTAACATTTTTATTTTTACTTTCCATTTTTACGATTTCACATCACGACGTTACATTTTATTTCAAACTATTATTATTATTATTAAACTTTACGTTATATATATATATATATATATATATATATATATATATATATATATATATATATATATATATATATATATATATATATATATATATATATATATATATATATATAACTTAACTAAACTTACGATATATTATAAAACCATAAGTTTTACTATCGTTAAATTAACAATTCACGTATTCAAAAACTACTCGCGATTAAAACATTAAGACTATCAAACACTAAAACTTGCCATATATTATCTAGGTCGTGTGTGGAGCCATTCCCTTATTGCAAACTGAGTATCGATATTTTATCACTAAACCACTAAGGTGAGTTCATAGCCCACTTTTATAAAACTGTTTTCGTGGGGAGATACATGCTTTAAATTCTGAACACAAGTATTTTCTTATACTATGCCTGAAATTGTTACTGCTTAAGTCTCTTATTGCCAAAAGCCCCTCATATCATGAACCTTAGTCACTCGTAAGGTGAACGTAAATAATTGTGGATAGATTTATTAGGGATTGACAATCCCTGTTTGGGCGTTCGAGAAAACTACCAAAACGCACTTTATTTGAAATCTAATAGGTTATTGGCAAGGACCTATCCCCGAGGGCCAATGTTACTATAATCCATCATTTATGATGAGATCTGTTAATCGGATGAGTGTCATGAGCTTAATGCAATAATAAATGATTTTTAACTTATAATTGTAATTCGATGCAATTATCACTATCGCTTGTGTTCAACTACTAAACTTAAACCTATAAATATCACTCAACTTTTGTTGACTTTTAGCATGTTTATCTCAGGAAATTAACGCGAATGAGCTCAAGGCATGGAGAGGGCACTAAACCCCTATACAGGTGTTAAATAAAATGTTTTGTCATTCGCTTTTAAATAATCCATATCTTCTATGATATGTTAAAAACTAATGGAACAAATTGTGCTTGAATATTTGCTTTTAATGAATGATAAACATAACTTTCAAAACGTCTCTTTGAGTCGTTTTCTATGACGTTGACTTCGATCCTCTAAGTAATACCCCACAAAGTCTTCCGCTGCTCTAGTTAAAATTTAGGGGGTGTTACACCTCCCACTGCAACTGGGAAAGGGCCTGCGATGTCAATGCCCCATTTATAGAATGGCCATGGTGAGGTGATGGGGGTTAACTCTTGTTGTGGTTGGCTCGGAATTGGCCTATGGACTTGGCAATTGCTGCATTTTTTTATCATATCTTGCGCGTCGTGGTGCATAGTAGGCCAATAATATCCTGATCGTAGAGTGCGCGCCACAACGAACCGTGGTCCTGAGGGCATGCTACATGATCCAGCGTGAATTTCTCAGAGTACATAATTTGCTTGAAGAGGTCCAACACATCGGAGCCAAGGTTGCAAGAAAGAACGTCGATATAGGATGTTATCTCATAGTTCAAATCGCTGCGCTGTGCGCCGCACTCTTCGAGCATCCTTATGATCTTGTGGTAAGATTCCTTTGCTAATGAATTCAATGATAGGTGTCATCCACGTGGCATCCTGTTCTTCTATCACCGTGGATACTTCCATCTCCAAGATTGATTTGTTTTTTAGAGTTTCTACCAATACCTGTTGATGCGTAGGGATTGCACCAGGCTTTACCTCTCAAGGGATCTCGAGAAGCTTACAACCCCCACCAGGCAGTGTACCTGATCGATGTAGTATATTATAATGACAAGTACCGGGGGATTGATCGTTCAGCTAGGAATAGTGTCGCTAGGATTAGAAAACCTAAAGACTAGGTCTAGAGATGAGGGATGATTCTTTTTGTATTTTTTAGTTTTTATAAAAGCAATTAAAAATCTCGGTTTTGAAGGAGTTGGGCGGAATTAGTTGCTAGTCAACTAACCCAATTACTAAGATGCAATCAAAATAAAATTATAAAAATGAAAATAAACTAAGTTAAACTAGTGGTGTGAGCAATATATGGGAGAATTGTGTTTACTTAGGTTTCACTACTCCCTAGATATCTTTTACAGGTTAATTACTTGTTACAATTGCGTGGATGACGGATTGTATTCCTTAATACCATTCATGGGGTGGCGTACTTACTTCCCCAATCCTATAAGCGCCTACTTCACTCCTATGTCGAGCCGGCTAAGAAGCTCCTAACATGGGATCATTAGAATTTGCTCATGCATTAAATACAACCATTAGAACCTAGTACACATCGGTTCATGTTTCTTAAGACGTTCAAGCATGTTACACAATGGAGATCTGCCAGTTTTCTTAAGCCTAACATTGAAATCATTCATCCATTACAACTATAAAAAAGCAATCAACATATAATTAACATCTAGGTTTCATTACATCTAAGCAAACACATGAAAGATCTAGCCTAGCATGTTGAAATCAAGACAAGCATAAGATATATTCAAACAATACATAGACATATTGAATGAATTGAAAGAGGACTTATCTTAATTGAACATGAAAGGTTTCAAGGGGTGAAAACCTTTGAAAATACTGTTACAAACGACCTAGGGTTTCTCAAGTTCGGCCCTAGTATTCTCCACACAAGTTCCTCTCTTAATGAATGAAAAATAGAAAAGTATATATAGATTTTGTGAGGTGACGGCATCAAGAACAAATGTCTGACGCCGTCATCTCGCCGCCAAATAAATTCTCGAACTGCCTAGATCTGGGTTTGACGCCGTCACGTGTACTCCTTATGCAGGCCGTCACCATATTAACTCTTGACGCCCTTCTCTTGACGCCTTCAGGTTTTCTCTAGGTCGTCATGGATTTTACTCCTGACGCCGTCACAATTTTCCTCATGACGCCGTCAGGTACTGTTCTCAGCATGGAAAATTAAGTCTTTGCCGTTTTCTTCACTTTTATGCTCCAAAAACGTACAAAATGCTTCCTTTTCCAGAATTCACTCCCAAAGTACCTAAAATCACAAAAGGAACGATTTAGGGCAATATTTGATCAAATAAATTCCAATTCCGGCTTAAATGACCCCCTAAAAACGGTTCATTTTTCGCCTCATCATATACCCTTACACTTGAGATTTGCTTGTCCTCAAGCAAATGCGCTTTTATTCTAGTCAAAATACAAGTTAGGGGTCATTTAACACTAATATAAAAGTAATTACAACAAATAATCGTTACACTAAAGACCGAAGACAAGCACGGAGGTCATACACTAGCACCTCACAAATAGTGTTTAGATACTCACATCTCTCGGGTGTAATAAAGTAATATCACATTATGGAAATGGAAAACATCTCTCACTACCTGTCATAGCAAAATAGATTACCATAGGCTTGGGAAAGGATCAAACCTCCACCACATGGCGTAAGCATCTAGGATAAACTATCAAAGAGGTCTTTTAAAGGGTTGTAATGTTAGGTGTAGGAATATGGAATACACGGTTTTGTTGGATATAGGCAGTCTTTACTGGTGGCGAGTTAACAATCTTGGTTAATTACATGTACAATATGGCGTTGCTAAGCCAAGACTAGACTCAACTTAAGCTAATAAATCAAAAATAACAAAAACATAAAATGAACATAGAATGAAAAGGGATGGTAGTCCGTATGTTTTTTCTCTTTTCTCTTTTCTATTTTTTTTTCTTTTTCTTGATTTTTTCGATTTTTTTTTATTGCATACACTCTTACCCTACCATCCAAATAATACATCATAGGGAATGAACATTCCCCTTACACTTGAATTTTTACATACTTTACAATAAACTAATCTAATGACTCAAATTAAGAAAATCAAAACACTTGGAGTACTTTTAAGATTAACGCACATATGGGGGTAATAAATGATTTTCTTCCCCATTACTCCATAAAACAAGTACTTTACCCATGAGTCCCAATCGTCCCAAAACAATATGTACAAGGATATGACTCGACTTAGCAACCATGCAATCAATTAGATAATTAACTAAGGGTTTAACAAATAACAATAATGCACTAAAGATGAGTGCATACACGGAAGGCTAAGGCGATTTGATTGTATATTTAAGTGGGGTGTAACAAATTCTTCCTTTAAGTAAGATGCTTAAAGTTAGAAACGAAAAGATAGGCTCGGAGGGGTGTACTAGGGGTTTCGTGTACTAATAATGAGTACAACGCTAAGGTGTGGGAAAAATTAATTGACTTAACTAGCCAAATAATATGACTTAAATGGTCAAGTAATTATGATACGGGTTTAACACAAGGGTGATCCTAATGCCTCTTATCATGTAGTAAATCCTACTAAACGAATGTAGTCTCACTAGCGGTCTCGGGATGCATTACTAACGCAAGTTCTAGAATCTAAATGCTACCGGTACACTCATAAGCACTAATAGTAAATGCTTTTCCTATTAAATCTAAAGGTGAACCTCACATATTTGGGTGGAAAATTTTTCTGAATGATACGGTTATGTGCTAGTCATACAATCTCCTATCCATGAGACGCTTGCTATGGCTAAAGTTTCACTCCTAAATGTTGTAAAAAAAATTAAATTTGGCGCTAAAATTACACTAACAAGTATTTCTCATAGTTTTATTACACATCTACTATCAAACAAACAAACTCAAGCGAAAGTGTATCTGTAAGGTATCATCATTTTACCCTCCCCTTACACTTAGGATGAACATTGTCCCCAATATTCAAGTAAAGAATGTAAAAGTGAAATAAGTAAAAAGAATGAAATCAAATACTCCCCTGATTCGCTCGGTATGGATAATAAGGTGGCCAGGTTAGATCTTCCTCCAAGAAAATGAACAATCAAAGCTTCCCTTCCAGAATATAAATCATCTTCTTGTCATACATAACCTTTAAAACCTGAGAAAACAGACAAGGCAACCTCGCATAAAATCGGCGGCAATCTATATATGCTAACAAATCCTAGAAAACAAAGTAAGATATAATACTTGTGGAATGATGTTTGCAGATTTCCTGGAGATTATAAAACTAAAGATTCAACAAAAACCTTAAGACTCCGTTAGAAAAACAAAACTGGTAAAATTTCCAGAATTTTACACGTGACACCGTCAAGAGTAAACTCGTGACGCCATCAGAAGTGATCTGCAGAAATTCTTATGTTAAGTTTCCGAAAAATTTCTAGAAAAACTTCGTCCTACTTCCTGGAAAATCCTGCAAAACATCATTATGACTCGATACAAGCATTTGACTCTAACAAATACGAATATACATGTCCACTTAGTATTGTGGAGAATCATGATCGGTTTTGTTTCTTAAAAATATATTTGGGGTTTCCCCTTACACTTATCTTTTGCGAAATACCTTTGGATGAAGTTAAGACTAAGCCAAACAACAAAGTAAAGTATTTTCATCACTTTAGTTTTGAAACATGATCTACCAACAATAAAAATAAAGCATGCATACGGAAGCAAATAACAAACAAACAAAAATAAAAATCACACAAAGCATGGGTTGCCTCCCAAGAAGTGTTTTCTTTATTTACGAGTCTTGTAGCTAGACTCAAGGTCATGGGTTACTACATGACCTCATTGTTGGTTTCACACTCTAGGTCATCTCCTATACCAGTTTTGTATTCCGGACCTAGTTGCAAGCATTCTTTGTAGAAACCAAGCATCCTATTCATCACATACTCTACTCCTCTACGTCTATCCTCATCATTCCTATAGTAAGCTGCTTGTTTGTGTTCATTTTCTATGTTAGATAAGAGGCGGTACTGCTCAATCTTATAGGGCATTTGGTAGGCAATCTCATCATTCTCCTCCTTGAACCTAACTATCCCTAAAGTCGGATCATAACTCATCTTAGTGGCCTCAACAAATGGTTTTCCGAACACTACTTGGCTTAGGCAAGCACCTATCACCGGACGAGTATCCTCTACTATCATAAAATCAATCTCATAAGTGAAATTTTCCACAATCACATGCAATCCTTTCACCCTTCCTACAAAATTACTTATCAAATTCTTATTGGGCATCATCCTATAACCAAGTTGTTTCTTCATTACCCAATTGTAATAAGTCCTAGTCATGATGTTTATAGGAGATCTAAGATCGATATAAGCTTTCCATAGATGCATATGTCCGATGTTGCATGGTATGTTGATGTTAGAGGGGTCTCCCATTTTGATAAGGGGTGTGCCACGGATATATGGTGTCTCAGGTCCATCGAATAAATCCTTATGATATTCCCGTTCTTCCTTGGTGGGCAACTTATCAAAGTACTCGTCTACAGTCTCTACTTCCTCTAACTCTTCTCCCTTATTAACCTCAACTTCCCTAATTTCATCCCTAGTCTCGGTTTCTACTTCAACTTCATCTTTGTCACTTTCTTCTATATTCTTATCTATTGGCTTAATGGTGACAACATTGACAAAGTAGACGTGTTTGGATGACTAGGGGTCCTTAGTTTGGATTCCGTTATTGGCGTCCCTAGTGTCCTTCCTAGGTGCAGTTAACGCTTGGTTGTTGAGGGCTTTCAACAAGTTGTCAATCTTGTTGGTCATCTCCGTTTGTTGTTGGTTGAATTCGGTTTCAAACCTAGCTATGCGAGCCTCTTGAGATGCCATAAACTTGGACATCAATCCTTCAAGATTGTTGGTACTACCATAGTTGTTAGAAGGATTGTTGTTGAAAGTACGGTTGGAGGGTGGACCGTTTGGTTGGTAACGATTAGGCGGATTGGAAGAATTGGCTTGGTTTTGTTTTCACCTAAGGTTTGGGTGATTTTTCCAAGAAGGGTTGTAGGAATCACCATAAAGGTTTGGCTCGGGTTTGAAAGTGTACCACTTATCTCCCGCTTCGTCGGTACGCGAAGATGCGTAGTCTGCAAAAGCTGTTCCGGGGAATTCCACACAATCACGAGTGTCATGGGGACCACTACATAATTCGCATAAAGAAGTGATTTTGTTCACTTGGCTTGAAGGCTTAGGAGCTTCGTAAGATTTCATGAGAAACTTGACTTGGTCCTCAAGTTCCATGATCCTACGGTCGGGAGTGCTAGAATTGTTCGAAGGCAAAGATATTGCCTTGACCGTTTTGTTCAAATCACGGGGATCATTCCAACTTTCGTTGTCATAGAGAGCAAGATCTTCTATGAGTTCCCATGATTGTTCCGCACTTAGATCACGTAGCTTGCCACCGACCGATTGGTCAATGGTTCGCCTTGTGGAGAGATCGATATGGTCATAAAAAATTTGGACTTGGAGCCAAAGATCTATGCCATGATGAGGGACTTTTTGGAGTAAGTCCTTGAATCGAGTCCATGCTTCATATAGAGTATCATTTTGACATTGTTGGAACATCAAGATGTCATTTCTAAGCTTGGTAGTTCTCCCCGGTAGGAAAAATTGAGCAAGGAAACGAGTGGTGAGATCATCCCATGAGGTGATGGATCCCGCGGGTAAACGTTCAAGCCATTGACTAGCTTGATCACGTAGAGAGAATTGGAATAGGCGTAATCGGGTTGACTCTCTAGTTGTAGCATCAAGGTCTATAGAATCTACGATTTTAAGGAAGTCCTTGAGATGTTGATTTGGATCTTCGGAACGAAGTCCATGGAATGCACATCCGCTTTGCACCAACCGGATGGTGTCGGATCGCAAGGGAGACACATTGGCTCCGGTGAGCTCAATAGTGTTTCGATAGCCTTGGTGGCTAGGTCGGGAGTACTCTCATAGGGTTCAGGGCCTAAGAGGTTGGTTAGCTAGTGGTGGGGTTTTGTGGGTGGTCTTGTTGTGGTGGGATGATGGGTTCAAAGATGTTACCATCGTCCATGATGTCAGATGGCGTAGAGTTACGAACAAAAACACAAAGAAATAGATAGACTAAAGAGAACCTAAAAATAAAAATAAAATCTTACTAGAAAGGAATCTAGCAAGTAGACCAAATAAAAAGAAATCCTAACCTAGACAATAACTATTCCCCAGGCTACGGCGCCAAAAACTTGATGCGTAGGGATTGCACCAGGCTTTACCTCTCGAGGGATCTCGAGAAGCTTACAACCCCCACCAGGCAGTGTACCTGATCGATGTAGTATAGTATAATGACAAGTACCGGGGGATTGATCGTTCAGCTAGAAATAGTGTCGCTAGGATTAGAAAACCTAAAGACTAGGTCTAGAGATGAGGGATGATTCTTTTTGTATTTTTTAGTTTTTATAAAAGCAATTAAAAATCTCGGTTTTGAAGGAGTTGGGCGGAATTAGTTGCTAGTCAACTAACCCAATTACTAAGATGCAATCAAAATAAAATACTAAAAATGAAAATAAACTAAGTTAAACTAGTGGTGTGAGCAATATATGGGAGAATTGTGTTTACTTAGGTTTCACTACTCCCTAGATATCTTTTACAGGTTAGTTACTTGTTACAGTTGCGTGGATGACGGATTGTATTCCTTAATACCATTCATGGGGTGGCGTACTTACTTCCCCAATCCTATAAGCGCCTACTTCACTCCTATGTCGAGCCGGCTAAGAATATCCTAACATGGGTCATTAGTATTTTCTCATGCATTAATACAACCATTAAAACCTAGTACACACCGGTTCATATTTCTTAAGACGTTCAAGCATGTTACACAATGGAGATCTGCCAGTTTTCTTAAGCCTAACATTGAAATCATTCATCCCTTACAACTATAAACAAGCAATCAACATATAAATAACATCTAGGTTTCATTACATCTAAGCAAACACATGAAAGATCTAGCCTAGCATGTTGAAATCAAGACAAGCATAAGATATATATTCAAACAACACATAGACATATTGAATGAATTGAAAGAGGACTTATCTTAATTGAACATGAAAGGTTTCAAGGGGTGAAAACCCTTGAAAATACTGTTACAAACGACCTAGGGTTTCTCAAGTTCGGCCCTAGTATTCTCCACACAAGTTCCTCTCTTAATGAATGAAAAATAGAAAAGTATATATAGATTTTGTGAGGTGACGGTGTCAAGAACAAATGTCTGACGCCGTCATCTCGCCGCCAAATAAATTCTCGGACTGCCTAGATCTGGGTTTGACGCCGTCATGTGTACTCCTTATGCAGGCCGTCACCATATTAACACTTGATGCCCTTCTCTTGAAGCCTTCAGGTTTTCTCTGGGTCGTCATGGATTTTACTCCTGACGCCGTCACAATTTTCCTCTTGACGCCGTCAGGTACTGTTCTTAGCATGGAAAATTAAGTCTTTGCCGTTTTCTTCACTTTTATGCTCCAAAAACGTCCAAAAGGCTTCCTTTTCCAGAATTCACTCCCAAAGTACCTAAAATCACAAAAGGAACGATTTAGGGAAATATTTGATCAAATAAATTCCAATTCCGGCTTAAATGACCCCCTAAAAACGGTTCATTTTTTGCAATCTTGTAGATGCAATCTTGCTAAGCGTGTCAGTTTTCCTGTTGTCCCCTCTAGGTACTTGTTTGATTGTGAACCTATCAAAGTTCTGAATTAAGGACTTGGTTTTTTCCAGGTATTGGATCATGTGTTCATCCTTGGCTTCATACTCACCTAACACATGGTTAGCTACTAGCTTGGAATCCACGTTTGCCTCTAGGTTGCGTACACCCATTTGAATTGCAATACGCAGTCCAGCGAGTAGGGCTTCGTATTCTGCCTCATTGTTTGTGGTTGTGAATTCGAAACGCAGCGTGTAGGTGAACCCCATTCCTTCTGGATTAGTAAGGATAAGGCCTGCGCCTGATCCATCCACGCATGAGGATCCATCTGTGAACAGAATCCAAGGTTCCTGTAGATCTGTTTTGCTTGTTGAAGTTGGACTATCGGTATTTGGCTTTTCAACAATAAAGTCGGCTAATATTTGCCCCTTGATTGCAGTGCGTAGTCTATACGAGATGTTATACTCGCTTAACAACACACTCCACTTTTGTAGTCGTCCTGATGCGTCAGGTTTAGAGATAACTTGTTTGATTGGCTGGTCCGTGATCACAGCTATTGGGTGCGCTTGAAAGTATCTGTGCAGTCTTTTATCTGCGAATAATAGAGCTAAGACTAGATTTTCCATGGCGCTGTAGTTAGTCTCTGTCTTCTTCAATGCTTTGCTTACAAAGTATATGGGTGTCTGGACGGAGTTCCTATCTGTCAATAGTACTGCGCTAACTGCTCCGTGGGTTGCAGATAGGTACATGATTAACTCTTCCCCTGGTCGTGGTGCGACAAGTTTGGGGAGTGATGCCAGATGTTGTTTTAGCTGTTGGAAAGCTTCTTCTGCTTCCTCAGTCCAATGAAAGTCTCCCTTTTTGGTGCACTTCGTGAGTGTTTTAAAGAGAGGGAGTGATTTGTCTGTTGACTTAGATAAGAAACGGTTTAGCCCAGCTAGCTTTCCGTTTAATGATTGTACGTCTTTTAGTGTGCGCGGTGAGGTGAGATCGATAACAGCTTTTGTTTTTTCTGGGCAAGGCTTGATTCCATCAGGTTCTATTAAGTATCCAAGGAACATGCCTTCTGTCGTGCCAAAGGTGCACTTCTTGGGATTTAACTTCATGTTTATTTTTCCCAATGTTTTGAACGTCTCCTCGATGTCGCGCACCAATTCATCCTCCGTGTGGCTCTTGATGACAAGGTCGTCAACATAGACTTCCAAGTTTCGACCTACTTGTTTTTCGAAAGTCGTGTCCACCAATCGCTGGTATGTTGCGCCTGCGTTTTTTAGGCCAAAAGGCATTTTTGTGTAGCAATAGACCCCTTGACTTGTGTGGAAAGCTGTTTTTTCTTCATCCTCCACTGCCATCTGGATTTGATGGTACCCTTTGTATGCGTCTAGGAAGCACTTAAAAGGATATCCGTACAGTGATTCTACTTTCCAGTCTATCTCCGGCAGTGGATAGCAGTCTGGGCATGCTTTGTTAAGGTCTGTGAAGTCCACGCACATCCTCCAACTACCATCACTCTTCTTTACCATCACTGGGTTAGAGAGCCAGTCGTGATAGTATACTTCGCGCATAATGCCTGCGTCTACAAGTTTATGTACTTCTTCCAGAATAGCTTTTGCGCGATCTAGGGCCTGGCCGCGCTTCTTCTGTCGTATTGGGGGATATCCTTGTCGGATTTGTAGCTTATGCTCCGTGATAGAGCGTGGCACTCCGGTCATGTTCTTTGGTTCCCACGCAAAGATATTCAGGTTCTTTTGCAAGAGTGCGCACACAGCTTCTTTACCTTTGTCAGATAAAGATCCTCCAATCGATATTTGTTGATCTGGGTAATCGGGATGAATAGCGACCTTTAAGTTTGGTGCTTTTTCTGCGCGCTGTTCTAGAATATTCTCCACCTCACTGGTTACTGCGTTGCATTCTTTGGGTGGTACTGTGGTGTTGTAGAGGGTGACAATTCCTCCTTCTTCTGGAAATTTGAGCATCCCATGTGCTGTGGATGGTACAGCGCGCATGGATGATATTCCAGGTCTCCCAATGATGCCGTTGTATGGTGAGGGAGACTTGATTACCATGAAATTTATCCATGTTGCTGTTGAGTGTTGCTCATCGCCCACAACTACAAGTAAGCGTAATTGCCCCATAGGCCATATCTTTTCTCCTGTGAACCCAGTCAGCGACGTTGTGGCTGGTATCAATTGACTTTGTATCTCAGGTCGTAGCCTTTTGAAGCAATGCTCATATAGGATGTCTGCGGATGCCCCTCCATCGATATACATGCGGCGAATCTCGTGTCCCCCAGTATGTATCTCAATAGTTAGTGGCTCTACTACTGTGTTGTTCGCAGCTAGAGTGGGGAAGGATATCTCCTTTTCTGAAGAGAACTTTTGACTGACTTTTTGTTTTGTCTTGCGTTGCCATGACTGTATCATGTAGATGATGACCGCTTTGTCTTTGGGAGGTTCTTTCTTGCCTCCATTCCTTTGTTTGTCCTTCCCTTCTTTAATGTTTTTTACGAGGTGATCCATTCTACCCTCCCTTACTAATTTTTCAATTAGTTGTCGTAGCTGGACACACTCGTTGGTTGTATGGCCCTTTTGGCCATGATATTCGCAGTATCCATTCCCTATGCGCTTGTCCTCTGCGGTACGCATTGATGGAGGTTTTAGGAAGTTTGCACCTTCCGTTACAAATATTTCCCTCGGAGTTTTTGTGAGAGGGGTATACTTGTCATTATCTCGTCCACTGCGATAATTCTTGCTGCAGTTGCTGCTCTGATCATTGGATTGTCTCCTAGGCTGTTCTTGTTGCCTATAATTTGAGTAGCCTTTTTTACTGTCCGCAGCGGCTGCTTCTCCTTGTATGAAGGATCTTGTGCGCTTCATTAGCTCATCAAAGGTTTGGGGAACCTTGTCATTTAGCTTCCGAATGAGTTCTGGGTTATTAATCCCGTTCATGAACCCTGAAATTTTTAGGACTTCGGGACACGCTTTGACATGTATACACTCATCTTTAAAGCGTTCCATATAAGCACCGATTGATTCCCCTTGGCGCTGTTTCACTCTGGCTAGTTCAACAGGGTTTTTAGCGCACTTCTTTCTTTGGGTGAAGTTTAAACGGAATGCTTTTTGCAATTCTTCAAACCCGCTAATGCTCCTTCGTGGAAGCTTGCTAAACCATGTGCGGGCATTCCCTACTAAGGTGGAGTTAAACATATGGCACCACACAGGTTGTGGCCAATTTTTGATAGTTGCAGCCGATTCGAAATTTTTTAGGTGGTCATCCGGATCACCTGTTCCATCATATGTTTTGACATTAGTGGGCATGCGCCTTCTCTTATGATCGGAGTAATTGCTGATGCGTCGTGTAAATGCATCAACTTTCTGGCGACGCCACGGAAGAGACATGTCTTCGTCTTCTTCTTCGCGACGTCTTCCTCTTGAATTCCAGTGTCCTGTTTCCTTATCCTCGTTGTCCGAGGAGTCGTTGGAGGAAGAGTAATCTCTTTTGCGGCGCTTGCGCCGGCTTCCTTCAGAGGAAGAGCTTGAGGGGCTTTCACTTGGGGATATTCTCCTCCCTAATCTATCGTGAATTCTTTTGCTCCCAGACCTGGAGGAACCTTCGCTTGGTGAATGTTGAGGTCCTAATCTGTCTTGTATCCCTTGACTACCAAGTCTGGAATGAACATTGGTGCGCCTTTCGCCGTCTTCATATTCCTCTGAATATTGTGAGTCAGATGTCGTACCCAGCCTATCATGGATAGTGGTACGTCTTTCATTATTTTCGCGTCTTCCTCGTAGGTGGCGCGGTGGTGATACTTCACGTTCAGGACCAAAGTTGAGTCGGGCTTGCAGGCTCGTACATGACCTTCGCTCGCTTCTTCTTGCATGAGGGCGGTTAGAGTTTCGTAATTTTGGGATACAAAATTACTCAACGTTAGGTCAGGTGCGTCCTCATTCGCTGCAAGAATATCTGCCTCAGTATTGGGTACCTTATCTCGGTTAGGTGCGCCAGGCGGCACAGTGTTGTCCACTATAGGTGCCGTTTGGTGGGGAGTATTGAAGAGGGTGCGCTGGAGTTCTTCAACGCTTGGGACTACTGTGGTGGCTTGGGTAGTCCTTATAGGAAATTCTACCGTGGGGAGAGGTAGGGTTGGACCCGTTTCTTGGTGACCAGGCGCATTGGTTGTCCCAGAAGCCTGTCTGGAGGTCGGATCTTGTTGATTCTTCCTCTGGGGGTCACATGTTTTCTCCAACTGCGGAGTCCGCTGGCTTGAGTTTTTGTTCTTCGTCATTCTAGTTCTTTAGTTCTTAGTGTTGGTCTCACGGATTGCGCCACTTGTTGATACAAAATTTGGGCGTTCCTAGTTTGGGCTCTTGCTCTCATACCAATTCGCTCTTAATGCTTGAAACCTGCGCACTAAGAAAATAAACAAAGACCATTAGGCTTATCGTGGGATTGTCTCCCACGATTATCCTCCGGCGTGAGAGTAAGTAATCGGTTTTAGGATTCTCGTAAAGAGTTTAGGGTTTGTGAATCGTACCTTTAATGAGAATTATGTCATTCCTTATATAGGCGCAGAATCCTTGTAGGTTTCGTGCTCCTTAGGTTTCGCACACATGGTGCTTATCCGGTCCAATGATCTTTATCCATAGATAGAAGATCCTTATCTAGACCATAAATAGTTTGGTTGGGCTTGGGTCTACGTGAGCCCAATCCTGTTAACAATGCGGCCCAAGTTATAATAGCCCGCCCATGGTGGGTTTGGGCCCTAGTGATGTTTATCATTTGGGCTCGTGGCCCAAATATAGACTATACGTCATCAATGAGGAAGTGATTCGGTATGATGGACTTCTTGTTTCTTTTCCATGTCTTGGATTATGGATTGGTGGTTCCTTTTTCCTTGATCTATTTGTCGTTCCAATTCAACCACATGGTTCTTCATAATCTCATTTGCTTCCATCCATTCTCTCATCATCTCCTCCGGTGAGGTTTTGGTTTCTTTGTTTTGTCCAAAATATTGTGATGAAATTGGTGTTTCATTTTTTGGCAAGAAATGAGGATGGTTATGGTTCGGGTTTTGGCTTGAATAGGAGTATGAATTTGTTAGATTTTGGTTGTGATATCCATCATGATATCTTGCTTCATTAGGTTCAATCATCAGCATGTCATCATCCGTGTGGTAACCTGAAGCATTGGCATCTTCATCATCTCTACGAGCGTCCCATAACTTCTTTAACTCCCCTCTTATGTTCAGGAATTCAGAATCAATTTTTGTAGCGAGAGTTTCAAGTTTCTCTATCAAAATGGCGTGACTGGAATTGATGTTGATTCCACCGATGGAAACAACGGTTTTTGGTTTGGGCACAATTAGAGGATTTTCCGAGAAATCAAACTTGAGTTGGACCTTGTCCTCAAGGATTTTGTAAGCTTCGTTTGGAGTTTTATAGAGGAATATTCCTCCGGCATCGAGAATTCCTTGAGTTGGATCGTCTAAACCATGATAGAATGTTTGAATGATCGATCCTTTGGTTAGACCGTATCCGTGACAAGTGCGAAGCACTTATTTCATACGGAGCCAAGCGTCAATCAGAGTTTTGTGATCGAGTTGGTGAAAGTTGTGAATGTCATTTAAGAGACGTTTCAACTTTGCGGGAGAAAAGTATCGGCTAATAAAAGCTTCTCTCATCTCTTCCCACGTAGTAATTGTTCCTTCATTTAATTCGTTCAACCAAATCTTGGCTTCTCCGGACAATGAGAAAGGAAAAGTCCTCAATTTAACCGCTTCCTCTTGATTTTCACCATAATGGAATAGGTTATTAATCTCAAGAAAATCAGCTATGCGTCGGTGAGGATCGGATCGGATTCTCCCATCGAATTGATTCTCCCGAATCATTTGCATGTGGGACCCTTGATACAGAAATAATTTGGAAAAGGGCTTTGAATAATAGTGGAACTAGGTGTTGGTGCAATGGTCCTAGTGCTTGACCACATGGGTTGGCCATCGGGATCAATGACGGTTACAGGTGGGGAATCGGGTTGAGTTTCAACTTTCTCTTCGAATATGTCGATTACCACAAAAAGTTCCTCGTTGAACGGTGGTTTCGGATAAATTTCGATTTTAGTCCTCTTTTTGATTTTATGTTTAAGCTCGTAAAGTTGACTAACAAGTTGTTTACCCCATGAGTGTGGGTTTATACAAACCCGGAGCGATTCATAAAATATCACAAAAAGCAAAAATAAAAACATAATGAAAACGAACACTAAGAAAAATCTTTTTGCATTTTTTTTAAGTTGAAGTAAACAAAATTAAGCTTAACTAAGATAAGAAAATCGTTACTATCATTATAACTACTATAAGTTTAAGAAAAATAAACTAATTACGATAAAACTTTTTAATAATTTTTTTCTCTTTTTTTTAAACTTTTATTTAAAAGACATTCAAAATTCTAAAAAGACAATTTTATAAAGTAATTTACCAAAGAAACAAATAAGAAAAGAAAATAACATGGACACAAGAAAAATAAATCACTCCTAAGGGTGGGTTGGGTGGTGTTTGTTTCGAACTAAGGTGAAAAGGTAAAAATGGGTTTTGAAAAAAAAAGGTTTTGTAAAAAGAAAAGGTTCAGCCGATCGGTTTGGTGGACAAGCCGATCGGTTGGATTGTGTTTTTTGGTTGAAAAGGTTCTAGCCGAATTGGATACGGGCTTGTACCGATCGGTTGGATTGGGTTTTTGGTCTAACCGATCGGTTGAGTATCAAACCGATCGGTTGGAAGGCTCGGTAAATGTTTCTTGGTTCTAGCCGATCGGATGGATGTTCAGCCGATCGGTTGGTGGCTCAGATTTTTTTTTCTCGAAAGCAAACATGAAACAACTAGGGAATGATTAGAGCACAGATTCAAAGCAAACAAAAACACAAACAAATCCCCTGCAGCGGCGCCAAAAACTTGATGTGTCTCGCGACTACTAGTTTTAAATTTATAACACGAATTACCGGATAAAGCTAAGAACACACAGGAAAGTATAACCCTTTCGTATGTAGTTAGTTTTGGTCGGTAAGCCGAGGTCGTTCACTAGGATTTGGGTGTTTTCAATTGTGAAGAATCTATGTTACAATAAGCAATAAAAGAGGTGGTAATTGGTTGTCACGATCCAAAATACCATATAAGCAATAAGTAACACGAAAATGATAATTATGTGAATTCAATAAGATTAAAAACTACACTTGCTTAGACTATTTTACTATCTTTGACAAGCATGATTGTGATAACTCTTCTTAACATGTTGGTTATGATGATTAGTTGGTGTTCTAATCTATTGTTCTTACAAATTAAACCTTGGCCAAGATCTTAGTTTATAAAAACAAGCATTAAGTTAATTCAAGATAAATTCAAGGTTCATAAGGTTGGGTCAACAATCTTACACACAAAAATAATCTTTTGTTTTATCAAATACTCTTAAGAAATGGTAAATACAAAAGGTAACCAATCATAGACAAAATGTTGCAATTGATTGTAAACTACTATACTTTTGACCAATTAGGCGTTTACAAACAATCTGATTTGATTAACAAAAGCATTCTCATTACAATTACACTTTAGTTTCTTTGTTTAACCAAGAATAATTTTGGTGGAAAACAATCATTCATAGACAAATGATTATAACTAGTTGGATAACAATTAATCTTTCGACCTATAAAATCATTAGCAACTAGTTAAACTTGATTCAACAAATGTCACTATGAAACTTAAGTACAATTGGGTTTTAGAATTAACTTGAAATTTAATTAAAACATGTTATCACCATCATAAGCAAACCATTAAATAATAAACATCATCTAACCAAGTGTACAAAGGCACTAGCCACTCATAGCAAACATGAACATAAACTTAGAATTTTGAACATTAGAAACCATGATTAAAAGTCTTACAATGATTGAAATAAGATTAAAAATGATGTAGTAATGATGCCTCAAGCGTTGGTGATGAATTCTTGATGTTTTGACCTCCAAATGATGACTTCTTGGACCTCCAAAGTTTCCTGGGATTTTATGGACGAATTTTGGTATTCAGAGGGAGTAATGGTGGTAAGAGAGGTGTTCTCTCAAGTTGGGATAGAGAGAACTGGTAAGTGATGATTAGAAATGCTTGCAAAGGTCTCTATTTATACTCCTCTCAAGCCTTGGATCGTAAATACTGCAACTTGGCCTCCAAGGTGTTTAGAAGGACCTAGAATGCCAAAAAGAAGGGCCTAGAATCATGCAAATAAAGTCCACAAAAGTTGTATGAGACTATCGCCCGATCGGTTTCGGGATGCGTCCGATCTGATGGATATGACCATTTCATCTATCCGATCGGACGACAGTCTATCCGATCGGTTCCTTGTTGGCAGCATCCATCCGACTCGGATAGATATGTATCCGATCGGATGGATGAGCTCTGTGAGCACTTTTCTTGAACTTGTGTTTAAAGCTTGTATCTTTCCCGTGGATCTTCGTTCTTTGACCAAACTTGATTATTTCATGTCTTGGAACTTTGGAATGATGAAATCTTGTATTCTTCTTCATGAAATACTTGAACGAATTTGATCTTAACTTGGGAATCTTCATACAATTGTAATTCCTCCTTTTTTCTCTTAAATCTTTCACTTTTTCTTCCTTTTTCCTGTTCTTGGTTACAAATGCTTTGCAGACATACTTTGATACGATTATGTGACAAAATCATATAAAAATAACCAAATAACATATACAAAAGCACAAATAACACTACTAAAAACATGCACAATTTGAGCGTTATCAGTATGAAAACGGCAACATAGACAAAATGAGGGACCAACAGTGAAAACAAAGGCATTAAAACATCCTTCGTACGGATCTGTACTGACCCATTTTGACATATAAAGTCAACACATACAACACAAGTGTTACTAATTGTTAGTGCAAAAAGTGTGGTTGGGTTAAGACTGGGCTTAGTCCGTGCTGGGCCGATCTTGGTGGATCATCCGTTGTATAGCTTATGCACTAATCCAAGTAGAGGAATGAGTTCCTGCAAAAATAGAAGCACACCGTTAGCCTTACCGTGAGGACGGACCCCACGATTAAGCGTTGGCGTAAGAGTAAGTACTCATGTTGTCAGAGAAATATCTTAATATTATGATGAGTGAGAAAGTCATACCCCGAAAGTGTGAGGCGAGGTTTCCTTTTAAAGGCAGTGGAAACATTAGGGTTTCCTAATATTTTGCATATTGTTGTAGTGCCCGAGGTGGGACCTTTGTCGGGTAAGGATCCGCAGCTTAATCAATTATCGCGGACGTGAATGGTTTTCCGGACTGGGGGCCAATCCGCGAGCGTACTTCGGAAGTGCCACTCGTATACATCCTTTGTTTGTCCGGATTGTGCCATGCTCGTGGCATGGGCTTTAGTCATATCTGGCTTTATTGGCTTGTTGGTCCGGAGCCCAGTTTGCTCGTTGGGCCGGAGCCCGTTTTGCTTGTAGGGCCGGAGCCCGGTTTGTTTGTAGGGTTGGAGCCCAGTTATGCCTGTTGGGCTGGAGCCCGATCCATGCCTGTTGGGCCGGAGCCCGATTCAATAGTATAGCCCAGTAGGCCTGCTATCCGTACTATACGTCATCACTAATTATCCGTTTGAAAGCCTAAAGTTATGCATACATATATTGCATCATAGTTGCAAAACAATGTGTATGGACAAACCCCTATGGTTTATCCTACACAGATAGTTACAAAACATTTGTCTAAGAATTGTTCAAGTTTTAAAACTGCCCACGAATCCACCATACATACGAACTGCAAAAGATGCTTATAAAATATCATTCATCCAACTGTAAAGCTCCATCAGCACACATTAAAATGTAAAACTCTTTGTGAATTGTTAGTTTCATCACTTAGAAAGAAGCGGACCATTGAACCTTGACCAAACTGTGCTTCCGCCCTCAACGCCCTGAAACTAGATGATGAAACAATTGCAACTTTCCTGCTCAGCATCCCTTGACCAACTTGAAGTGTTCTCTCACGCACTTCGAACACTTTCTGTATTCTTTTATGCTTCACAACAGCGCTAGAGAACCCATACAAGTTGTACTTGTTAACAAGCCTTGATGGTATAAACTGTTACAGAATATACAAAACTTATCATTAGTTTGTGATGGGATGCTTCTATCAGACATTATAGCAAAGTTTCAATAGACTTACAAGTCGCCATCTCTCCAGAAGGAGGCAGTCATCTTCCTATAGAATGCTCTTTCTTCTTGGTCATGAACTAGTTGAAACGTCCAATTACACATCCCATTCATCCGACAGGCTTCGAAATCTGAATTTAATAATACTTAATTAGTTACAAATAATCCAATAAGTTACACTGCTATGATATACTTGATGTAGTTAAAGTTAATAAACAAAAACATACCATAGTCATGTGGTTGATGACAGAGGGCATTCATGGCTATGTTGGTGATGTATGTCTCCACTGTTGTGATGGCCCCTCCATCATGTTCAAACAACATGACATTGTACTCCTCCCCCAATACAACCTGAGTAAACACCATCCACTGACCAGGTTTCATTTTCAAGTCTTGGACAAGTCTCTCTCAACCACACCCAAACAGGCACTTGTGGACATATTGATCATAGCAATCTTTTGAACTTTCCACCATAACTTTGTAATCAATGGTGTTACAAGTAACCATGACCGACTCTGTAGTTGTTGGACCATGCAGATATCCTTGAAAATCTTCTAGCAATGACTGCATAAGCATAGATGTGTCTGTCACTGGCACTAAACATCTCCAAAACTGAGCACTCTCTAGTTCATAATTATGAAACTCCTCCCAATTCTCATTGTAGGTAGCTACATAAAACACATCCTCACCCTCTTCTATAAAATGTAGGTAAGCAACATCCGAATAGGTGATGTTGTGCATCGCAAAATCATTCCACCTTGCTCCCTCAACAACACACACTAATGTTGATACTCTTCTTACACTAACTCTCCATCTAACCCCCGTACAGTTAACTAACTAAATATAACGACTCCCATGATAGGATCCTCCTAACACGTAATCAGTATGCAGTTCCTGTATATCAATATTAAGTTTTAAGCATTGTCAATTTATTAAAACTACTTTCTTAGAGTAATAATAGTTGATTCTTATATGGTGTTAACTTACAAACTTATCCAAAACATCTTCAGGATTTTCCAAAGCGCAAAGAAATTGATTCCCATACATAGCTATTGCATTAACGATTAAGATTATCACAAATAACGTTTGAATGAAATGTAAATCAGTAAATATTGTTACCTCGTATGTGTGTTGTTTGATTTTGCATGCCTTGCAAGTTTCGATGGTTTGTGTTTGTAGGTGTGTGATTAGATCGGATTCAATAAGATAGAATATGGGTAGCTTGTTAAGGGTTATGTTGGGTAGAGGTTGTATGTGACAATGTGTGGTAGATGATCGGGTTTTACTCAAGTTTCAATGGTTGGGTGTGGGTTTATTGATTCCCACGAAAACATTAATATGCGTATCAGAGAGAAGATAGGGTAAAGTTGCATAGTTAACAATGTGTGAGTACACTGATGGTCCCTCAAGTTGAATGTTTGGTTTAGCTTGGGTTAGCTAATTGTTAAAACGTGATTGGACTATTATGCCCCTCAAATTAGAACACAAAACGTGCGTTGACTGAGCCGAACTGGTCAAGGGACGCAATCAGCTTAAAAAACACAAAGTTTGGATGCATGGCGACGATTTTGCAAACTTAGGGGGCATAACGATGTTTTTGGACAAGTTTAGGGACCAACGGTGTATTTTTGTCCTTTTACATTGTTTCTAAAAGTACCTATATTTAAGCAGCTTGTAAGTACTTATTTTAAACAAAAACATAAAAATAAGCAATCTCAAACACACTCTATTACAACAAAAAATGACCAAACAATATTTATGTTTCACATAGAGTATATCTTTCAACCATAAACCATCAACGCATGAGAAAAATGTTCCATAGTTTCTTTAGAACGACAAAGAAATTCATCCTTCTTTACAATAAACTTTACTTATTAATTCAAGATCACTTAAATCATGTAGATAATTCATTTACTTTGTGCATAACCTACTAGATGCCGGATCCCTTGCAAAGGGGAGTAATTTTAAAAAGTCTAAAAAGATTTCTGGTGATGCCACGTGTCCCCCGTCCCTTTTACACTCAAGGGCATGATTGTAAATTTACTCACTCCCACTTTTTTCTCTCTTTCCCTCTTTCTTCTTTCTCTTATCTGATATCCTTTCCTTTTTCCGATCTCTCTTCTTTGATTTCTTTCAATTTTCCGGCTATATATAAACGAATTTACACATTGATTTCGATTCAATTCATTCATTCAATTTTACATTTTTTTTAATTCTTTCATTTGTTCATATTTTGCAAAATTAGGGCTTTTTTGTTCTCAATTCATATTCCTTTATTTGAATCGTTAATATTTCTTCAAATCGTGTTAATTGTTCATATCGGCTTCGAATTAGCCATTGGATTGCTTAATTGCAATAGAATTAGGGTTTTTTAATCATTCAATTGGTTAATTGGAAGACAATTGGGGGTTTTGAGTATTCAATTGGTCTATTGGAAGAAAATTAGGGTTTTAACCGTTCAAATTTGGGGATTTTGATTGTTAAATCAGTTTCTGATGGCTGAGAGTGATACTCATGTGTTTGATCAAGGTAATTTCATTTTTTGTTATATATTCATCAGTCAGTTATGTTTTATTAGGTTCATCAATTAGTTTGTTGAAGATATTATGCCTGCATTGTTTGCTTAGTATGATGTGGATTCATCAGAGCATATTAGAATGAGGTTCATTAGTTATTTCTTGTTATTCTGGTTAATTAGAGGTTCGGATTCATTAGAATAACTTGTTAGAACATATTAGAATGAGGTTCATCAATAATTGATAGTTATTGTGGTTTAATTAGATGTTGCGGATTCATTAGAATAACTTGTTAGAAGGGATTAAAATGAGGTTCATCAGTGATTGCTTGTTATGATGGTTTAATTAGAGGTTGCGGATTCATTAGAATAACTTTTTAGAACGGATTAAAATGAGGTTCATCAGTAATTCCTAGTTATTGTGGATTAATTAGAGGTTGCGGATTCATTAGAATAACTTTTTAGAACGGATTAAAATGAGGTTCATCAGTAATTGCTAGTTATTCTGGTTTAATTAGAGGTTGCGGATTCATTAGAATAACTTTTTAGAACGGATTAAAATGAGGTTCATCAGTAATTCCTAGTTATTGTGGTTTAAATAGAAGTTGCGGATTCATTAGAATAACTTTTTAGAACGGATTAAAATGAGGTTCATCAGTAATTGCTAGTTATCGTGGTTTAATTAGAGGCTGCGGATTCATTAGAATAACTTTTTAGAACGGATTAAAATGAGGTTCATCAGTTATAAAACGTTATCAATTTTATTTGTCTTGGTTCATCAATTATTGATTGTAATAATATATAATAATGAGGTTCATCAGTGATAAAGTGTTTTTGGTTCATCAGTCATTCATTGTATATATTTTTTTTTTCAGATGATGATTATGATGTTGTTCCATATTCTGTTGGTATTGTTTCTGAGGAGGAGGGTGAGAAGTTATGGATTCCTGATATTCCTGATGGTGAGAAGCCGGCTTTATGGTATGATGTATCATTCTCTGGAGCAGGCTTATGAGTATTACAAAGATTATGCTAAAAGAGCTGGTTTTGAGATTCGTTTAGGTCAACATTACAAATCTACGAAGAATAAGCACAATAATCCTGATCTGCAATATTTTGTTTGTAGTAAAGAAGGTATAAATCCTGCCCTAAAGAAAGTTGGATCAAAGAGAAAACATAGGAAACATCCGTCTAAGCGTACTGATTGTAAGGCTGTTTTACGTGTGAGGTATGTTGAAGGAAAAGGATATTGGTGTTATGAATTTGTTGAGGGTCATAACCATAGCCTAGTTAGTCAGGAAGATAGCCTTTTTCTGGTTTCGTCTCGTGATGTTTCTTATACTCAGCAAGTTTTTCTATATCAAGCATCGCAAGTGAATCTTGGTCCAGTGAAGGGCTTTCATTTACTTAGGCAGATTTACGGGGAATACGATTTTATTGGGGTTAGTTCGGTTGATGGTAAAAACTATAGGAGAGATGTGCTTGATTTCATTGGTAAGAATGATACTCAGATGTTAGTTGAGATGTTATTGAATAAGAAGGATTTTCATCCTAATAAAATTTTTCATTTGAGTATTAAACTGGTGAGAATAACGCATTGACGAATCTTTTTTGGGCCGATGAGTACGCGAAAAGGAATTATTATGCTTTTGGCGATGTTATGTCATTTGATGCTACATTCAGGACTAATAAGTAAGTTCATTTTATATATGTTTTTTTATTTTTCAACTGATGAACATCTTTTAATTAATAAGTTCATCTGTATTTTAAGATAAGATAGATATTTTTATTTGATTGTATCCCACGTATCTTATCTATTTATTAGAAAATCCACTTTTCTTATCTCTCTACCCCACATATCCTATCTCTTTATCAGAAAATCCTCCATCCCAACTATCCTATATTTTTTATTCTACCCCACATATCCTATCTCTTTATCTCTTTCATATCCTTTAATACTGATGAAATGAGTGTAATAGGTCATGTTTCCAGCTTGAATTGTTTCCCCAGAGTGGTCGTTGGGTGAGTGTGAGTAGCTTTTTGAAACTCATTGATAAGCTCAAACACACAAAAACTTTGCTGCAACAAGATGATGGTCAACGGTATAAAAGTTAATTCGCGTTGCCCATCATCTTGTTCTGGCAGTTTATGTGTGTTTGAGATTATCAATGAGTTTCAAAGCCTACGCAGAGTCACCAGCGACCATTTCTGGGGAAACAATTGAAGCTAGAAACATTTAATTTTTTTAAGTTGCTGTATTTGATTGTTATAAGCTGATGTTGTTGAATTTAAATGGTTCATCAGTATTTTAAGATATGGTTCATCAGTACTTTTTAAACAAAATTTTTTAAAGTTGGTGTAAATAAGTTCATCAGTATTATAAAGCTGCTGTATTTGATTGTATAAACTGATGTTATTGAAAGGTATTGAATTTAAATGGTTTATCAATTATATTATAATGGTTCATCGGTTTTATAATAATGTTTATCATTTATTTTTGATAGGTACAAAATGGTTTTTGTACCATTTACTGGGATCGACAATCATAATAATTGTGTTACATTTGGAGCTGCGTTGCTGTCGTCGGAGACTAAAGAATCTTACATTTTGTTGCTTGAATGTTTTCAAAGAGCCTTCGTGCGAGCACCAAAGGTTATTGTTACTGATCAAGACACATCAATGAAAGTTGCTATAGAGACAGTTTTCCCGTTATCTCGTCATAGATTATGCATGTGGCATATCATGCAGAAGTTGACTTCAAAGGTATGTTCATCAATGTGTTTTTTTTAATTATTTTTGTTTATTAGTTACTTATATTTTAAAGGTTCATCAGATAGTTTTACAGTATAATGTTCATCATTTTATGGGATATTGTTTTGAACTGATAGAATAATGTTCAGCATTTATATAATAATGTTCATCAGTTAGTTTTTTTATATAATAATGTTCATCGGTTAGTTTTATAGAATAAGGTTCATCTTGATTTTTGTAGGTTGGTCCTGATCTAGCTAAAGATGAAACTTTTAAACGAAGAATATCAGATATTGTTTGGACTGATAGAATAGAGCCTGAAGAGTTTGAAGCATTGTGGGAGAAATTATTAGTTGATTTCGATTTGAAGAGTCACAAATGGCTTTCTGATATGTATGATTTGAGGTATAAATGGATTCCAGCCTATACAGGGATGAGTTGATGTCGGGTTTGATGCGTACTTCTTCTAGGTCTGAGAGTGAAAACAATGCGTACGATCGCTTGACAAGTATTGATTTGACTTTATGGGAGTTTTATAATCATTTTGAGAGTGTGGTGGGTTGTCAAAGTTTTGCTCAACATAAAAATGATCATGACAGTCGGTATACTATTCCAGATATGCACACAGAACTTCAAATAGAGAAGGAGGCATCAGAATTATACACTCGGTCCATTTTCTTTGATGTTCAAAATGAGATTTATGCTTCTGTGATTTCTTGTATGTCGGTTAGTGTTTCGGATGTTGATTCTGGCAAAAAAATTGTTATAAAAGATACTGGCGAAGATGAGCAGATTTCTAGGCGACATCGTATAGTGAAAGGGAAACCACAGTATGATGTTTTTTATGAGGTAACATCTTTTTATACAGACAGTTTTGTTTCATTATTTTTTTAATTAGATAAGAATGAGGTTCATCAGTCATTGTAGATCAGAATAAGGTTGTTCATCGTTGCTTTTTATCATGTTTTTTGTACTCAGATAATGTATGTAGATAATAATGAGGTTCATCAGTCATTGTAGATCAGAATGAGGTTCATCAGTCATTGTAGATTAGAATGAGGTTCATCGTTGCTTTTTATCATGTTTTTTGTACTCAGATAATGTATGTAGATAATAATGAGGTTCATCAGTCATTGTATATCAGAATTAGGTTCATCAGTCATTGTATATTAGAATGAGGTTCATCAGTCATTGTAGATAAGAATGAGGTTCATCATTGCTTTTTATCATGTTTTTTGTACTCAAACACTGTATGTACTACCTTTTTTTCATGTTTTGTGTAAACCAGCTGAAGAGTTTTATCAGTATACGTGCAAACGTTTTGAGTCATATGGACTGTTATGTCGTCATATCTTTTATGTGATTCGGTTTTCAAATGTTAAAAATTTTCCCAAGAAGTACGTGCTTAGGCGTTGGTCAAAAGATTCATTACCACCTCCATCAGTCGTTCAAGCCACCGGTGACAGTCCTGATATGATCTTGCGTAAGATATTCAGATAAGTCGAGTATTGTGTGAATCGTTATGCTAATGATCCTGAGCTACTACAAAAGTTTAGAGATCATCAGGTTCAGTTAATGGCGAAGGCAGATGCTGATGTTCCTATACCTCCAAAGACTAATAAACGGGATAGGATTGCTTCTATTCTTGGTGTGTCGCAACCGAATGAGATTATTGTGAATGTTCCAAAGCAGGTTAGACTATTTATTCTCTTTTTTGTTATCTATGTTAGTTGATGAACATGTTAAATTTTTGTTATTATAGGTTCATCAGTTGTTATAGGTTCATCAGTTATTATAGGTTCATCAGTTATCATAGGTTCATCAAATGTTCAACATATTTTTTCATCATTTTTTATTCCTTTATTATGTGTTTTTAGCTGCTATGTTAACATAGGTTCATCAGATTTATGTTATCACAATTTAGGAGTTATCATAGGTTTATCAAATATAGGTTCATCATTTAATATAGGTTCATCAGTTTTTTGTTCTGTGTTATTGTAGGCCCATCAGTTATCATAGTTTTATCAGTTTTTATAGGTTCATCAGTTTTTATAGGTTAGACTATTTATTCTCTTTTTTGTTATCTAGGTTAGTTGATGAACATGTTAAATTTTTACAATTTAGTTATTTTTCTAGTTATTATAGGTTCATCAGTTATTATAGGTTCATCAGTTATCATAGGTTCATCAGATGTTCAACATATTTTTTCATCAACATAGGTTCATCAGTTATTATAGGTTCATCAGTTAATATAGGTTCATCAGTTTTTTGTTCTGTGTTATCCTAGGCCCATCAGTTATCATAGTTTTTCAGTTTTTATAGGTTCATCAGTTGTTCAACATATTTTTTGATCATTTTTGTTTTTTGGGCCAAAACAGGTTAGTGGGGAGCGTAGAAAGAAGAACTGTACAACCTGCAAATCTAGTTTGAACGATCATAACCAGGCGAAATGCAATGCCATCAAAGCTCAAATTGCTGCTAAGAAAGCTAGTGAAAAGGCTGCTGCGAAGGAGATGAAGCAGAAGGCGAGATTGGCTGCCAAGAATGCGAAGTTGGCTGAGAAAACTGCTGCTAGGAAGGCGAATTTGGCTGAGAAGACTGCTGCTAGGAACGCGAAGTTGGCTGAGAAGACTGCTTGTGTAGTTACTTAATAAATGTGGTGTTAGTTTGATAAGAGTGCTCAAAGTAACTTTGATTTTTCTATTAGACAAATAAATGTGATGTTTTGTTTGATAAGAATGCTTTTTTTTTAAATAATAATCAAAGTAAATTTGAATTGAGATAATAGTATTCTAGTATTCTATTTTGATGAAATTTATTGTTTAGGTTCATCAGTTTTACTTATAAAATTGAGATAAAAGTTCTTCAAATTTTAGAGGTTCATCAATTTTAAATTATAACAGGTCATCCTAATTATCAAAGTTTCTAAAAAAAAGTTCTTCAGGTTTATTAAATTTTACTTATAATATGTTCTTTCTTTTAAGAGATTTTCATCAAATTTTAGAGGTTTATCATTTTTTACATATTAAAGTTCATCAAAATTTATATATTAAAGTTCATCAAAAGTTAATCAAATTTAACAATTTTTTCAGGTTCATCAATAAATTCAGGTTCATCAACAGTTCTTTCTTTTAAGAGATTTTCATCAAATTTTAGAGGTTTATCATTTTTTACAAATTAAAGTTCATCAAAAGTTAATCAAATTTAACAATTTTTTTCAGGTTCATCAATAAATTCAAGTTCATCAACAAACAAGAAATAAATTCAGGTTCATCAATTTTATTTATTATAACAAAATGATAGTTCTATTAAACTAAAATAACTTGTCCATAACAACCAACTAAAAAGTAGTATTTATACTAGAACATTCCCTAATTAGATTAGGTTACTACTGCCAAAATTTTAACCATAACAAACTATTAGATTGATGAGGCGAAAAATGAACCACTTTTAGGGGGACATTTAATCCCGGAATTGAATTTATTTGATCAAATATTGCCCTAAATCGTTCCTTTTTTGATTTTAGGTACTTTGGGAGTGAAATCTGGAAAAGGAAGCAATTCGGACGTTTTTGGAGCATAAAAGTGAATAAAACGCCAAAGTCTCAATTTTCCTTGCTGGGAACAGTAGGTGACGGCGTCAAGAGTATCATCCTGACGGCGTCAAGAGTAAATTGCATGACGGCCCAGTGCAAACATGAAGGCGTCACAAGTAGAGCGTCAAGAGTAAAATGCGTGACGGCCTGGAAGGACCTAACACATGACGGCGTCAGATGTAGATCAAGGCAGTCCGAGAATTATTTTTGCGGCAAGATGACGGCGTCACCTATTTGTTCTTGACGCCGTCAGCCTCAGTTTTCTATATATAGTTTTCTAATTTTCATTCATTAAAAAGGAGGAAGTTTTGGAGAAACCCTAAGGCCGAACCTATTACGAATTTTACAGGTTTTTCAAGGGTTTTCAGCCCTTGAACCCTTACATGTGTAATTGAGATAAGTGTTCTTCTAATTCAATCAATATGTCTATGTGTTGGTTGTCTATATCTTATGCTTGTCTTAATTCCACCATGCTAGGCTAGATTTATCTTGTGTTTGCTTAGATCTAATGAAACCTATATGTTGATTATGTGTTGATTACTTGTTTATGGTTGTATTGGATGAATGATTTCGATGTTAGGCTTAAGAAAACTGGCAGATCTCCAGATGGTAACATGCTTGAACGTCTTAGGAAACATGAACTGACGTGCACTAGGTTTTATTGGTTGTATTTAATGCATGAGTAAATTCTAATTATCCCATGTTAGGAGCTTCTTAGCCGGCTCGACATAGGAGTGAAGTAGGCACTCATAGGATTGGGGAATTAAGTGCGCCACCCCATGAATGGTATTAAGGAATACAATCCGTCATCCACGCAACTATAACAAGTAATTAACGTGTAAAAGATATCTAGGGAGTAGTGAAATCTAAGTAAACACAATTTCTCCACTTATTACTCACAACCTTAGTTAATTTAGTTTTATTTTCATTTCTAGTATTTTATTTTGATTGCATCTTAGTATTGGGTTAGTTGACTAGCAACTAATTCCGCCCAAATCCTTAAAACCCGAGATATTTACTTGCTTTCTAAAAAATATAAAAAATACAAAAATAATCATCCATCATCTCTAGAACTAGTATTTAGGTTTTCTAATCCTAGCGACACTATTCCTAGCTGAACGATCAATCCCCCGGTACTTGTCACTATACTATACTACAACGATCAGGTACACTGCCTGGTGGGGGTTGTAAGCTTCTCAAGATCCCTTGAGAGGTAAAGCCTGGTGCAATTCCCACGCACCAAGTTTTTGGCGCCGCAGCCCGGGGAATAGTTATTGTCTAGGTTAGAATCTCTTTTTATTAGGTCTACTTGCTAGATTCCTTTCTAGTAAGATTTTATTTTTATTTTTAGGTTTCTTTAGTCTATCTTAATTCTTTGTGTCTTTGTTCGTAACTCTTCACCACCCGACATCATGGACGATGGGAACATCTTTGAACCCGTCATCCAACCACAACAAAACCCACCACTAGAACCTCTTAGGCCCCGAACCTTAGGAGAGTATTCCCGACCTAGCCACCAAGGCTACCGAAACACCATTGAGCTCACCGGAGCCAATGTGACCCCCTTGCGATCTGACACCATCCGGTTGGTGCAAAGCGGATGTACATTCCATGGACTTCGTTCCGAAGATCCAAACCAACATCTTAAGGACTTCCTTAAAATCGTAGATTCCATAGACCTAGATGTTGCAACTAGAGAGACAACCCGATTACGCCTATTCCAATTCTCTCTACGGGATCAAGCTAGTCAATGGCTTGAGCGTTTACCCGCGGGATCCATCACCACATGGGATGATCTCACCACTCGTTTCCTTGCTCAATTTTTCCCACGGGGAGAACTACTAAGCTTAGAAATGACATCTTGATGTTCCAACAACGTCAAAATGAATCTCTTTATGAAGCATGGACTCGTTTCAAGGACTTACTCCAAAAAGTCCCTCATCATGGCATAGATCTTTGGCTCCAAGTCCAAATCTTTTATGACCATATCGATCTCTCCACGAGGCGAGCCATTGACCAATCGGCCGGTGGTAAGCTACGTGATCTAAGTGCGGAACAATCATGGGAACTCATAGAAGATCTTGCTCTCTATGACAACGAAAGTTGGAATGATCCCCGTGATTTGAACAAAACAGTCAAGGCAATATCTTTGCCTTCGAATAACTCTAGCACTCCCGACCGTAAGATCATGGAACTTGAGGACCAAGTCAAGTTTCTCACGAAATCCTACGAAGCTCCTAAGCCTTCAAGCCAAGTGAACAAAATCACTTCTTCATGCGAATTATGTAGTGGTCCCCATGACACTCGTGATTGTGTGGAACTCCCCGGAACAGCTTTTGCGGACCACGCATCCATGCATACCGACGAAGCGGGAGATAAGTGGTACACTTTCAAACCTGAGCCAAACCCTTACGGTGATTCATACAACCCCTCTTGGAAAAATCACCCAAACCTTAGGTGGAAACAAAATCAACCCAATTCTTCCAATCCGCCTAATCGTTACCAACCAAACGGTCCACCCTCCAACCGTACTTTCAACAACAATCCTTCTAACAACTATGGTAGTACCAACAATATTGAAGGATTGATGTCAAAGTTCATGGCATCTCAAGAAGCTCGCATATCTAAGTTTGAAGCCAATTTCAAACAAAAGCAAAGCGAGATGACCACCAAAATTGACGCATTGTTGAAAGTTCTCAATGACCGAGAAATGGGAGCACTCCCAAGCGACACGGTCAAGAATCCGAAACTAAACGTTAATTCCATATCTTCAGTTTCGTCACCCAGTTCGTGTCCACAATACTACACGGTTAAATCAACGAGCACGTGTTTCAAACAAAACCAAATTCTTCAAAAGGACCAATCAAGTAAAACACCTGATATAGAACCGGTCAAAAGTATAGCTGAAACACCTTCTACGCAAGACCTTGACGATGAATTCAAGGAACTTCACCTTGAACGCCCCGTCATTGATGTCTTAGCCCGTGCTCCTTACTATAGTGCCCTCCTAGAAAAATATAAGAAGTTTAAACTAGGTAAAAATGGGACCGCCTTCGTTCAAAACAAGTTGCCTAAAAAGCTTGATGATCCAGGTATATTTGTTTTGCCTTGTAAGATAGGAAGATCCGAAGCTTTCGACACACTAGCCGATTTAGGGTCAAGCCTCAACTTGATTCCCTTATCCTTATTCACCACTCTTAAGCTAGGAAAGTTAGAGGAAACGGAGGTATTGATAGAACTAGCAGATGGGAGTATTGCCCACCCGGTTGGAATGATTAAGGATGTAGTTGTTCACGTAGGAAGGTTAACCATATTAGCGGATTTTCACGTCCTAGACATGGTTAGTGACACTACATGCCCATTATTGGTAGGGAGAGGATTTTTAGCAACCGCTAGCACCATGATAGATTGTAAGGAGTCTAAGATAGTGGTAGGTGAAGGCGATACTTGGTCGGTGTACGATGTCAAGAAGCATAGTTATGATTGTGATGATGAACCGACACCGCATTGGGTAGAGATGAATAGGAGACCATCTAGATATGGACCTTGGATAGAAAGGAACTTTATAGGACCTCAATGCCCATTCTATCTAGAAAAAGATTTCATTGAAAAGACACATTCGGTGGAATAACTCATAGCTAGAGATGAAGAGCTAGATCCCTTTGAGGACCCCTAAGTCTTTAGGAAGATGATTGAGTTCTTGAGCGTAATGCCTATTAATATAGAGATGAATAAGTGGAAAAGAGAGGGAGACAAGTGTAAATGGAGGTGGGACAAGCCACCTAAAGAAGGTGACGGATCATGGCATATGAGGATAACTTTGTATGATCCGGATGGAGAAAAGCTTGAAAGGTCATACCATACTAAGGAAACCGATAGGAAGTTGAAACCTAAGTTTGATCCCAAAGATGTCCTCAATGAGGAACTCACCCGTGTCACGTAGTAACCCATGACCTTGAGTCTAGCTACAAGACTCGTAAATAAAGAAAAGCGCTTCTTGGGAGGCAACCCATGCTTTGTGTGATTTTTGTTTGTTTGTTTGTTATTTGCTTCCGTATGCATGCTTTATTTTTATTGTTGGTAGATCATGTTTCTCAATTAAATAGTGGAAATACTTTACTTTGTTGTTTTGGCCTAGTCTTAACTCCACCTAAAAGTATTTTTGCAAAAGATAAGTGTAAGGGGAAACCCCAAATATGTTTTTAAGAAACAAACCGATCATGATTCTCCACAATATTAAATGGACATGTATATTCGTCTTTGTTAGAGTCAAATGCTTGTATTGAGTCATAATGAAGTTTTGCAGGATTTTCCAGGAAGTAGGACCAAGTTTTTCCAGAAATTTTCCGGAAACTTAACATAAGAATTTCTGCAGGTCACTTCTGACGGCGTCACGAGATTACTCTTGACGGCATCACGTGTAAAAACCTGGAAATTTTACCAGTTTTGTTTTTCTAACGGATTCTTAAGGTTTTTGTTGAATTATTAAGTTTTATAATCTCCAGGAAATCTGCAAACTTCATTCCACAAGCATTATATCTTATCTTGTTTTCTAGGACTTAGTAACTTATATAGATTGCCGCCGATTTTATGCGAGGTTGCTTTGTTTGTTTTCTCAGGATTTACAGGTTATGTATGACAAGAAGATGATTTATTTTCTGGAAGGGAAGCTTTGATTGTTCATTTTCTTGGAGGAAGATTTAACCTGGCCACCTAATTATCCATACCGAGCGAATCAGGGGAGTATTTAATTTCACTTGTTTTACTTATTTAACTTTTACATTCTTTACTTGAACATTGGGGACAATGTTCATCTTAAGTGTAAGGGGAGGGTAAAATGATGATACCTTACAGACACTTTCGCTTGAGTTTGTTTGTTTAATGGTGAATGTGTAATAAAACTATGAGAAATACTTGTTAGTGCAATTTTAGCGACAAATTTAAAATTTTTTACAACATTTAGGAGTGAAACTTTAGCCATAGCAAGCGTCTCATGGATAGGAGATTGTATGACTAGCACATAACCGTACTTTCAGAAAAATTTTTCACCCAAATATGTGAGGTTCGCCTTTAGATTTGATAGGAAAAGCATTTACTATTAGTGCTTATGAGTGTATCGGTAGCATTTAGATTCTAGAACTTGCGTTAGTGATACATCCCGAGACCGCTAGTGAGACTACATTCGTGTAGTAGGATTTACTACATGATAAGAGGCATTAGGATCACCCTTGTGTTAAACCCGTATCATAATTACTTGACCATTTAAGTCATATTACTTGGCTAGTTAAGTCAACTAATTTTTCCCACACCCTTAGCGTTGTACTCATTTTTAGTACACGAAACCCCTAGTACACCCCTCCGAGCCTCTCTTTTCGTTTCTAACTTTAAGCATTTTACTTAAAGGAAGAATTTGTTACACCCCACTTAAATGTACACCCAAATCGCCTTAGCCTTCCGTGTATGCGCTCATTTTTTGTGCATTATTGTTATTTGTTAAACCCTAAGTTAACTATCTAATTGATTACATGGTTGCTAAGTCGAGTCTTATCATTGTACATTTTGTTTTGGGACGATTGGGACTCATGGGTAAAATACTTATTTTTATGGAGTAATGGGGAAGAACATCATTTATTACCCCCATATGTATGTTAATCAAAAGTACTCCAAGTGTTTTGATTATCTTAATTCGAGTCATTAGATTAGTTTATTGTAAAGTATGTAAAAAATTCAAGTGTAAGGGAAATATTCACTCCCTAAGATGTATTATTTTGGATGGTAAGGTAAGAGCGTATGCAAAAAAAAAAAAAAAAAAAAAAAAAAAAAAAAAAAAAAAAAAAAAAAATCGAAAAAACAAGATAAAGAAAAGAAAAAAAAACATACGGACTACCATCCCGTTTCCATTCTATGTTTATTTTATGTTTTTGTTATTTTTCATTTATTAGCTTAAGTCGAGTCTAGTCTTGGCTTAGCAACGCTATATTGTACATGTAATTGACCAAGATTGTTAACTCGCCACCAGTAAAAAAACTTCCTTTATCCAACAAAACCGTGTATTTCATATCCCTACACCTAACGTTACAACCCTTTAAAAGACCTCTTTGATAGTTTATCCTAGGTGCTTACGCCATGTGGTGGAGGTTTGATCCTTTCCCAAGCCTATGGTAATCTATTTTGCTATGACAGGTAGTGAGAGATATCTTCCGTTTCCATATTGTAATTTATACTTTATTACACCCGAGAGATGTGAATATCTAAACACTATTTGTAAGGTGCTAGTGTATGACCTCCGTGCTTGTCTTTGGTCTTTAGTGGAATGATTATTTGTTGTAATTACTTTTATATTAGTGTTAAATGACCCCTAACTTGTATTTTGATTAGAATAAAAGCGCATTTGCTTGAGGACAAGCAAATCTCAAGTGTAAGGGTATATGATGAGGCGAAAAATGAACCACTTTTAGGGGGTCATTTAAGCCCGGAATTGAATTTATTTGATCAAATATTGCCCTAAATCGTTCCTTTTGTGATTTTAGGTACTTTGGGAGTGAAATCTGGAAAAGGAAGCAATTCGGACATTTTTGGAGCATAAAAGTGAAGAAAACGCCAAAGTCTCAATTTTCCTTGCTGGGAACAGTAGGTGATGGCGTCAAGAGTATCATCCTGACGGCGTCAAGAGTAAATTGCATGACGGCCCAGTGCAAACATGAAGGCGTCACAAGTAGAGCGTCAAGAGTAAAATGAGTGAAGGCCTGGAAGGACCTAACACATGACAGCGTCAGATGTAGATCAAGGCAGTCCGAGAATTATTTTTGCGGCGAGATGACGGCGTCACCTATTTGTTCTTGACGCCGTCAGCCTCAGTTTTCTATATATAGTTTTCTAATTTTCATTCATTAAAAAGGAGGAAGTTTTGGAGAAACCCTAAGGCCGAACCTATTACGAATTTTACAGGTTTTTCAAGGGTTTTCAGCCCTTGAACCCTTACATGTGTAATTGAGATAAGTGTTCTTCTAATTCAATCAATATGTATATGTGTTGGTTGTCTATATCTTATGCTTGTCTTAATTCCACCATGCTAGGCTAGATTTATCTTGTGTTTGCTTAGATCTAATGAAACCTAGATGTTGATTATGTGTTGATTACTTGTTTATGGTTGTATTGGATGAATGATTTCGATGTTAGGCTTAAGAAAACTGGCAGATCTCCAGATGGTAACATGCTTGAACGTCTTAGGAAACATGAACTGACGTGCACTAGGTTTTATTGGTTGTTAGGAGCTTCTTAGCCGGCTCGACATAGGAGTGAAGTAGGCACTCATAGGATTGGGGAATTAAGTGCGCCACCCCATGAATGGTATTAAGGAATACAATCCATCATCCACGCAACTATAACAAGTAATTAACGTGTAAAAGATATCTAGGGAGTAGTGAAATCTAAGTAAACACAATTTCTCCACTTATTACTCACAACCTATTAATTTAGTTTTATTTTCATTTCTAGTATTTTATTTTGATTACATCTTAGTATTGGGTTAGTTGACTAGCAACTAATTCCGTCCAAATCCTTAAAACCCGAGATATTTACTTGCTTTCTAAAAAATATAAAAAATACAAAAATAATCATCCATCATCTCTAGAACTAGTATTTAGGTTTTCTAATCCTAGCGACACTATTCCTAGCTGAACGATCAATCCCCCGGTACTTGTCACTATACTATACTACAACGATCAGGTACACTGCCTGGTGGGGGTTGTAATCTTCTCAAGATCCCTTGAGAGGTAAAGCCTGGTGCAATTCCTACGCATCATAGATCAAAGTGTTTTTAGGTCTATCGAAGAAGAACACTAGCTTCCCGTTCGAAATATTCGCTGGCACGTTCTGCAATATTCTTTTTTGACATCTGCTGGAGCGTTCGCTTTTCCTTCAGAAGTAAACGATGATATTCTTCTACCTCGCTCTCCACTACATGTTTGTTTTCATTATAGTCGGACAACAGAATCTTTGACATGTACTTCTTTCTCAAGTCTTCAATCTGTTTGTCTTGTTCAGCACCTTCTTTTACAAACCCAGCATCAAAGTCTTTTTTCCCTGAATAAGTTTCCATGTGTCTCATGGAAAAAATTCCACAATCAATGAAATTGTTTTTGGTTTGCCACGGCAATTTGATATTATCCACTTTGTAGTTGTTCAGTGCTTGATAATTTGGATACCCATTGTCTTTCAAGAACTTTATAAATTGAAATCTCTGTAATAATAAATTAAAAACAATGAGATTCAATTTAACTACGTTGATGAACATACATTTAATATACCTAACATTCTTACCAAATTAACCAGCTTTTTCTGATATCTATCCCTGATTAATTGATTGTGATCCATGTTGTCAAGGATATGGATTTGAGATTCTTTCAAGTTGAAACAAACGACATAGTAGTGATCGTCACCGAGCATCATTGGGAAAAGCGCCTGTTAAACATAGAGGTTCATCAATTATTTACAATTAACTATAGGTTCATCAGTTTTTTTTAAGGTTCATCAGTTATTTATCTTAAAACAAATTAGTAAAATAGAAGTGCTTACCAGGTCAATGTCTCTGATAGATTGATAAACAGGAGACAAAAACAAAAGATTCTTCATGTTTTCATTAAACTTTGGTGTGAGTGCTTTCGAGTTGTGAGACATATTCTCCACTTCTTTTGTCTGTGGTTCATCAATATAATTCAAAGCATATGTACATGATTTCAAATATTGAATCTTAATTGATAAAGATTTTTGTAACTTACAATCATTGATGTGTGGCCATATAGCTTCTTCAATGATCCTACGTTCCTTTTCTCTTCTGCCATGTTATGTATATACGCCCACATATCAATCACTCCTAAACTAATTTCATTCCCTTCTTTGAAGCTCTCAAAGTGGATTCTTTGACCATCAACAAAGTATGAATGAAATAACACATCACTGCAATTTCATTTTAAGATAATATTTTAGAAAAATAAAGAAACTACTTATTATAGAAATATGATTTTTAAATTGATGAACCTAATATATATTACTTACTCGAGCTCTCCTCTTGCAGCGAATATTGTTTCAGCCACCTTTCTTTCATTGTCTTGTACTTTGTTCTTCATGACAACGACTCTTTGTAAATACGGTGATTTTAGAGATTCAGCAGGCTTTGTTTTTCTTTTTTCTCTTATATTTTCCAAGTCTTCTTGACCTTCTTCACCTTCTTTGATATTCTTTTCCGTTTGAGGAACTTTAAGCTTTCGAGCAATTGTGTTGAAAGAATTAAGTGGCGTGGCTTTTAGAGGCGTGGAAAAACCTTCATCTACTGTTTCACATCTTAATTTTTCTTTTGCTGATGGGGGAACATATGATATCGGTGTTATCATCTTTGGGGATTCTTTATATTGTGGGGAAGACTTTCTCCATTTTGTTCCTGTTTTATTCGATTTTAAAGCTTCCTCTTGAATTTTTTGCCAAACACTGCCATCAATTTTCTCGCTCAATAATTCTGACGATGTATGCAAGAAAGGTGTCTTTTTGAACAACTCATCCAATATCTGCTCAGGGTCTTTCTTCTCTTCAAACAAAACCAAATCCTTACTCTGAAATTGCTCCGTATTGAATATTGGGAATTCTGGTGTTTGCATCTGTTTTCAGGTAAAGGTTCATTAGGCAATTCTGGTGTTATTCTGAAATCAATTATAAGTTCATCAATAAGGCACAGAATTGTTTTTGAGTTTATTACCTGTTTTTTACGTTCAATCATTTCAACCTCTTTTAAAAACGCTGGATCCAAGAACATTTGAGTTAACGACTTTGTTGGTATGTCCGGTTGAGGTTCATCAGTTTCTTTAGATGTTTCCTTAGGCTCGGAGCCATCCTTATCATCAGTCATCGTTAACATCAGCATTGGGCTCTCATCTTCACTTTGTGAGGCCTCGAATGTTGTCCTGTTAACCAATCTGTTCATTCAGTCCCGTACTTCCAACAGTGATTCATTTCGGGGGTATATGTCCAATCCAGCCCTTAGCATGTCATCAATGTTAATTTTCATTTCTTGGAATAAGGACAACATGTTTCGCAGAGAGTGACTGAATTCCTGTCATTAATATAATCAAATAAGTATAGAGTCGTTCTAATGTATTCTAACAATGATAATTGTTCTAATGTATTCTAACAATGATTGATGAACCTCATTCTAATGTATTCTAACAATGATAATTGTTCTAATGTATTCTAACAATGATTGATGAACCTCATTCTAATGTATTCTAACAGATGTTAATCTATGTTAATCCTGTCATTAATATAATCAGATAAGTATAGAGTTGTTCTAATGTATTCTAACAATGATAATTTGATGAACCTCATTCTAATGTATTCTAACAATACATAACACTGGCCAAATGATTGATGAACTTCATTCTAATGTATTCTAACAGATGTTAATCTATTTTATTCCTGTCATTAATATAATCAGATAAGTATAGAGTCGTTCTAATGTATTCTATCAATGATAATTGATGAACCTCATTCTAATGTATTTTAACAATACATAACACTGGCCAAATGATTGATGAACCTCATTCTAATGTATTGTAACAGATGTTAATCTATTTAAACTTATTTAAAGTTATTATTGCTTTTAGTAAGACTAAAGATTTTTACCTCAGCGGATTTGAATTGGGAATACTCCCCTTGAAATTCTAGTATCCTTGCTGATAACTGTTGAAATTCAGATGAGGTTGATGATTCATCATTTGCATTTTCAGTTGTTTGATCGGTTCCAGTCATTGGATCAGCCATTTCTGTTTCATTGGTTCCGGTAAATTGATCAGCCATTTCAATGTTTTCATCAGTTCCGGTTGTTTGAATATCATCATTTGTTTCGTTCATTTGTATATCAACATCTGTTAATTGATGAACCATATATAAGAAATTCAAATATACAAACTTCAAATATATCTCAACTAATATGTAAACATTGAAATATACAGAATAGATTTTTACCGTTTGGCTGTGGATCTTCCCATTGATTCTCTTGAATATCATCTATATGAAGATTGTTAGTCACTTGCTCATCAACGTGATTTGTCTTGGGAGAATTTGATGTTCTTCTCCTTTTGTTTCCAACACGGTTTTTGAACATGTTCATCGAATATCGGTTTTCAGGAGATAGTGAACTCTTTTTCTTTTTATGTTTTTTTCCTACATGTTATCAACCATTTTCATAAGTTTTTATAAGTTATAACATGAAAGAATATATACTGGAATTTTGAAAAGTAATTTATAAGTGTATTTTATAATCTATTTTAGATAACTACTTCTTTTTGCCAACAGGTTCATCAATAAGTTACAACAGGTTCATCAATAAGAATGTCTCAATACATACTTTGTTGATCATTTTTCTCCCCTGCTTCTTCTTCGATCACTGGCTGTATATTCGCATCATAGGCATCATATGTTGGCTCAACATCTTTTTCTTGTCCATCAGTTTCTGAATTTAGAAAAAAGGTGTAAAGATTCAATCGTCCAAAAAACACATAACTACATCTGATGAACATTTAACAAAATCATACCTACAGTCATCGTTTCCACATTTTTCATAAGTTTTTATAAGTAATAACAGATTCATCATATAGAATGTTAAGATATAACTTTTTTTAGGTAAATGTTTAAAACATTAATATAATATAAGGTTCATCAGATTATTATTTTTGTGTACCTTCAGTTCTTCTTCTTTTCTTCTTTATCATCTTTTTTATCGGCATGCTATCTTCATCTTCTTCAGTTGTCTCTTCCTCTATTTCTTCTCCATAATGATCTGAATATAATAAAATCATTCCGATCACATTTTAATAACTGATGATTCCAAAATACATCTGATGAACATTTAATAAAATAATACCTTTAATCATCTGTAAACCCTGCTTTTCAGGAGTCCCCCATGTTTCCCTAACAAGCGGTCTTGTCCATTTTATTTTTGTTGAGGGTTGATCATCATCATTTTTTGGTTCTTCTCTATCATCAACATTCTCTGCATCATCTTCATCATCATTTTGTGCTCCAGCATTCTCTTCTTCACCGTCATCATCTTTCTCTTCTTCACTGTTATTATCATTCTCTTCTTCACTGTCATCATCATCATCATTATTCTCTGCTCCAGTATTCTCTTCATCATCATTATTCTCTTCATCATTAGTCTCTTCTTCTTGGTCTTCCGTTTCGGCAGCTTTTGGAAGTCTTCCTTTTCTGATTTTGCCAAACATCATCGTTTCCAATTCTTCCAACAATTCTGTTTTCCAATATTTAAATGCTATAATTTTTGGTTTCTTCAGAAGTGAGTTTGCAAATATCACCTGAAATTTAAAGTTAATGTTAGATTAAAAAAAATGTAACTGATGAACCAAAAACACATGACAAAATATAATATGCATAAACGATAAAGTAGATAGTAATTACCTCCAACAGCAAGATTGGGCCATAGAAGTACTTTCCCGGTTTCCAACTTAACCTTTCGGACTTCATATAATGCAGGACATATTCGCACCAGTCCATTTGTCTCACATTATCAAAATAGGTAAGATATGGGATGACTCCTATATTCAGAGTACCCATTGACACCACATAGGACAAAATTGTACAAAACAATGCTATGATGTTCATCTTAAATAGATTTCCACTATCATTTTTCTTAATTTGTTTCTTAATTACAGGCATCAAATGTTTCGTAAAATACCACCGCACTTTCATTTGATCTTTCCTTCATAACATCACGTACATCAATTGCAAACGGGCCCATTGGGAATCCAAAAGTGCGGTGAACTAGCTCAGGAGTTATGGTTATAGTTTCACCAAATACGGTTAGATTTCCTGATTTACCATCAAACCTCTCTAGTAACCAATGCCCTAAACGTCTTGGCATTACATTTAGTTCAAAGTCCAACAACGATCCAAAACCCAAACTTTTAATTGCCTCTTCTTGGTCCGTTGTTAAATCCTTGATAACCAGACATAATGGGCCAGGAAAATTTTTTATTTTAACCATTGGAAATTTCTTTTGGTTAGGTTGGAGATTCTGACGAAGGTTTAGTCAAGGTTTAAGGTCTTCAGAGAGAACAGGTTTAGAAGTTTTCGATGAACCTGAAGGTTTGGAAGGGTTCGATGAAAGTGAAGGTTTTGATGAAACTGCAGGTTTTTTATTTTTTTTAGAAACCGGTTCATCAGCTTTTGATGAACCCCTAGCTCTTTTATCCGTAAATGCATCTTCAACGAAGTCGTCATCACTTGGAGAACATGCTTTTAAAATCATAGGCTTCTTTTCTATCCAATAAAAAACAACAACTGATAAGTATTCTCTTAATTTAAAATAAATATAAACTCTTTTTAAATTTAAAAACTTAAAACAATGTTGTATTTATTTCATCTTATATAGTCGGCTTGTGGCTTATAAATCGAGTATTTTCAGAGTAAGCCATAATGCCAACTATATAAGCTGAAAACAGACACCAATGCTGAACCTCATGAAACAAGGATTGATTGATGAACCTCATTTTAACCACAATAACTAGCAATTACTGATGAACCTCATTTTAATCCATTCTAACAAGTTATTCTAATGAATCTGCAACCTATAATTAAACCATCATAAGAAGCAATCACTGATGAACCTCATTTTAATCCGTTCTAACAAGTTAATCTAACGAATCCACAATCTCTAATTAAACCACAATAACTAGCAATCACTGATGAACCTTATTCTAATCCGTTCTAACAAGTTATTCTAACGAATCCGCAACCTCAAATTAAACCACCATAACAAACATTCACTGATGAACCTCATTCTAATATATTCTAACAAGTTATTCTAACGAATCCGCAACCTCGAATTAAACCACGATAACAAATAACCACTGATGAACCTTATACTAATCTATTCTAACAAGTTATTCTAATGAATCCGCAACCTCGAATTAAACCACGATAACAAACAACCACTGATGAACCTTATACTAATTTATTCTAACAAGTTATTCTAACGAATCCGAAACCTCGAATTAAATCACGATATCAAACAACCACTGATGAACCTTATTCTAATCTATTCTAAAAAGTTATTCTAACGAATCCGCAACCTCGAATTAAACCACGATAACAAACAACCACTGATGAACCTTATACTAATCTATTCTAACAAGTTATTCTAACGAATCCGCAACCTCGAATTAAACCACGATAACAAACAACCATTGATGAACCTTATACTAATATATTCTAACAAGTTATTCTAACAAATCCGCAACCTCGAATTAAATCACGATATCAAACAACCACTGATGAACCTTATTCTAATCTATTCTAACAAGTAACTGCTGAATCTCTAAATAAACCAGTGATGAATCAAATATACCTTTAAAAGATGATCTATCTTGGAATCGTTTTGATCTCCTTTCTCCCAAGGATGGACTCTTACTCCTTTCAGATTCTAAAAAAAAATTAAAAAAAAATAAATAAATAAATAAATAAATTAAAAAAAAATAAAAATCATAATTCTTATGCATGTACAAACTAAAATTAAAATTAAAGTAAAAAAAAATAAACTGATAAAAAAAATCTAATTCTTATGCATTTTATTTTTTTTTAAATCGTAATTCTTATGCATGTACAAACTAAAATTAAAAAAATAATAATGAACTAAAATTAACCCTAAAAATTAAATTAATCTAAAATTACCAGTTTGATTCATCTTTTTCAAGCGTATATCAATGACAGATGATCGGAAATTGAAACCCTAATTTTTTCCCCAATTTTTGATCAGAATTTGACGGTTGTGTGTGTGAATAGTGTGTGTGAAGAAATGAATGTGACCGTTTGAGAAGCGTTTTGTGAGAAGAAGACGGTTGTGTGTGTGTTAAATTACTTTTGTATCCTTGTAACTGGTTGGTAGCATTTTTTTTTTTTTTTTTCTCTTTTAAATATGGACCGTTGATGAGATTTTTGAATGATCGGATGGATGGAAATTTTTTTTAGCCTTTTTATTTTTACTACACTTTTTAAGAGATCGCTCCTCTAACCTACTAATCACCCAGTTGTATACCGAATAATACTTTTGCTAATTGTCTATAGTAATTATTAATTTGCTGATCTCATACCTCAGCTTAGGCGGTCCTAGTTATGATCAATTGTTGCAACGTATTTCATGGTGTGTTGACATTGACTTTAAAGAATTTAGAAATAAGAATTGTAAAATTGTCTATTTGGTAAAGATAGAAATAATTATTTGTTGATTAACTATTTAGAAATTATCATATACATATTTGTTTAAGGGGATATCATAGTCACCATCGAACCTTTTATATTAACATCATGGAGTAACAATTTATGTAACTTTGTATTATGTCGTTGTTTAGAAAAAGATAAAGTGGTCACCACATCTCATTTAATATTTATCTATATTACTTGCTTAGAACAACCTATAAAATGAGCATTCTTTTCTAAATTTGGTCACTATCATAGCATATATCTCATAGTGTCTAATCAAAACCCAAAAAAAGAGATGAACTTATATAAGAATTAAAAGAGTAATAATTGGAAACCGAAGTATTAAAAATAAGATTCCAGAATAAAACAGGGACTATTTTGTTAATCTTAATTAAGGTTTCTATCATTTGTTTGCTTTTAACTCACTCTGGACACCAATTTTTTATGTAATTACATTGAACTTCTTATGTACTGTATTATGCACCGTAAAATTGCAATTTCCATATTTATCGTTTGAAAAAAAAAATAATAAATAAATAAAATAAATAAATAAAACTTTTTCTAATTTAAGCAAGCTTCTAGTACCATTTTGTTTTTTGGTAAACTTTAATACCAACTAAAGATTCTAATACTTCGTATCCACAAATAATGATAATAGTAATAAAAAGTTAAAAACATCTCACACTATCCAACTAAAGAAACCCAAAGAAAGAAAAAGTGGACTCACTTGTTTCATGCTCTTGAAGAATCCTTCATCACATTGATTTTTAGTTAAAAAAAAAAAAAAAAAAAAAAAAAAAAAAAAAAAAAAAAAAAACTGTTTGAGAAAAGGCTTTTCACTAAGGTCACTCAAAATTAGTGGGGTTTAATGTGAATGAACTATGGTGATAAGAAAAGTTTTCAAGTTTTAACTTTAGAAATTTATAACCATAGTAATATGTCAAAACCAATAATGAACTATGGTGATAAGAAAAGTTTTCAAGTTCTACTTTAGAAATCTATAGCCATAGTAATATATGTCAAAACCAATGTTAGTGTCCAAATCACATCCATTAAGTTTAAGCATGTATCTACCCTAATGTCATTAGTGATGGCATCTCTATTATTTTAAACTTATTTCTTAAATCCACTCTTGCTCTCTCACATTCATTGATTATGGGATCTACTTATGTAATAATCTAATAACTTGAACCATTTCTTTTGGTCTCTTTTGTGTCATGGAGCTCTCTTTTCCACTGAAACCCATAAATTCAAGGATTTCCCACTTTCACATGATCTTTCATTCTTTTCTTCAAACCATTCTCAAGCCTCAAGTTTTAGCACCATCCTTTTACTTTTGTATTCATTTATACTTTTTTAAGTTCAATTAGCAAGAGATACTAATCTTAAAAGCACAGATGCCTCTTTTCAGTTTTAGGTCTGTCATACTAATGTTTGGTCAAAACAATTCTTTTTGAAAGTGATTTCTTCAACTTTTTGGTGTTATTTAGTGTTTCTATAGGTTGTTAAGATCTAGATGAACTACATAAACAACACGAGTGTTTAAAATAACCCATGTTTAGCACCTTCTTCGTCAACAACTAATTCCCATTATGCTCAGTTTTCACATATCCTTTATAGGATTTTGTTGTGGCAATGATAATATGACATCAGGTCACAAGATTAATATTTCTTTTAGTTTTGTCTTTTGGGTCAGAGATCAATGTCACAAACCTAACTAGGTAAAAAGGAAAAGCGATAACTAAAGTAGCTGCAAGCCTGCAACCAATGCAACAAGCAACTTATGCAACCTTTGTGAAGATATGTAGCTAGCAGAAGTCTGAAAAAGGTTCATCAACACATGATAAACACGATATTGTAATACCTGAACTAAGTGCGGATGTGCGGTTAATAGCCAAATAATACCCTTTTAAGTCCTCGGCAATATTACCAAGATTAATCACATGATTCTCTAGGCCCTAATCCATATTGTTCAAATGCGTGTAACCCACATGAACCTTTCTATTTAAAATACTGGGATAAAATTAGTGCTAATTGGACAAGCAATCAAATCATTATGCCCACAGGCTGCAAAATCATGTTCGAGATCTGCAAAAAGCCTGCATGTTATTCTCTTTGCTTGTTTGTCGTGTCAACCTATGTATATGGGATGTGTTAACCGGACCCTCCCTATCATGGGGGTCCACCTACTTTAATCAAAATGTACAAATTTTAATGCAGACAGTACAGGCGACGGCACTGTCTTTCACAAACCCTTCCTACTCCCTACAAGGGGGGTCCGGTTAACTCATGCCATGTATATTAGGGGTGTGCATCGGGCCGAAACCCGACCCGTCCCGACAAAGCCCGAATCCCAACAAGCTTGAAAATCCTAACCGAATCCCGACCCGAGTCAAGCCCGAATCGTCCCGAATCCCGTCCCGAGTCCCGAAACACTACCGATTTGTATGTTTTTTCTTTGTAATCCCGACTCCCGACCCGAATCCCGATAAGCTGAAAAACCCAAACCAAGTCCCGACCCGATTATGGTCGGTTCGGGATTCGGGACGATTCAGGATGTCGGGATCGGGACGGTTTTCGGGTGTCGGTCGGGTTTTGCTCAGCCCTAATGTATATATAGTTATATACATTGTTTATGAAAGATTATAAAATAATTCCATACAGTAACCATGCTTTGTCTCTTACGACATACACCCAATAAATTAAGTCATTTGCAGTTTGTGTTGTTTCTTCCTTTTCTTTTAATTACAGGGTATGAACATGGGTTCAAGTTATATAAGAAGATCAGAATATCATGAATGGTCAATTCTTCACAACATTGGGTAACCAGAGGGCAACAAGATTGGGTATTACGGAGTAACAGAATTATAACCATTAGTAAACTATGAGACTGATGAATGTACATAGCCCATCATCATTAGCAGGTACTCACAATAACAAGCAAAACATAAGTTTCAAAATCACACTTGGTCCCTAATTGAAATAGAACATAGTCAACATATGTAATATGTTTGGAAGGCTATGTACTACGAGATATGAGTTACATGGCATTATTAATATTTCTCGTTCTGTGTCAACACTCTAATCTCTTCTCTTCTTCTTCCTCTCTTCCCTTTCAGATGAGTTCTTCAACTGCATATGACAATAACCAACAGGTCAATTTCTGTGAATGGTAACTCGAGAGAAAGAATAAACATGCTGAAATACGACTTACCATGATAATAAGGATGCGAACAAAGACAGCAACAAAGTCGGTAAAAAGTGTGAGTGCATGCTTGACATAATCCAAATCCCCAAGGTGAGCCTTCTCGATGATCTCCTGAGTGTCGACCACCATATACCCAACGAATACCAAGAGTCCAAAATATAGCTGCAACAGCAAAAATAAACATGAACAGGACAATTAAGTATCACAATCATTTGAAATATTCTAGTGGGGACACTGAACATCAGCAAGAGAACAAATAAACCATAAAAGAAGGATCATAAAGAGAAATTTACCTCGATCTGGAACATAGCCACAGAACCACCAAAGATGGATGAAGCAAAATGCAACCAGAAGAGGATCGAGACACCAGATGAGAGAAGGCCTCCAAGATAAAGGTACTCTCTACGCCTTGCCAACATGGCTGCTCCTGAAAAACAAGCAAATGCGATCGCAGTTCCCATGAACGCGCTCACCAAAATGCTGCAAAACCCCACAAAGTTCATAAGAAACCATTTTCACTGTGAAAATGCATCTTTGAAACATTTAAGACAACAAACACGTAAAACTACAGGAATCAGAATATCAGTACCTTGGATCAAAATCAACTGCCAACTCGACTAGAGGACCAATGGAGGCTCCTTGGAGAAGGGCTGATCCCATCAACAGTGAAACCCTCTTTTGCTGTGACATTAGTAAAGATAAAACATCAGAATTCCATGAACAATAACATGAAAAAGAAAATACAGGCTAAATACAGGACAGGTGGATCTACCTCATGATATGGGGGAGTGGCGAGTAACCAAAACATGCATCCCAAGGTTCCAAAGGTAGTCAGGAGACCTCCGATGTTCCATAAGATGTGAAGATAAGCTCCGACTGCAGATGCTACAAGAGCACAGCACAGTGACAGATAAACCTGCAATTACATTATACGGAACCACTAATTAACAATCAAAACTCAATGAAGATGAAAATGGTTCCTGAGAATGCACATAACCATTCCAATGTAAAAGGTTCACCAAAAATTGTGCAATCATGTAATTCCTAGTTTCAATCACAAAAATCAATAACTTAGAAGTCTTAACTAGTCACCTAGACATCCTCAACACCAGTCCAAAAACCAAATAAGGCTGTTCGCAAGGTTACATAGCCTAAAAGGTACGTAAAAGGCCAATCGATATACATTTTTATTGCAATCTTGATTCCTATTACAAAGTTACATTGATCTTAAGACTAATATACAAAGGAAAAAATCAATATAACTACTACTCATACTAAACAAGCTTTTTTTTAGTTGATATTCATAATAAAACAATCACAAGCAACCTCGCTTAGAAACTAAGGTATCATTAGATGTATACATCCGATTAACTCATCTGATGATAAGATTTTACTTGTAGTGCAAGATACGGGTTGACATGAGTTATTAGATTTAAAAGTTAGCATGCAAGGTAAAGCAGCATTAAAATAAACAAATATATCGCACCACAAAATAAACTCATTTTCATCAAAAGAGATGATCGAGAGATTGAATGTATTAATATTTATCGAGATGCACAAATTAGTAAACAATATCTCATTTAATTCCTGCATTTGACATACACTTCTACACTAAACAAAATAATCACGAAAACTTGCAGACTATGCAAACACGATAGTCGTAACGATATCATAAATATACAACTAAACCCTAACATCAAACAGTAAACAGTATCCCGTAAAATCATTGTAATCTAACATTTAACGAGATCCGCAAACACAGTAACAAATTCTCCGTACCTCTAACTCGATGATCAACATCAAACTACACTAGCTAAACAATAATTTATCAAAACTAGGTCAAATTTCTTCGTATTTAAAACACGAAACCCTAACATCAAACACTGAATAATTCACAACAAATACACACAGATTCAATCAAATTTCACAAACTAAACAAAATAAGCCTAAAATTGAACAAAATTAGGTCAAATTTCTTCGTATTTCACATACGAAACCCTAACATCAATCAAACCTACAAAAACACGCAAATTAAATCAAATTTCATATACAAAACAGTATAATCTAACTGATTAACAAAATTAGGTCAAACGAAACCCTAACTCATCAATAACGCTATTTTAACACCTATTGACCTATATTTAACACATACTTAACAAAAACATGAATAATTCACAAAAAGGATTATAAAATATTAAAAAATAAAAAAATAATAATAAAAAAAAAAAAAAAAGTACCTGTTTGAGATGAATTTGAACAACGGGAGAAATTTGACGGAAGTTTTTGAGAGAGTCGTAAGTCCAACTGTTGCGTGTTTGTGAAGATGATTGTGAATTGAAGAAGGATGTAAATGAATCCATTGTTTTGTTTGTTGAAGATGATTGATGACTTTTTATTTGGGGAAGAAAAAGGGGGGTAGGTGGTAATGTGGTATTTATATTGGGGATTGGGAATGTTGTGTTGGATGGTTCGCGAAGTCACGAGAGAGTTGTGGACCAATCAATTTTCCAACTTGTACAACTCAATAAATATCTTTTTTGTATAAATCCTACGTGGCCTTTTAGTTTTTCTTCAAATTAGTCTCTTAAAAAAAAAAAAAAAAAAAAAACCTTCTTCCCTGCGTGCACACACCAAAACACAAACACAAACACAAACCCATTATTAAAAAAAGCAAAAAAACAACACAAACACAAAACTCATGTACGCCAGTTAACTGACTCACTTGATAGCGTAAGAGAGTGGGTATGGTGGCTTGAAGGTGGCGGCGCCAAAAGGTGTGACATATTGGACTGGCGGGGCTAAGACGTTAAGATACACAACGCTCTTAGAAGAGAAAAAAAAACATATATATTTACTTACAAGTTTCTTTTTGCTTATCCTCCTATCTATATGTCAGTAATATAAAACATCTCGTAAAACAAAAATGATAAGATAAGATGAGGAAAGAAATTTTGTTACACCTAGATAATTAAAGTTTTGGTTACTATTAGTTTAATAGTATTTCTGTGATCTTAGAATTATTATAGTTGGTATTTAACGAGGAAAAAACTAGAAATGTGACGTAAGTTAACTGAACAATTATTTTTGAAAGTAAAGGACTAAAGGAGTATAATTTTTGTTAGATGTAGAATAAAAATAGGTGTCTGACCAGAAAAAAAAAAACAATTAACTTTATGAAAAAAGATAACTTAAAATTTTTAGAGTTGAATGTAAAATAAATTTACATTTTGATTGTGTAACATAATTTACATTTAAACAAACAACATAAACAAATTTAATCACAGTTTTAACTTTGTAAGTTTAAGCGTAAAATTCTTAATTTTCTGTAATTTCCAATTTAAACACATGTATTCTTATAGCCTTTTTGTCTTTTCAAAAACGAGTTTTTGTTATTGAGTTTGGTGAAAGATCTAATTTTCTAAATTGTCCTCAAAATAAAAAAAAATTATTTATTATACAAAAGATTGGCAGCATTAAGGGCCTGTTTAGTTTGAGAGGATTGGGGCAGAGATTGAGGATGATGCCAAATATTGTTGTTTGGTATGTTTGTGTGGGTCCCCAAAATAGGGATGAGTACCTATATATTACTTTGTGCTAAACCTTACCCCCTGGCTACTTTTGTTATACTTTTCATTTTAGTGGGCTTATTTTTCATGTCAACCATTCAATTTTTGTTTTATCTTATTTTTATAATTATATATTTTTAAAGTTGTATAATATATTCATTTTTAATATATATATAATATATTATTTTATTCTCTCTATTCATTTAATTCAAAACCTTATACTAAATCTAAATCCAACTACAAATCTTAATCCAAATCTTAATCCTAAACCTATCTACAAACCAAATGGCCCTAACATTATTTATGTTTGTGTGATTCAACCCTATACCTGGTCAAAAGTTATCCAACTTTTACCATAGAACTCATCAAGAAAGCTTAGCCACCCATTTTTTTTATCAAAATAAAAAAATAAATTTTCACCTTTTTTTTAAAACTTAAATATTTCGCAAATCGTAAATCGTCAAGCTACAAAAAAAAAATATCATCGCGACGAGAATTAAATTATCTTTCTATAGACATGCATTGTTATATACTTTCGACGAACTTCTTTTTCGATGAATTTTTTTTTTCGCCCAGAAAAATCATATATGATTCGATTTTAACAAATCATATATGATTCTTACGAATCATATATGGTTCTTACGAATCATATATGATTCGTAAGAATCGAATCATATATGATTTTTTACGAATCATATATGATTCTTTCATGGCCGAAATTAAAAAAAAAAAGTTCGTCGAAAGTATATAACAATGCATATCTATAGAAAGATCATTTAATTCTCGTCGCGATGGTATTTTTTTTTTTTTTTTTTTGTAGCTTGAAGATTTACCGTTTGCAAGATATGTTGTTTAAAAAAAAAAAAAAAAAAAAAAAAAAAATGGAAAATATAAATGGGTGACTATGATTGGTTGATAGGTTCTATGACATGTATGAGTTTTTCATGGATCTCAACTCATACCAGATGTTGTCGAGTTGTTACTAAAAGTCTAATGATTTGCACATTTTTATTTCTGATTTGCACATTCCAAACTGTTATTTAAGCAGTTATACATTTATCATATGTTGTTTTTAAAGATTGTACATTAAAATGTGCGCATCAAAAGTAAGAGTGTGTCAATTAACACTCTTACTATTACATATTTACTAACCTAAGGTAAATGACTGAAGGCCGTGTCTTGTTTATCTTGCTTTAAAAGACTTTTACTTAACATTGTATGAAGACTATTGAGTCCTTCCAGGAAATTTCCTTTCATACTTCAATTGTATCAACTTTTTGTCCTTGATGTGTAAATTAGGATGAAAGTGTGATGAAAAGGAAGTTGATGTGTGAATTAGGATAAAGAAAGTGCGAGGAAAATTCCTTTTCATACATTGGTAACTTCCTGAAGCACAAGGATAGAATAAATAATGTACCATGCTGAATTAGGCATAATCACATTAGGCTAATTACAGAACTTTAAGAAGGATAAAATAGTGTACATGACATGTAATATTGTATCATTAACATGTTCCTAACCATAATAACATGTAATAATGTATTAGTTATATTTTGTGTGCATGCTTCATATTGGGTTCTTAGTTTTAGCCCTTTGGTTCGTTTATACACTGATTTTACCCGTATAACATCTTGTACTGTTCACGTCAAAAACAAGGTAAAGTGATCAAGATTTTACATAAGTTGGCCATACTAAGCCAAATCAAATAAATTACACAATTAAGTTGCCACACCACTATCTACACTGGGCCTAAGCACGCATCATATGCCTTAAAACAACACAAGAAACCCCTACATTCAAGCTAAGTGCATGGTGTACACCTTTTAACAACACAAAAATGAAACTACAACTATGACTTTTCATGTAGCCGTATATACAGGATTAGAAGGAAAAAATATTGTGGCCCAATTCTTTATTGATGACATCCGAGTAATGGTCATTGTAATTGAGGTACTCCCAGAACCTTGGGAGACTGAACTCTGCATTCTTAGGGGAGTTGAGATAGCATGCATACAGTTGTCTTATTTTTTGGTCAAATGCTTCTTTAATGGTCTGAACCTGCAGCAGGAAACACAAAATATATGTTAGTATAAATTATAATAACTATAATTAATTTGAAGTGTAAAACTGACCTGAGCAACGTTCAGCAGACTTCCATCCTGTCCAGCCGAAGTCATGTTGGGCACAACAACTGATTTGAAGTCCAATGCACATTGCAAAATGCTTTGAATAATCTCGGCTACTTGTTTCATATCACTTGATAAGAAACATCTGCAGATAAGATAGAAACCAATATTTATAAGCAATGTGAATCATTGAAATACTCCAATCTCTATATGATGAGAAGTTAGAACCTCAAGCAGAAAGAGGAAAGAACTTACATGCATTGTGAATCATGAAGATAATCCATATGCACAATGTCGAGATCAGTCAAATCCTTAACCTGATGGAAAGAAATCAGCGCATACCAAATTAGAAGACACGTGTCATGAATACTTATTGGCAGTGCAGATATGTGCTAGCCACAAACAAAAGATTAATGCAACCTTATTGCCTGAAAATCAAACTTCACACTCTATAAAAGCACGAACAAGCAGAAAATTTTCCCCTTTCTGATAGTAGAAAACTATATACAATCGCTATATTTATTTGCCAATGTTGCCATGTTGGTACCCCCTAGCTTTATTTACTCCCTCTGATATTGGGAGCAGAATAACCAAAAGGATTCACTAGCCTTGTTTGGAATTCGAGATCCTGAAGCCTATGTCACATATTTTGACCATGAGCTAACTGATTCATACACTTAGTATCATCCTAGTAAATTCGTAAGTGAAGATCAAGGAGATATAACGACCTATAACATTTAGAACCTTCTAAAATCACTCTTCTAAAGTCAATACAGAAAGAGCAGGAGGTACCAGTATTACTACCCGATAAGAGAAAACAAACCATTCTTTATAATGTGAATATTTTGTTTACGTAACAAAGCTCCCTTACGTGACTTGATCAATAAAGCTTTTCTTCCCCGCCCGATGCTTTGTTAATATCAGAGTTTATTATATCAAGATTAAAGGGAAAGACAATAAGAAAGATTCAATCCAAATATTAGGAAAAAGGTGGCTCCATTAACCCAAATTTTCGCATAGAGAAGCTGCTAGTCTGCTACAACCAGAATATAGACACAATTCCAGTCCACTATTTACAGAAAATGCAACCTTTTAACATGCACTGAAGTATGATATTGGAGTGTTTCAAAACCTTATGCTTGAGAGACTGTAGAAATCTGCACCACGATACATGTGATAGCTGAGACTGCACATATTGCTGCAATGTCGATACAAAATGAAAAATCTGGTGCCTGGAAAACAGATGCAATAGATTTATAACTGAAATGTACAGCACATAACATTATTAAATCACAAAAAGCTAACAGCAGCCATTCTTTTACATCACTCGCAGAGTCGCAGATGAAACAGTGTATGGTATCATCACAACAAAATCTTTTCTATTTTCATATCTATATTACTCCATCGCTGTAATCTATCTACTACTTTGAATTTAAAGAAACTAAGAAGTAAGAACTTGGGAAAAGTATTCAGTTTTCATGATATATTGATGCATTGATGCTGACATGCATTTCAAATAATTTAACTGATTAAGAACTTCTAATTTAAATATAAATTTAGTGTCCAGAGCAGAAGAGAAATGAGATGTATAACATTTGGGTGTGCAAAAAATTTGAGAGGATAAGACAAAACTAGCTGTGATGGAATTGCAATACACGGTTTTATGATTAGCAACCAACTCATGAAAGATGTAATTATCTTTAGAGTCGGCTTTATACGTGTATCTTTAGAAAAGATAATTGTGTCGTATGCTAATGTAAATATAGCAGGTATTATTAACATATTCTAATCATGCAATATTAATGTAAATATAGCTTCAGGTGTACCTCAATTTCACCATGATATTGAAACGGCTAGAACTTGATTTACGTAAACCAGAATGGCGATCCTGGTTGGAGAAATGGACGAATTCCTGTATATCAACAATAGATATTAGGTTAAATTTGACTAACAAACTCTGGTAGAATTTAATCAGCTCAAAAGACATCAAATGTTTGTAATCTCATTTATAAGATGACAAGTCAGGCTAATCCAGTAAATGAACTTCAATATGAAACAACAAAGAAGAAAGCAAGTCACTCAGAATGAACCATCGAGTGTCACAGAAGCTGCATATAATCTCAAGAAGAAAATGTTGCCATATGCAACTAAATCCTGCAGTGCCATACCTTGAATGAGCACCATACTTCAGTCAAGGAAGATAGCGCAAGCTTGATTTGTAACAAAAAGCTAAAGATTTGAGCATATATCTTCAATGCACCAGGAGTCAGAACAATGCTCACTGGCCAATCTACTCTATAACCCAGACCTAAAACGTTGAAGGACTGGATACCTGCCAGTATATACCATGCCTAAATCACTCAATCTTATATAAGATGCATATATAACTTGTATTGAAGGAGGGTGGAATACCAGTTGCAAAACCAGGTAGAGCTGATGTGCCTTCTTCTTTCATGTACACAAACAATCTATCCTTATAATGGTCTCTTTCACATGAAGACTTTTGAACTGCAAGTTCTAGAAGCCCCTGAATTTCTGATATCCTTTTATCCGTCTCTGTAGCATACCATTTCTATAAAGACAAAAACAAAAAATTAGGATCATCATGCAAAGCATAAAGTCTTCTAGAAGAAGCCAATGAAGAACATAGTACATGTTGCCAGAGTGACACGATGAACAAATCTGCCCAATCTGCTGATTCCATCATGTGGTAGCGTCGCAGAGCCAGCAAATGTTCTTGTAAAGAGAAACCCTCTTCAAGTATCTTAATTGTAAGTTTACTGACATACTTATATCTACCCACAATAATTAAGGAGACGCATAAAGAAGAGAATTCTAGCTTTCATTAAAATATATATATATATATATATATATATATATATATATATATATATATATATATATAGTTTCTTTGAGATTCACCTCATTTTTTTATTACTTACAAGGATCATGTTTAATTAAGGTTGATTCTACTTCTAAGGAATAAAGAGAAGCCCAAGAGAATAAAATTACTCAAATTCTGTGTAGTCGATCGGTCAAGAAGTAATTATTACAATACAGCCCCAATTTGCTTAAGTAACTGGTTTAGAGATGAAAATATTCACAAGCAACCAAAAAAATAAATAAAAAATGAACCGCATACCAGACACAACTGTGATATAAACTTTTAATGCAGAAAAATTAAGGATACTGTAGTTGAATTTCCTCTAACAGGCATTTCTCAAGAACAAAATCTAACGGTATCTCAACAACTTCAGCCACACCAGTCTTATGCTCAACAGGGCGGATATCACCTTTGTTTCCAGTTCCATCAAGAAGACTTTCCCAACAACCGCCACCAGATACATTCTGTAAAACTGCTTGTTCTTGTTTATCAGATTTCAAATCAGGAGGTGCATGTGCGTGGAATGAATTCTTCTTGACAGTGAGTGCTTCATTACCATGACCTTTAAGATGGATATTTTTCATATTAGCAGCACTATTGACTGTAGCCAAAAACTGATCCCCTCTGTCAGAACTGCCTAACCTATCCACACATTCAGTAAATGGATCTTTTACAGTCTTAAAGTCAAAAGAAGGTAAACTGAATCTGGAACATCGTTTCCGAAGCTTGCTTGTCCCGAGTATCATGTTAGCACAATCACCCTCCCATGATGTTAAACTTCTCAAACTTAAAGCATCCCCACAGTCTGATGTGTTTTTTTCTTGGACTTCTGAGCTTAGATCATATTTGCTTTTGTAACCAGAAGCATTTAACCATGTATCATCTACGTTCCCTATGCCATTACAAATAGGATTTTTTTCAAGGGGGCATCCACTATCAAATTGATCAGTAGGATATTGACCTTCCAAAGTGCTTGACAAATTCTGAATGGGAAGGCTGTTCACATTCATCCATGGATGTTGAGGATGCAAAGAATAACCCGGTAAATCATCATTTCTTGATAATCCATGTGACTTGGTTCCCTTATCGGATGGATTATTGAAAGATGTATGTGACTTAATTTCTAAAGCAGCCAAGTATTTCTTCTCTAGATCTTCTGAATCATGAAAAGGATTAACCATCTTCTCAGATATATCTGTCTCTTCTTCCCCGTAGTTTTCTATAGATGAACATTCAGATGACTCCCATGGATCCTCCAAAAAAGAGGAATCCTCTGTCATGCTAGATGCGTCACAATCCGCTGTACCAAGAGGCCTGACGGTCAGAAGGAGAACACTTAGGGAAAATATAATAATTTTTGCAAAGATAAATGGAACAAATGGATAAATAAGGGCCTAATATGCAAGTTAATTACTATATGTATGCAAGCCAATGTGTCAACAGGGCAATAGCAACTGAATTTTGATCAAAGCCCGCAAAATGTTACCTGAATCAAGGTACACATTGGTTTGGGGTAGCGGTGTGAGTGTATGGTTTGCATAACCAGTACTATGTGGTATATCAGGGTTGGTGTCATTATGTTCATTACTTTGGTACACCATGTGCGGTTAATGAAATAATAAGGCCCATTATATTCTAAGACTAGGTATGTTCGAAACCTCAAATAAATTATGTAAAAAGTTATGAATATAATTAGTCAAGTGAATCTTCATAGAGTTATTTTTGTAATCAAACATATATAATAAAGCACATATCCCGCATCCCAAAGTTGTGCCATACCGAGCTCATAGAGCTTGGGTTGGGAGACTAGGCCTTATGAGAATTGTGCATAGCACCTGAGTGAATGTGGTTGAGATACTTGGTATGCAATTAAGAAAAGGCTCATTTCTGGGTAGAAACTAACTTTCCCAAATTTTTAATCATTTCTAGGTAGAAACTCACCTTTTATGTCACCCAAATTTGTTTAGTCTTATCAAAATAAAGATCCCCCACAATGTTATTTATCCTATCATACATAAACAGAGAAATCTTACAGTTGATTTTTATACCTAGCTGAAGAAGAGACTGATCCACCATTAGCTTCAGATGGAGCTTCCAGAGTTCCTCTACCAGAAGTGGGTAATGTGGTGTATGGAATTACCTGTGAGCCATATCATCCAGGTAATCAGTAACTTATACAGTTTACACTGGAGAAGTATGTGACAATTACCGATTGGACTGTGATGATACATACTCACTGGTTTCTAAAACACTATCTGAACAATATACAACATAGTAAGCATGAATAGGTTGGCATTTGATAAGATCACCTGATGATATTTGAATTCTAGGTTTGGCAAATGATTTTTTAGTTTTTCCATCATAATTGTGTAGTAATCCCTCCTTGCAGATACCATCATTTCAATCCCTTCCTTACTAAAAGCCATATCAAATGCATGTGACAGCCGAGAGCTTGACATTCTACTCCAATAGGGAAGGAAGTCCTCATAAGTCCGGTTCCAACTGCCAACACCATCAGAAAATTCCAGCAATTTAATTAGTACTTGAAGCTGCTGACCAACCCTTAAAAGCGGAATCAAGAAGTCCCTCAGGAAACAAGGAACAGAAACTCCATCATGCTCCTGAAATTAACAAATGACATTGCAAGAATAAGCATCAAATGAAAGTACAGAGACCATATTTTTAACGACGCTGAATAGAGGAATAAAGATACTATAGTTTGGTATTTAGTTATTTACCCTGATGGTGGCTGATGGAAAATCAATAACGACTCCAGTGTTAGAAAGTGAATAAGATTGTTCACTCTCAGCCTTGGCCACTATGAACTCATTAAAAGGATCAGTAATCTTGGCCTTGAAAATCCAGGATCTGATGAAATCAAAATACGGTTCACATGAGCGAACGAAGAGAGTTCTGAGAAGTGCACAATGTGCTGGATCGGCAACCTAAAATGTTTACATCAAATAAAATAAGTGACAAGGCCAATCTTTCAATAATGGAATATTTAGCAGATTAGCATGTTGCATAACTTTTTATCACTAACAATGATTCCAATATCCTGGAACTCATATTTTGAATCATCACTAGAAGAACCGAGCAAAGTCAAAACTTATCATTGCACCATTAATTTCAAATTATGTTGTTTGAAGACTAGTATAACTAATCTGAAATCAAAACCAAGTTCATATTTTCTACTCTAATTAATTTGACCAGCAGTTATGCAGTACTATTTAGCAAAGGATAACGAGAAAAAAATGCTGACCTTGAGCTCCATATACAAGTAAGTAAGAAGATTTCCACCTCTTGGAAAGTCGCTAAATTTTGTTTGTGTATCTAAATCCTCAAGCGGTGAAAGCAAAAAACAACAAGCTACTTTATGTACATTGCAGATGCTTCCAATAACCTCGATCTGATTCCTCAGTTCTTTTGTGTGAAGATAAACCTCCAACAGCGTAACTTCAGAATGAGAAACACTTGCAAGACAGCCTCTAGAGGACATGTTATCATTATTTGATGACCGTCTCAAAGCAACAGATGAAGATATAGTATCCAACGCAGCAATGTAACCTTCCAAAACATCTCCGACAGCAACTGCAAAAGCCTGGTTAACCAAACTGTATGGAGGATGGTCACTTGCTTCCGCTTCTGACTCAGTTTGCTCATTGCTTCTCAACGTGGCATCATCCATATTCAAGTTTGTGAAATGATTAACAAATTTACGGAGGAAAAAAACTTCACACCCCATGCAGCCTAAGGATGTAAGTATCTTCTCAAGCGCAAGTGTGCTTACAGACTGGTTCCACAGACTAGGAATTCTGTGAAACGTTCTGTCTGTTGGATCAGAACGAAAATTTTTGCATAATTTGTCAATGCTTGTAAGAGATGACTCCAAACCTTGCAGAGCGTTCATTGCCAACCTTACTAAACTAGCCTCCTGAAGCATTCATGAAATCGTCAGTTCCTTAACAGACACTGTGAAAGGAAAACCACGCATAATAATACAAATGATTCAGAAAATGCAACCTGTTACTGACTGGAAAACGTGTTTCACTAAACGCCAATTTGGACTATTACCGTCCACTTAGATTTTTTATTTTGTGTGTTGTGTTACTGTTGGGAGCTTAAAAAGTTTAGCGTAAGTCTTTAACTACTAATCCAACATCTATATTGTTCAATCTCGAGATAGCAAAAATGTTGTGGTTCAAAATCTAAATCATGAATAGAGACGACAGACAGGAAATGTGGAATCTCAAAAATAAAATTGCACTTAAATTCCATGGCAATGACGGATTCAAATTAAGAGCACATATACATTGGCCAATCGGGTCATATCTAATGGAAGTGAACGGTCTAATATCAAGACACTCTAGGTGTCTATGTTGACACTACCACAAAAAATACGAAATTAAGATACATGAACGCAACTCGATAATTAGGCCACTATCTGATTGTGTATTTCTTCTCGCAGTTTCCAACGCTTTACACTAACCTAACACAAATAAAGCAACACGAACTAGCACAAAATTTAAAGAGCTTTTTCGCTAACAGCAACATCAAACGCCCCGCGTAAAATGTGTCGATTAAAACGTATTAAATATCAATCCCGAATAGGCAGCTAATATAAACATAAATCACAAAATTAAGCTAAAATAACAGCATTGTATCTAAATGAGTCTTACAGAGACAGATGACGTGGCATAGAGGCTGGTTCTAGAAGAAGGAGATGACGTGGCGGATAGGGGTCCACTTTCAGTAGGAATAGATTCCCAAGGTCTAGGTGGGAGATAATACGGATCTTCGAGTTTTAAATTGTTTAATATTGATTTCAAATCTGTATCTACCACGGCCATGTCGCCGGAATTTTAAAATGTTGTTAGGGTTCCGGTTGATTAATGGCCGGAGTTTGAGATGGTGGAATGTTTTTTTGTTTTTGAAAATGTTTCCCTCAACTTTTTATGATTTTACCATATTTTTGAGTTCACTATTTTTTACTCGCAAAATTATTGACACATAATTTTAGTCGTATAATTAGGATGCATGTTAATCAATGCTCTTTTTACTCACAATGTGTTTTCGAGGTTGCTTGGGGAAAGAAAGTTAACAAAATGAAAGTGAAATAAAAAAGTTTGTGTTCTCGAGTATGGAAAAATAAATAAATAAAAATAAATTAAAAAGAGTATAATTAAAAATAAGGGTAATTTAGTTTTAAAAGTAAAATATTTTCTTTTAAAATTAGGTTGAAAATATTTACTTACTATTTACCTTTTCTTACTCAAAACTTGAGAGGGTAAAATTACGTGTCAAAAGAAATTATTTTTTTAATGTCGTTGTCACGGTGATAGTTCATTTGAGTCGAGTACATTTTAGGCAAAAAAATTCGCTCAATCTGAATTACCTGTACATTAAAAGCTATGTTTGGTGCAGAGCTTTTTGAAGCTTTTTGGGGCTATAAGCGGTGAGTAATAAGCTTTTTGATTTTTAGTGCTCGTTTGGCAGAAGAGCGGTGAGCTTTGCGATTTTTTAGGAAAGTTCATTTTTCCAATGCTTCTTTAAGAAGCTGTGCTGCTGTAACATCTCCAAATTTAAGTTTGTAGTAGCGGAAAAGTAATTTGGGTGTTACGGGGAAGATCGAAGTTATAATATCATAAAACAGCTTAAAAGAAGCTTTTTGAAAGTTATTCGTCATTCAAATAATATTTTTGATAAAAGATGAACCATTTGATTTAAAATCTTTTTAAAAGATGTAAAGGCTTGAAAGAATGACATATTTGATTTTTACACCATTTTAATTTATCAGAGTAATAAATGCCCACTCCGTGTCTTGTCCTGCTTCGTTAAATTACCTGAGATACACATGCTTAAAAGTGTCAACACAAAGGTTGGTGAGTTCATAGAGTTTTGTGAAAAACTATTTATTTTGATAGATTTCAGGAATATTTGGTAATGATAAATACAAACAGTAATGGAACAAGTATTGAGTAATGTTGACTATAATCACAGATAAATCATATAAATATTCAATCAAATTCAAATAAGGGATCAATAATCCTAACATGAGCTGGAAACTCATGATGCTAATTTAATAACATATACAATTCAAGTATGGTCAAATTCATATACAGCTGTATCTAAATATATGTTGAAAACATACATTTCCTTATAGATATTGCCCCAAACCTCATGACACACAAGACGTTAACAAAAGATGTGTTTTGTCAACTCAATGATAAATTTTGCCCTCGTGTAATAGATGATTTGCCAATTCCTATTTTTACTCAAATATAGTGTATCACGACTAATACGATTAACCATATGCATATGGCATTCCGTCAAATATTAGTGGGACAGGAGGTCAATCCTTAACAGGTTTCGAAGCTGTTCACTATATTCGTGCTCACATAACAGTGATTAATGGCTCATGATTGAGGGACTTCATGGCGATAAGGTAACTTAGGCAATATCAAGGTAACAATGGGATCATTCAGGATAACATCATATAATCAAGTATCATACCACAGTAATCAATTTGGAAACATTATCATCTGAGTATCAGTAATTCAGTTAAGTATTTCGCCAGTAACATATATATATCACATACCACAATAATCAAATTGGAAACATTATCATATGAGTATCAGTATTTCAGTTAAGTAATTCATCAGTAAAATATATATATCACATACCACAATAATCAAATTGGAAACATTATCATATGAGTATCAGTATTTCAATTAAGTATTTCGTCAAGTATTGTATATATCACATCTTAAGTCATAAATCATATCAGATAAATATTAATAAGGAAATTGATTTGAATCATGTAATTTATTCATATACTTATAAAGTTATCAAAGTATATGTAAGCATGTATCTCCCCCAATGAGTTAAAAACAAGTATTGAAAATGGGGCTATGACTCACCTTGATTGATGTTGGGATGATGAAAAGTAAAGTAGGATGAGATTATGAGAATGATTATGGAAACGTCTTTGATACGGAACCTGATAAATAAATTTATCTGAGAATCTAACCAAATACTATTTGGTAAACAATTAACGATAATTCGTTAAGATGAAAAGATGATATGCGAATGAAATTATTATGTTTATAATAATATGATGAGATGTGCTATTATTTCTAAAGTTTTTCTTTTTTAACCATGATGAAAATAATACGTAATGATAATTAGTTAAACAGTCGTTATATATATTATTAACATAAAAATAAATAATATATAAATAAAATGTAATAAAAATGCATATGACGTGATGGGTGACGTAAAAATAGAAAATAACATAAGAATGTCAAATATAATATATTGGTCCTTGTCCTTTTTCCAGTTTTTACACTTTTTATACTAACGGCGTTAGCGTTACACCGTTAGTCCTTTTTATATATAATGTATAATTACAGTCCACTACATGTCCGATATTACAATCTAAGCTTGGAAATTAATAATATGTCATTTTATAACATATAGTTTCTGTTTTTACCATTTCAGTCCTTATCTTTCTCGGTTTAGCATTTTTAGTCCTTCTAGGTGTCGTCGCGTTACATTTTTAGTCCAAACGTTCAAAAATTATGGGAAAAGTTATATTAAATTTTCTGGAGCTTATTGAAGCATACTAAAACTTATTTCAACTGCTTATTTGCAAAAATAGCTTATTTTTCAATAAATGGGCTTTAACAAACTAAATTAAAGGCCCGTTAGCGTTTAACGATCCGTGAGCGTTGAGACAAGTTGGACTTATCCCTAGACTCATTTTAATGTTATAAAATCATATCAAAAGAGCTTTTTATTCCAGCTTGTACGGAGTGCTTATTTTCAGCTTATTGGGCTTTTCAGTCCATTAAGCTTTTTATAACTAGTTTTGAAAATGAGTTTTTGTGTTTTACTTTAGCCAATTTAGAAGGTCTAGATGAGCTTATTTTTACGAGTTATAAACATGGAACTTTTAGTTTGTAGCAAGGAGAATTAGGTTGTGCAAAAATATAGATATGTTGTTAAGCGAATTTGAGTTTTACATGGCCATTTTAGTCACGATCTGAAACAGTTTTCTGAGTAAAAAGACTTAGAAAAATTCTAAGTGTTTATGATATGTACGAGTTTTGCAATTCACTTTGGTCGATTTAATGTGTCAAGACGCTAGTATTTTTATAAGTTGTCTAAATGAAAATGATAGTTAGCTAGGTGGTCTATAACGTGGTGTAAAAATATTGCATGGTCGTTAAGTTAGATTTCAAAATATAGGCGTGATCCTTAGGTAGTTTGGGACGTTTTTATATATGAAAAAGACTTGGAATTATTTCTAAGTTTTGCAACATTTTTATACGTTTGATATATGGTTCAAAATGAGTTCGTGTGATGCATGTAACGTAAAAATAAACGTGAAACAAGTGTGCTACGTGACTCCTAGGCCTTCCAAGATAGAGGCTAGTCACGTTTGTGGTTCTATATGATTGTACGTTCGTATAAAATATATATGAAACTAAATACGTTCGACATGAACTAGAAAATGATGCATGGACAAGAAATATCGATTGAAATAAAATCAAAGGAGTTGGAAACGACTTGCTACACCTCTAGGATGGTAGGGAGTCGAAGGTGATGGAGGAAACACAAGAAATCTCACGTTCGTTTAGAAAACACAAGTAACGATTTATTAATAAACTCGACACCACTTGTTTCTTCCAAATGAATATGCAAGATATTTCTGGTCTTTCAGAGACATTTTTAAGAGTGTAAGAGTTCATTTTTACATGAAGGGAACAAGAGAATAGATGGTAGCATATATAGTGAGAAGTTTTGATACGTACGAGTTTAATAATTCTTAGAAACATACTCTACTATTTCCTACAGTGTAATGGCAGTAGATGAAAGGTTCTAAAGATATATTTCTGACATATGATGACTTTAAGAATGTGTGAATGTGAGGAGAAATCAAATGTGAATTGATTTGTGTTCATATATGTCGACATGTATATTTAGATATACACGATTTGGAAAAATCATGTGAGGCTTGGTTCTAGTTGATGAAACTCATTATTAAACATGAAAACATGCTTGAAATATTATTAGAATCAAGTAGAAACAATCCGGGTTTAAAATGGTTGAGTTTGGAATTTATTATATATCGATTGGGTTGGATTTTGGCCAAACACTTTGCCTCTATTAAACGTATCAAACGTTCGTCTTAGAAGCTAAAATTTGGCGTCCTACTTCTTTGGCGGGTAGACAATTAGGAGGTATAAAAATATGTATATGTTGTGTTTAGAATTTGAAAGAAAACGGGGCGTTTTGGAGGGGTCTGCTCGATTGGAATCTGAAAATAAAAAGGAAATTGGGCATGTGTGATGGGCTGGTGAACAATACGCAGAAGTGAAGGTGGGCTGAAATTTTATTAAGGTCCGTTTGGTTGTATTTAGTATATAATTTAGGATCAGTGACTTTTTAATGTTTTGTTAAACGTGTCGAGAACTTGTTTCGTCGTTTGGTAAATTATGGAATGACGTGATTTTGTTAATATAGTATAATAAGAAAAATTTAAATTTTTTCCGTAAAAATGATGATTAAAATAAATGACGAAGATTAATATATAATTAAACGTTGTTAATTATATGGATTTTTGCGATATTTTACAGCTGTTCACTGCTACTTTTGCCAAACATAGCCTAAAAGATGTAATATATTATGTTTGGTTAAAAGCTTGACTGCGGTAAAATATTCAACTCGCCCAATCCAATTAAGTTGCAGGATTTCGTGGTATTTAATAGATTTGGATTTGAAATCATACATAATACTATGTTTGGTTAAAAATTAAGAAGAATGATTTGCATTCCTAGTCACAAGAGGGTGAATTGTCAAAAATGAGTAAAAATGGCTTATGTATTTGAGATTGTTTTTATCTTTTGTTTGTGTATCTGTTTAAAAGTAAGTACTTAAAACTTAAAAGTTATCTAAAAATAAGTATTTCAAGAAATAGTGCTTACATTTGTTTATGAGAATTGATTTGCACATTTTGAAAATGGATTAGGACACTTCATTTGTGCATTAAATACTTGTACAATATTAAAAAATGTGTTGCAATTGATTGTACCTTGAGTGTGCAAATAACTTTTGTGAGTGTGCAAATCATTAGCCTTTGTTTATGTTGTAACAACTTCTATTTAGAATGATACAGTTCGGGTAAATTATAAATTTCGTCCACGTGGTTTCTAAAATTTGCACATCGAGCCACTCTCAAGATTTAATTACAAATTATATCATCGTTGTTTATGTTTTGTTACATTTCTCGTCCTTTTGGCTAACACCCGTTAAATTTTCCGTTAGTTGCCTTCACGTGCGTTTCACGTGAGGGTATTTCTGCCATTTTCATTTTCCCTCCAATTTAACTCACCCAACTAGTTCACATTCTCAAGAAACCCTTGTTCGACCGATCATTTCACACAATTCCTTTGCAGAACTCATCCTTACATTTTTAAAATCAATGGTTAGAGGTACAGTTCGGCAGATTCGTGGCAACAGTCCCCCAATCCATGATCTTGGTCTCGTTTATGGCAAGTTTCGTTCCCCCTTTATTTGAATGATTTTTTTAATGGAATATGTAATCAAGATTCAGGTTGAAACAAACACACACACTAAATTCAAGAGTGTTCAAAATATGATTTTCGACCTAAACCATATTAACGAAGTCTTTACCAATAGTGTCCAATTAATGTTTGATGAACTTAAAAGTAAACCCATCGGGACCCGGAGCTTTACTACCACCACAATCCCAAACGGCATCTTTAATTTCTTTATTCGAAATAGAGGCATCAAGAAGAGAAATTTCATCGGGTGAAAGGGTTTTGAACAAGTTACTGGTAAAAGATGGGCGTTTTAATGGTTTTCAAACTTGTGTTTGTGAAAGTTAAAGATATGAGACATAACCACGGGTGGATCCGTAACCCAAGCACCATTGAGAGAGATTCCATTGATCCTAGATCTAGAAAATCTATTATTTATGAAACCATGAGAAAACTTAGTGTTTTCATCACCTTCAATAGCCCATTTGATTTTTGCCTTTTACATGAGATCAAGTCTTCTAATGTGATCCAAATCATCAATTTGTTTCAAGAGGGATACACGAGTATCAATTTCATGTGTAGTAAGTAGCCCATTTTCGGCCTTTGCCTCAAGAACCTGTATTTCTTCCTTCAAGTCACGAATCAATTTCTCATTATTTGAAAGAGAATTGTTCCTCCATGAACGAATGTGATATTTTGATGCGTGGGAATCGCAACAGGCTTTACCTCTCGAGGGATCTCGAGAAGCTTACAACCCCCACCAGGCAGTGTACCTGATCGTTGTAGTATAGTATAGTGACAAGTACCGGGGGATTGATCGTTCAGCTTAGGAATAGTGTCGCTAGGATTAGAAAACCTAATTAATAGTTCTAAAGGTGAGGGATGATTATTTTTGTATTTTTATATTTTTATGAAAGCAAGTAAAATCTCGGGTTTTGGAAGAGTGGGCGGAATTAGTTGCTATTCAACTAACCCAAAACTAATATATAATTAAAATAAAATACTGAAAATGAAATTAAACTAAATTACACTAAGGTTGTGAGCAGTAATTGGAGAAATTGTGTTTACTTAGACTTCACTACTCCCTAGATATCTTTTACACGTTAATTACTTTTTATACTTGTATGGATGACGGATTGTATTCCTTAATACCATTCGTGGGGTGGCATACATAACTCCCCAACTCTATGAGCTCTTATCTCCTCCTACACCATGACCCATCACAACTATAGGGATTGTAAACAGTGGCTCATGCATTAAATACAACCAATAAAGACCTAGTACGCCTCGGTTCATGTTTCTTAAGACGTTCAAGCATGTTACCATTTGGAGATCTGCCAGTTTTCTTAAGCCTAACATATAAAATCATTCATCCAAGACAAGAATAGACAAGTAATCAACACATAATCAACATCTAGGTTTCATTAGATCTAAGCAAACACAAAAGAGATCTAGCCTAGCATAATGGAATTGAGACAAGAACAAGATATAAACAACCAACACATAGACATATTGATTGAATTGGAAGAACACTTATCTCAATTACAATGCAAGGTCTCAAGGGTTTGGAACCCTTGAAAAACCTGTAAAAGATACACCAAATTCGTCTTTAGGGTTTCACCAAAACTTCTTTTTTCTTTTAATGAAAAAACTAGAAAACTATATATAGGAAAACTAGGCTGACGGCGTCAAGACCACCATGTGACGCCGTCACCTCGCCACCAAATACTTCCTCGGACGGCCTTGATCTACTTATGACGGCCTACGTGACGCCGTCACCAACCACGGTATTTTATTCTTGCCACTTTGACGCCGTCATGATGACGTTTGACGCCGTCACCACCTTCGGTATTTTATTCTTCATGTCTGACGCCGTCAAGATGTAACTCTTGACGCCGTCACCTTGTGTCTTCAGCATGGAAATTTGGTACTTTGCCGTTTTCTTCACTTTTTATGCTCCAAAAACGTCCAAAATGGCTTCTTTTCCAGAATTCACTCTCCAAGCACCTAAAATCACAAAAGGAACGATTTAGGGCAATATTTGATCAAATAAATTCGGATTCGGGCTTAAATGACCCCCTAAAAACGGATCATTTTTCGCCTCATCATATACCCTTACACTTGAGATTTGCTTGTCCTCAAGCAAATGAGCTTTTATTCTACTCAAAAGACAAGTTAGGGGTCATTTAACACTAATATAAAAGTAATTACAACAAATAATCGTTCCACTAAAGACCAATAGACAAGCACGGAGGTCATACACAAGCACCTCACAAATAGTGTTTAGATACTCACATCTCTCGGGTGTAATAAAGTAATATAACATTATGGAAATGGAAGATATCTCTCACTACCTGTCATAGCAAAATAGATTACCATAGGCTTGGGAAAGGATCAAACCTCTACCACATGGCGTAAGCACCTAGGATAAACTATCAAAGAGGTCTTTTAAAAGGTTGTAACGTTAGGTGTAGGGATATGAATTACACGGTTTTGTTGGATAAAGGAAGTTTTTACTGGTGGCGAGTTAACAATCTTGGTTAATTACATGTACAAGATGGCGTTGCTAAGCCAAGACTAGACTCGACTTAGCTAATAAATGAAAAATAACAAAAACATAAAATGAACATAGAACGAAAACGGGATGGTAGTCCGTATGTTTTTTCTCTTTTTTTTTTTTTTTTTTTTTTTTTTTTTTTTTTTTTTTTTTTTTTTGCATACGCTCTTACCCTACCATCCAAAATAATACATCATAGGGGTTTGAGCATTCCCCTTACACTTGAATCTTTACATACTTTACATTAAACTATTCTAATGACTCGAATTAAGAAAATCAAAACACTTGGAGCACTTTTAAGATTAACGTACATATGGGGGTAATAATATGATGTTCTTCCCCATTACTCCATAAAATAAGTACTTTACCCATGAGTCCCAATCGTCCCAAAACAATATGTACAAGGATATGACTCGACTTAGCAACCATGTAATCAATTAGAAAGTTAACTTAGGGTTTAACAAATAACAATAATGCACTAAAAATGAGCGCATACACCGAAGGCTAAGGCGATTTGGGTGTACATTTAAGTGGGGTGTAACAAATTCTTCCTTTAAGTAAAATGCTTAAAGTTAGAAACGAAAAGATAGGCTCGGAGGGGTGTACTAGGGGTATCGTGTACTAAAAATGAGTACAACGCAAAGGGTGTGGGAAAAATTAGTTGACTTAACTAGCCAAGTAATATGACTTAAATGGTCAAGTAATCATAATACGGGTTTAACACAAGGGTGATCCTAATGCCTCTTATCATGTAGTAAATCCTACCACACGAATGTAGTCTCACTAGCGGTCTCGGGATGCATCACTAACGCAAGTTCTAGAATCTAAATGCTACCGGTACACTCATAAGCACCAATAATAAATGCTTTTCCTATCAAATCTAAAGGCGAACCTCACATTTTTTGGTGGAATTTTTTTCTGAATATACGGTTATGTGCTAGTCATAAAACCTCCTATCCATGAGACGCTTGCTATGGCTAAAGTTTCACTCCTAAATGTTGTAAAAAATTTTAAATTTAGCGCTAGAATTACACTAACAAGTATTTCTCATAGTTTTATTACACATCTACTATCAAACAAAACAAACTCAAGCGAAAGTGCATATGTAAGGTATCATCTTTTTACCCTCCCCTTACACTTAGGATGAACATTGTCCCCAATGTTCAAGTAAAGAATGTAAAAGTTAAGAAGTAAAGAGAATGAAATCAAATACTCCCCTGATTCGCTCGGTATGGATTATAGGTTGGCCAGGTTAAATCTTCCTCCAAGAAAACGAACAATCAAAGCTTCCCTTCCAGAATATAAATCATCTTCTTGTCATAAATAACCTGTAAATCCTGACAACAATAGACAAGGCAACCTCGCGTAAAATCGGCGGCATCCTATATAAGTTACTAAATCCTAGAAAACAAAGTAAGATATAATGCTTGTGGAATGAAGTTTGCAGATTTCCTGGAGATTATAAAACTTAATAATTCACAAAAACCATAAGACTCCGTTAGAAAAACAAAACCGGTAAAATTTCCAGATTTTAACTCCTGACGCCGTCAGAATGGACCTGCAGAAATTCTTATGTTAAGTTTCCGGAAAATTTCTGGAAAAACTTTGTCCTACTTCCTGGAAAATCCTGCAAAACTTCATTATGACTCAATACAAGCATTTGACTCTAACAAATACGAATATACATGTTCATTTAATATTGTGGAGAATCATGATCGGTTTGTTTCTTAAAAACATATTTGGGGTTTCCCCTTACACTTATCTTTTGCAAAAAATACCTTTAGGTTGAAGTTAAGACTAGGCCAAACAACATAATAAAGTATTTCTACATTTTAATTGAGAAACATGATCAACCAAAAATAAAAATAAAACATGCATACGGAAGCAAATAACAATCAAACAAATAAAATCACACAAAACATGGGTTGCCTCCCAAGAAGCGCTTTTCTTTATTTACGAGTCTTGTAGCTAGACTCAAAGTCATGGGTTACTACGTGATTCGGGTGAGTTCCTCGTTGAGGACATCTTTGGGATCAAACTTAGGTTTCAACTTTCTATCGGTTTCCTTAGTATGGTATGACCTTTCAAACTTTTCTCCATCCGGATCATACAAGGTCATTCTAATATGCCATGACCCGTCACCTTCTTTAGGTGGCTTGTCCCACTTCCACTCACACTTATCTCCCTCTCTTTTCCATTTATTCCTTTCTATGTTGATGGGCATTACGCTTAATAACTCAATCATCTTCCTAAAGACTAAGGGATCCTCAAAGGGGTCTAGCTCCTCATCTCTAGCAATGAGTTGTTCTACCGAATGTGTCTTCTCAACAAAGTCCTTCTCTAGATAGAATGGGCATTGAGGTCCTATGAAATTCCTTTCTATCCAAGGCCCATATCTAGACGGTCTCCTATTCATCTCTACCCAATACGGTGTTGGTTCATCATCACAATCATAACTATGCTTCTTAACATCATACACCGACCAAGTATCGCCTTCACCTACCGTTATCTTGGATTCCTTGCAATCTATCATGGCACTAGCGGTTGCTAAAAATCCTCTTCCTACCAATAATGGGCATGTAGTGTCACTAACCATGTCTAGGACGTGAAAATCCGCTAAAATAGTTAACTTTCCTACGTGAACAACTACATCCTTAATCATTCCAACCGGGTGTGCAATACTCCCATCCGCTAGACCTATCAATACCTCCGTTTCCTCTAACTTTCCTAGCTTAAGAGTGGTGAATAAGGATAAGGGAATCAAGTTGAGGCTTGACCCTAAATCGGCTAATGTGTCGAAAGCTTCGGATCTTCCTATCTTACAAGGCAAAACAAATATACCCGGGTCATCAAGCTTTTTAGGCAACTTGTTTTGAACGAAGGCGGTCCCATTTTTGCCTAGCTTACACTTCTCATATTTTTCTAGGAGGGCGCTATAGTAGGGAGCACGCGCTAAGACATCAATGACGGGGCGTTCAAGGTGAAGTTCTTTGAATTCATCGTCAAGGTCTTGCGTAAGAGGTGTTTCCACAATGCTTTTGACCGGCTCTATAGTGGGGGTTTTAGTTGATTGGTCCTTTTGGGGAACTTGGTTTTGTTTGAAACACGTGCTCGTTGATTTGACCGAGTAATATTGTGGACACGAAGCGGGTGACGAAACGGATGATATGGAATTAACGGTTAGTTTTGGATTCTTGATCGTGTCACTTGGGAGTGCTCCCATTTCTCGGTCATTGAGAACTTTCAACAATGCATCAATTCTAGTGGTCATCTCGCTTTGCTTTTGTTTGAAATCGGCTTCAAACTTGGATATGCGAGCTTCTTGAGATGCCATGAACTTTGACATCAATCCTTCAAGATTGTTGGTACTACCATAGTTGTTAGAAGGATTGTTGTTGAAGGTACGGTTGGATGGTGGACCGTTTGATTGGTAACGATTAGGCGGATTGGAAGAATTGGGTTGATTTTGTTTCCACCTAAGGTTTGGGTGATTTTTCCATGAGGGGTTGTATGAATCACCGTATGTGTTTGGCTCGGGCTTGAAAGTGTACCACTTATCTCCCGCTTCGTCGGTACGCGTGGATGCGTAGTCCGCAAAAGCTGTTCCGGGGAGTTCCACACAATCACGAGTGTCATGGGGACCACTACATAATTCGCATGAAGAAGTGATTTTGTTCACTTGGCTTGAATGCTTCGGAGCTTTGTAAGATTTCATGAGAAACTTGACTTGGTCCTCAAGTTCCATGATCCTACGGTCGGGAGTGCTTGAATTGTTCGAAGGCAAAGATATTGCCTTGACCGTTTTGTTCAAATCACGGGGATCATTCCAACTTTCATTGTCATAGAGAGCAAGATCTTCTATGAGTTCCCATGATTGTTCCGCACTAAGATCACGTAGCTTACCACCGGCCGATTGGTCAATGGTTCGCCTCGTGGAGATGTCGATATGGACATAGAAGATTTGGACTTGGAGCCAAAGATCTATGCCATGATGAGGGACTTTTTGGAGTAAGTCCTTGAAACGAGTCCATGCTTCATAAAGAGATTCATTTTGACGTTGTTGGAACATCAAGATGTCATTCCTAAGCTTAGTAGTTCTCCCCGGTGGGAAAAATTAAGCAAGGAAACGAGTGGTGAGATCATCCCATGTGGTGATAGATCCCGCGGGTAAACGCTCAAGCCATTGACTAGCTTGATCCCGTAGAGAGAATTGGAATAGGCGTAAACGGGTAGTCTCTCTAGTTTCAACACCTAGGTCTATGGAATCTACGATTTTGAGGAAGTCCTTAAGGTGTTGGTTTGGATCTTCGGAACGAAGTCCATGGAATGCACATCCGCTTTGCACCAACCGGATGGTGTCGGATCGCAAGGGGGTCACATTGTCTCCGGTGAGCTCAATGGTGTTTTGGTAGCCTTGGTGGCTAGGTCGGGAATACTCTCCTAAGGTTCGGGGCCTAAGGGGTTCTAATGGTGGGTTTTGTTGTGGTGGGATGATGGGTTCAAAGATGTTACCACCTTCCATGATGTCGGATGGTAAAGAGTTACGAACAAAGGCACGAAGAAATAAGATAGACTAAAGAAGACCTAAAAATAAAAATAAAAATCTTACTAGAAAGGAATCTAGAAAGTAGATCTAATAAAAAGAAATCCTAACCTAGACAATAACTATTCCCCGGCAGCGGCGCCAAAAACTTGATGCGTGGGAATCGCAACAGGCTTTACCTCTCGAGGGATCTCGAGAAGCTTACAACCCCCACCAGGCAGTGTACCTGATCGTTGTAGTATAGTATAGTGACAAGTACCGGGGGATTGATCGTTCAGCTTAGGAATAGTGTTGCTAGGATTAGAAAACCTAATTAATAGTTCTAAAGGTGAGGGATGATTATTTTTGTATTTTTATATTTTTATGAAAGCAAGTAAAATCTCGGGTTTTGGAAGAGTGGGCGGAATTAGTTGCTATTCAACTAACCCAAAACTAATATATAATTAAAATAAAATACTGAAAATGAAATTAAACTAAATTACACTAAGGTTGTGAGCAGTAATTGGAGAAATTGTGTTTACTTAGACTTCACTACTCCCTAGATATCTTTTACACGTTAATTACTTTTTATACTTGTATGGATGACGGATTGTATTCCTTAATACCATTCGTGGGGTGGCATACATAACTCCCCAACTCTATGAGCTCTTATCTCCTCCTACACCATGACCCATCACAACTATAGGGATTGTAAACAGTGGCTCATGCATTAAATACAACCAATAAAGACCTAGTACGCCTCGGTTCATGTTTCTTAAGACGTTCAAGCATGTTACCATTTGGAGATCTGCCAGTTTTCTTAAGCCTAACATATAAAATCATTCATCCAAGACAAGAATAGACAAGTAATCAACACATAATCAACATCTAGGTTTCGTTACATCTAAGCAAACACAAAAGAGATCTAGCCTAGCATAATGGAATTGAGACAAGAACAAGATATAAACAACCAACACATAGACATATTGATTGAATTGGAAGAACACTTATCTCAATTACAATGCAAGGTCTCAAGGGTTTGGAACCCTTGAAAAACCTGTAAAAGATACACCAAATTCGTCTTTAGGGTTTCACCAAAACTTCTTTTTTCTTTTAATGAAAAAACTAGAAAACTATATATAGGAAAACTAGGCTGACGGCGTCAAGACCACCATGTGACGTCGTCACCTCGCCACCAAATACTTCCTCGGACGGCCTTGATCTACTTATGACGGCCTACGTGACGCCGTCACCAACCACGGTATTTTATTCTTGCCACTTTGACGCCGTCATGATGACGTTTGACGCCGTCACCACCTTCGGTATTTTATTCTTCATGTCTGACGCCGTCAAGATGTAACTCTTGACGCCGTCACCTTGTGTCTTCAGCATGGAAATTTGGTACTTTACCGTTTTCTTCACTTTTATGCTCCAAAAACGTCCAAAATGGCTTCTTTTCCAGAATTCACTCTCCAAACACCTAAAATCACAAAAGGAACGATTTAGGGCAATATTTGATCAAATAAATTCGGATTCGGGCTTAAATGACCCCCTAAAAACGGATCATTTTTCGCCTCATCATATTTCAACTGTTGCTATTTTGTTTTCAAAAGTAAAGCTGGATGTGGGTTAGCAAAAGATCCGGTAGAGGTAGGCCAAGACTGAGAGACAATCAAAGAAAAAGCACCATCAAGTAACCAAGAATTAAAAAATTTGAATGGAATTGGACCAAAGTCCCTCGAATGGGTTTTCAACAAAAGAGGACAATGGTCCGAAAAGTCACGAGGGAGGGTGATAAGTTGTGCATTTGGCCATTGAGGCATTGAGTGGTAAAGTGATGAGAAACGAAGATACGATCAATTTTGCTTAGCTTAGTGGCATACTTGTTTATTCGTGTAAATTTTCTACCACCCATTGGGAGATCAACAAGATCGGCTTCATTGAAAAGAATAGCACCGCTTTTTCAAAAAGTAGAGCCAATTCTGTCAAATTCATAACATACTATGATAGACTTTTGATAAAAATATTTACTTGTTAATGAAAGTGACGGGTATCTTGATAATGATGATGATGATGATGATAGTGACGATAACTTAGATTAATTGCAGCGTGACATCCAATTCCATGAATCACCAGTAATTAATTACCACAACACCAAAAGAGTGAATTAAATAATAAACTCATAGGCAAAGAATAATTAGGGCCCGTTTGGTATAGGTTATTTAGCTATCAAGAATGGTTTCAAAGAAAAAGTAATAGTTTGGTTTGAAATGATGGGTTAAGGAACAATATCTCATACCTTTATTCATGGGGTTTGACAAAAGTCACAAGGCCCCCATCTTTTCTTCCGGATTTCTGACATTCTTTGTCCTTTTGTTAACTTTTTCACTCATAAAATTCTCTCAACCACATGAGTTATCAATTATTTTTTTAACTTTTTTTTAAAGTTTAAAAAATACTCCTCATTTAATTCAAACTCATACTTAAATCCAATTTCTTTCAAACATTTCCCAAATCCAAATCCAATCCAATCCCACTTACAAACCAAATGGGCCCTTAATTAATTCAACAATTGGTAAAGGAAAAGGATCTAACATGCACTATTCCACCACTATATAACTAACCAGTAGAATGTAGCATTATCATTCAATTAAGAATTGTATTAGGTGAGGATAATAAATTGCAGTGAGCTTGACCCAATATAAACTAGAGTTTTTTACTTGACCATAGCATTTACAATAATTAATTAACAAAGTATGCACTTTTAAAAATAATTAGCATAATACGTATATTTGCATATACTATTTTCCTTCTCCTTTTTTTGAAAAAAGAAACCTCATTGTCTGGTCATCTTCAACGCCCTTATAGACTTCAATCCTCCTCTTGCCAACTCCTTCACCATAATCACTTGAATGAACTTTATGTGTTCCAAAGTCATGATTCCGACGACTACAAATACAATATCTTACATTCGTGTTGATTCGAAACCAATACGAAACCCAATAACATAACAAACTTAGGAGCAATCTAAAAACCATAAGTATCACCAATGTCACACGGAAGTATCGTACGTTTGTATTGATTCGCTCAAGTGCATTGGAAACTCCGAAGGAAACCAGTTGAACCAAGATTGAGTGACATCGTATTCGTACTAGGGACATTATGAATTCTTTTGCTCGCAATAGAATTCTTCGAGTGATGACGTGACGTCGGAATCATGCCATACTTCATCATCGTCGCCGGTGATATCATTGGCAATGACGAGGACGTTAATTTAGATTAGGACGACGACTGATTTTATTTTCTATTATCATTAGTTTCATTAATTTGATATCAAGTTGATATTTGATTAGGCGATATGCGTGATTGATGCGAATACCCTCATCGTTCATTGCCGCTTCGTGTGAATCCCTTGCATATATTCATAGCATTTTAAATGCATTTGATCAACTGGATTACTATGAATGTAGAATACTTTTTTGCATGAACTTTGCGATAATTAAGGTTGACATATTGTTCGTTAGCTGTTATGATATTAGTCGTCAGAATCATGACGTTGGAACACATAAAGTTCATTCAAGTGATTATGGTGAAGGAGTTGGCAGTGAGGATGATATATTGAAGTTTATGAGAACGTTGAAGATGACTGGACGACGAGGTTTTTTATTAAAAAAAAGGACAAGGAAAACAATATAATTACGTATTTTGTTAATTAATTCTAAAAGTACGTTCTTTCTTAATTAATTTTTGTAAATGCTATGGTCAAGTAAAAAACTTCTTTTTGGGTTATATAATACTTTCTTTATTAAAACACCTTCAGCTAGCCTTGAATCCACAACCTCTAGATTGGTGGGCAACTCACATACCACTAGACCAAAGGCTTTGAGTATAATATTTGATGCAAAATATATGAATTGATCAGATTTTAAATGTATTTTCATTATACAAACGAAAATATTTAAAGGTAAACTGCAAAAAATGTCCTTGTAGTTTGCCATTTTTATGAAAAATGATCTTGTGGTTTGCCATTTTTGTGAAAAACCAAAATAATAGTAAGCATTTGAACTTTTCTCTGTACTACATGAACTTTAATTTTTGAAGTTATAATATTCTTTTTGAAATTTATGCACAAGCAATCGCAATAGCTTGCGATCATTTCCACGCTTTCTTCTTCTTCTTCTTCTTCTTCTTCTCTCTCTCTCTCTTTTTTAATATTTTTCTTTCAAAAAATATGTTATTAGCTCTCTACACTTATTTATATTAGGGTTATTTCTACATATAGGTAATGAACTTTCAAAGGTTTCCTATGTTAGGTAATGAACTCTCGAAAATACTAAGTTAGGCAACCAAACATTCATCTTTGTTCAATGTTAGGCAATTTTGCTAGATGTCGCAACTGGTAACCAGTGCAACCGGTTACCATTGTATCATACTTTTGCCCTTTTTCTTATTCCTTCACCTTCATCTTTTTTTTACCAGCATCTTCCATGGGATATAACCTCCACACTCCTCCTCTCTCTCCTCACTTTTCCACAAACCCTAAAACACTCATATCCCACTCCTCTCTTCTTGTAGCCGCTGCCACCTACAACCCCGTTACCACCGGTCACCTCCAACCACCACTACCAAAACAACACGCCACCGTGACCACCACACCCCGTACACCACTAATCCGTGGTGCACGCGCCTCAAACCTCACCACCGCCACTCATACGCACCTCAAACCTCACCACCACCACTCATACGAGCTTCTGGTTAATGTTGTTTGTTAATTTTAGTTGTTGTTATTTTATTTTATTTTTTAGTTTTCGATCGAAGGGTTAGAAAACCCTTGATGAGCTGTGGTCGAATTTGGATTTAGGATTAGATGGAGATTGGATAGGTTTACGCAAATGGATGTAGTTTTTCATGTTCAAGTTATAAGAACATATATGAAAGAGGAAGACCTTTTTATTTTTTCCAAATTGAAACAATGTTAAACATAATTCTGATAGACTTGTGAATGCTTTCCCATCTACAGTTGTTTTGAAATAATATGTTTATGAGAGATCTAATATATTTTGCAAGAAAAAATATATGCTTGTTTATGAGAGATCTAATATACACTTGTTTTGAAATAAGTTGTTGTGAATGCTTTCCCATCTACAGTTGTTTTTCGGAATTTGGGTTTCTTGCCGGAATATGGTGTTGGCCGGAATATGGAGTGGTGATGGTGGCCCATCTAGTTTTTTTAATATAATATAACGAAAAGACAAAAATACCCTCCTAACTCTTATATTTTTCATGGAAAAATATAGTGAAAAGACTAAAACCCTTCTTTGCTAACAGTCAAACGTAGTCGAAGGTCATATTACCTAACTTTACTGATTGCACAAAGTTTGGTTGTCTAACTTAGTATTTTCTAGAGTTCATTACCTAACATAGGAAACTTTTCAAAGTTCATTACCTATATGTAGAAATAACCTTTTATATTATCTCCATGTTATAATGTTACATTAGTATGATTCTAACAAAAAAAAATGATTTATACGTAGTAGTTGTTTATTTAGTTTCATTTAAAGTGTGGGAGGTAGTGGTAAAAAGTTGTGGAAGAAGAGTTGAAGATGATGAATATGAAAGATAAAATCTTTGTAATGATAATTAATAGAAAGAAAGAAGTTTGATGGTTTTTTGTTTTTTTTTTGGAACGTCAAAGTTTAATTGTTCTATAAAATTGTTGGTTGTTTGAATAAAAAAAGATGAATATTCAAACTTGTAAATGGATTTTTAAAAAGGTGGTTGAATGTCAACTATGGTGGTTGATGATGAGTTAGAAAAATGATTATAGTAAAGTGGTGAAGAAGAAAGAGAGGAAGAAGAAAAAGAATTTGGTAAGTGAGTCTTAGAGGGTATTTATTTTTGACTATATGTGGAGGGATAGTGAAACCAAGTAATTTAGTATTACTACTTTTTTAAATAGGACCTACTTTTTCTCTTAATAAGTTTATACCCTTAAGGCAAAAATTCTTATATCCTCCTCATTAAGTGCCTCATATAGGTGTGAGCCCCATGTTCCCTCTACATATCTTTACTACTTATAATGTCAAAAGAGTCAAAGTGAAAAGTGAACTCCTTAACTTTTGGTCAATCCCCAAATTGCCCTTGTCACTATAATAAGGAAACCATATAAAATGTAGGAACCATGTAAAAGAAAACCATATATCTTAACTACATATAATAGGTGCATGGTCAAACTTGAATCTTGGTCAACCAATGCTAAAATGTTGAATTTTAAAAATACAGGGAAAATGAATTCGTAGATTAAAAGGAAACCATATGGAAATGAAAGGAAACTATATGGAATTTATTGGTTCTTATGATTATCGGCTGTAAAGTATTAAACGCCCGTTTGTAACTGTAAATGTGTAATTGTAAAAAGTTGACTTTATTCAATTCATGAAACTAAAATGGTAAGTAATAAACCACACATATAACACATACTCACACACCTTAGTTCTCTCTAAACCCTAAAACACTCACAACAACATCTATCTTCCTCTAAACAATCACACTGCTGCCACCATATTCTTATCACCACCGCCATATGCCAAATCCATATCATATTTGAGGAGTCTTCTAATGGTAACTGATTCGAGTTCCATATCATCTTTAAAAGATTATAGATTATAAATCATACATGTGACTTTAAAGTGTGAATCTGATTGATCGTGGAAAAGTTTGTTCCTTTAGTTAATTTTCTTATTTGGGTTGATAAAGTCGTTAAGATTATTGTTTTAGTTAGGCATGCTTGAATTATTTTGTTTGTTTTTTTATGCAGGATTTTGTGAAGATTGTGCCTTTAAAGGAGATTTTGCACGTGCAAATTCAGCCGCGTTTAATGACCGCTCGAGTGATACATGGTTTAAGCAAAGATACAGTGCTCCAACTGTGCAAGGTACATATACTCTTCGGCCACTCATTATTTGATAATTGTAGTATATCCTGATATCCATATATTTGATGATTCACACAACCTTTACAAATGATCGTTCTCTTTACATACTTATTTGATGTTCGTCTATTTATTTATTTATTTTTATTATTTATTTATTTATTTTTTTTTTGAAAAGCAAAAAGATATATAACACACTTGATGGGCACGTGTCATTGGTCTTTGTTATATCAAACGATTCGAGATAGTTATAGTTGGCCTGCTTTAGAGACCCATATATTTTCAAAACGTACAGGAAGGCCACCTTCAGTGGTCGATACAACCCATGTTTGATTTTTAACACTTAACATGGGTATAAACAAGCAATGAGTGTGCAACCTGTTACCTGTGAGTCTATCACTTTGACTATTTTTTAGCTATCCTATAATATATGCACATAAGAATGTAACAATGTTTGTGTTTGGGGCATATCATAATTTAAAGGCATGCATATCATGTATCAATCAATATCTATATATCATGAATAACCAAAGTAATAACATGTTACTGCAGGCAACCCATATATGCTCGTTTTGATGGACAAAAGAGAAGATCTGAAGTTGATAAGATGGATAGAGATTTGATGTTAATATATTACTGCTAATCCTCGTTTTATGCATGAAATTACCAATATGAAGACCATTTAACTTTTATGACTTTAAATTTGTAATTTTATGTTGATATTGCAGGCTTAATTAATTCACACCATGGATAATTGCCTATTCAATAGGAACTTTTGAATTAGACCCATTTGTTTAGATGTGTAAGTTTTAATTTATCTTTTTCTTCCGTATAGTTGTATCTTTTAACTTTTTTTTAGTTGTTAAACTTATAGGTTGTTTTCGACAATTCATATTGACTTTTATGATCACTTTCGTCATCCTTATAAGAACGGTGACCGAGTTTATCCCCGAAAATCTTAATGGGATAAAATTTCCAGGTGAAAGTTTCAGGTGTCCTCAACTAAAGATTGGTTTTGAAGGTCAAGGCACCTATAATGTTGTTGCGGAATATTGATCCGGCTAATGATATGTGCAATGGGACAAGACTGCCTTTTAGACGGATGGCACCATCGGCTCTAAGGCTATAATTATTTGTGCAATGGTACAAGACTGCCAGTCAAAATGGTAAAAAAGCAGCCCTTATTTCTGTGACGGTTGTCTGTGTGAGTTTCACGCGTATCCTCAAAAAAGGAATTAAAGTATTGACATGCTATAATGAAGGCTCTAGGACAACAAATGTGGTCTACAAGGAAGTCCTTTAAGATTTATAATTATTCTTTGGTTACGACGTCTAAATTAACAAAAATATTTATTTTCTTTCAACTTTTTTTTGAACCAGTGAAGTATTTCTTTGTAAAATAATTGTGGATGATTTTTTTCCCTATGGTAACTTTCTTTGGTTTCACAATACATGCGCTTTAGTGGGTGTTTTGATTTTTTGAACAACCGTTTGGTTGTTTTGGATAGTTTCACATGTTTGATTGGATATTAAAATATGTTATTTGGTTGCTTTTGGATAGTTGAACAAGCACTTTCGGGTTTTATTTAGATACTAACACATGTTCTTTGGTTGTCTTGGCATTTGTTATTACTAAACTTTATTATAAACTTACCTTTTGTAGGTTATGTAACACCCCAACCCGGTAAAGGGTAAAAACGTCACATTATAGCGGCATATCAAAGCATACAAGATCATAACATAATAGAAACTTCATAATTAAACAAAGTCAAGAACATCATGACTTAAAGTTACAAAATCCCAACAAAAAATACTTAAAGGAAATGAAATGAAATAACATCCATTCATAAGTCCAACATAATCCAAAATAGTCCAAAATGATGGGGAAACTAAGGTGTAGGTCTCTAAGCTCCTAGTCTCATCACTCGAGCCCAAATTCCCGCTTATTACCTGCCGCATGGAAAAGTAAACGCGACTGAGCATAAAAAGCTCAGTGAACAGATATGAACAAGCAAAGTAATAAGAAAACGAAAGGAGAAGATCATAAGATGGCATAATGTATCACAAGTCATATGAAACGAAGCACTATGTAGAGATATTAGCATAATCATATGGAAAAGAATAAGAGCACATATCAACAAAGGCATGTCTACCAGAGTCACTCGAATAGACATAAAGAAACAAGGAAAGCCACGAGCCGACCTACCAGAGTCACTCGAATAGGTCTCATACATACATACATAATCATTAGCAGCCACATAAATGCACAAAAAGGGGAGACCTCTATGTACCATACCTGGAGTGATCAGCTCCGCTGTGAAGGAGTAGAGAAGCACCTACCTACATTCACCATACATAATCATACATAAACATAAGTGCTAGGATGCATCCATACGCCCCCCATACATACATACATAATCCAGCATAATCATATCATAAGTACGCATAAACATATCATATCAAATGGGGATGCCGTGGATCAATCACACCTCCACAGAAAGTGTCATGCCATCGGTGCCTCGATGACACGCCCATGGTACCTCCATGAATAGTTAGAAAACTCGGGCATGAAAAGGGAACGAAGCATACATACATACATATAATCATAACAGCATATCCGAATCATATCATAGCATAATCATAATCAGAAGAGTATCAAATGAATGTGAATCGTCTATCAAAAAGATCATATCAAGCAATCATGTCAAATGAATCATGAAGAACGAATCAAATCATAAGGGAACATAGCAATGGCATAGGGAATCTTATAACGTATCAAGAATCAAGATCAAGTCATGAGAATGAAAGCACCCTTACTAAAAGGGCAAAATATCTGTACCTTAAGAAAAGCAAATCACAACCAACGATGATCACACAGAGATGACAACTACTCCCGCTTCACCGGATCTACACGAATATGATAATAAAGTATTATTTTATGTTCATAGAACCAGGTTACTTATTTTAGTATAATTCCCAGTTTAAGTAACTTTCTCTTTTTAGGAGGTTTCCCGATTTAGCAAGTTTCCAAACTTAGTAAATTTTCCCGAATAAGTAATTTAATACTTTAAGGTTATAGTGGCCAATTAATAATATTTATGGTTAAAATGACCAATATAATAGTTTAGGTCTTAAAACGTTAATATTATAAGTTTAGGGTCTAAAATGTAATTTATCATAATTAAATATTAAAAGTCTATTAAAATTATTTTAAAGTTTATTTCAATAAATTAGTATTAAGATAATAATTTTGGGCCCTGTCATTATAATTTATATAATTTAGTAACATGCATACGATATTAATATTTATGCCGCGACGACCCAAGATTTTTATAAAATCATGTAAGACTTGTTTATAATCCGACATCGGCTCACTTCATCCATATACACACAACATCGTACACACAACACCCTTTTGCTAAAAAAATTTAATCCGAACAAAAACCCGTTCGTATATTAAACAAAACGTACCCTATGTTAACATTCAAAAAAAAAAAAAAAAAAAAAAAAAAAAAAAAAAAAAAAAAAAAGAGAAAAAAAAAAAAACACCACTCGTTAATTATAAACGACATACCCACGTTAAGTCGTTAACCCATAAACAAACATTCCCTTCGTCATATTAAAGAAAACACACCTCGTTATTTGTGAACAAACACACCCTTGTATTATATAAACAAAAGCGTGCCTCGTAATGGCGAAAAACTTTGTCACATGGTCCTACAGAGACATACGTATCGGGTGGCCCTGCAAAAGACACACAAAGGAATGGTGAAGAAAAAGCCGTATGACAACAGGTAATTGCGATGAAAAATAGAGCCTACTGAAATAACAATACCAAGCATACCTCTGTTACCATGAACGGGAACAGTCGCAGCCACACGCGTACGCGGTTGTCTTCTTCATGGTGCACGATGGCGAGCTACAATAAAAGAAGACAATCAGACAATCGCGTAAGCAACCTCAGGAAGCTGATAAATATGGATAATTTTATCCTTAACTGCTTGGAAATATTTATTTACAAAATAAGGATTAAACTCTATTGATAATTGAGTGTGCATCGTAAATTTTTATAGAGCTTTATAAGCTGTAAGTTCCACTTTTAAAATCCTTACATTGGGTGGCGGTGGCCGATGCCGAAGGGCAAGCAGGCGGTAAAGAACCATTAGCAGCCGTCGGTCAAGCTTCAGGTAATAAAATAGTCGGCTGAGGCCGCGGGCTGCAAACAAAGGAACCGGCTGCAGGGACTTGAAAAGCATCATTGAATATCGGAACCACCCGCTTCCGCTGGCGACACAAAAAAACAGAATGCTCAAGTCAGTGAAACCGAAGAAATATATAACCAAGACTACGCATAAAAAGATAGCCAATGCTGCTATTTCTTTAAAAATATTATAATTGTAAATTCTTTTATTAAGCAGTCATCTTAATGGGTGAAGACATTCATTTGGAGAAGAGGCCTGAAGCAAATTCCAAAAGAAAAATTAAACATATTCGAGTTACAGTTTGAGCTCGAGACATTCAGGTTTATGTCATATGAACATCTTAACACACACGGTACTTTATTTATGTCTTATTTTACCTTTAGAGTCTATGAAACTCACCATTTTTTACTTCAAAAATCAAACTTTAACAAATAAAACAATTGAAACCAAGAAACCAAATAAGCAAATTTTAAAAAATAACCACATGGATACAAATTTTGTAACAGAAAGATACTAATACCATACTAAACAATGATAAAAATTCAAACTTTTGTGACCAAAGAACGAATTTATGACATGGGTATTATTTTTTTTTTTAAAAAGATGCAAATATGAAGCTAAATAATGATAAAAGTAAAATATTTGAATGAAATAAAGACCTCTGATAGCCTCATCTTTACGATCTTGAATAAGATCAGTTGCAAAGTGGACATCATCAACTAATGATGATGAATTGATGATATCATATTTGTTTAATTATATTTAAGAAAGTTCATTTATTTTAATAACTAACCCCATTGACATTAGGAACAGAAGTGCCAGCCCCCTCTCCAACGTCAGCTGCAACATAAACACCAAAAATGAAGTTAGCATGTGAAACGACAACAGTTATAGAAAAAACATGAGACACCGGAGAAAGCTGCAGGTGTAACAGTTCAGTAAAGCAGGACACCCAAACCCGCAGCCTTCATATTAGATAAGTAAGCCGCGTCTATAACCTCAACATGTGCCCTGAAAATCTTTAAAAAAAATTACAAATATGGCACAAATCATCAAGGAAACAAACAACAAATTTGCATACCTTTTTTTTCTTGATTATTAAGTTGGTAATTTGGTTTGTCGCCCAACTCCACTAATCTCCCACCATCACTTGCAAAGTCAAATTAACTATCAAGGTTCAACCCAAATTAAACCCAAAACAAAACAAATTGTACCTGGTATAATAAAAAACAAATCCAAATTGTACTGGACAAAACAAATGATTTTCTTTATAACCAAAAATTAAACCCAAATCGTACCTGGTATAATCAAGTTTTTCAATAACAAATCGGGATTGAAGTGCTAGCGTGTGTATCAAGCCGGTTAAGAGAGATTGGCGGTTGAAGCTTATCCGGTGTATTGTGCATATGTTATTAAAGGCGGCAAAATTTTTGGGCTTGGACAGAAGGAATGGGCTGGGCTAAAAACGGGAAAAATCAAAACGACAATGCTTGCGTCGTTTAACGCCCTGAAATTATATATATAGTAATTCAAACACATCCCTCTTAACAGATGCGACCAAAAAAAAAATAATATGGAGCCCGTGCATTTATTTTTGGTTTGAAAGCATTTTAAAAAAAATACAACAAGGTCCAATCGTTATTCATTTTACTCGACACCACTGGATTACTTAGGTCGCATATGGTTCTTTTAATCGTGCACAAAGTCCAGTCGAAGTTAACATATATATATATATATATATATATATATATATATATATATATATATATATATATATATATATATATATATATATATATATATATATATATATATATATATATATATATGAGCCAATTGTTATTTTATGCGGTTGTTTGTTTTGTGATTTCATGTGACTAAGGTTCGTATATATATAATATATATAAACACAGACATGCATTAACTATCCTTAAAAATCATGTAACCAGGTGATTTGAATATATAGATCATAATAGGAGCTAATGAAAATAATACGGAATAAAGAAAAAAAAATACCCTTGTTGATCAAAGAGGGAACCGAGTACCAAAAGAAAACAAACTGAGCACCACAACTTCTGGTATTACACGTGTACACAATGGATCAATTAAGCAAGAATAATATTGAAGCCTTTGTTGTTGGTGTCGACTGGAACCAAGAAAGAGAGCCGCTATTTTTTTTCTAGGGTTTTATTTGTTGTGTCGTTATTTTGTGTTAAGCATAATACCGGTTCTAAAAAAAATATAAAGGGTGGTCATGGGCTTGAAAGGCCGGTTGTGGAGTGGATTAAGGAAGCCCAACAGAATCATTAAGGTGTTGTTGTGGTTTAAGGACTTTTGGCCCAAATATAAGTTAAATTTAACGTATAATTTTCGTAGTCGCAAGTTTTATTTTTCGTATTTTATATATACTTCAAATTTTCAAATACAACGTATAGCTTTTCTTTTACGGATTTTCGAATTATTCGTAAAAGTTAATTCGGATTTTGGGTCGTTACAATTCTTCCCCTCTAAAAAGAAAATTTCGTCCGCGAAATTGAGATAAGGAAACCAAACGAAACGTACCGAATCACGAAAAGAAGTGTGGATAACTAGCACGCATAGACTCCTCCGTTTCCCAAGTAGCCTCGCTCTCAGGATGGTTCTTCCAAAGGACTTTAACGAAAGGAATGGTCTTAGTTCTCATGACTCGATCCTGACGCTCCAAAATGGCCTCAGGCTCCTCAACAAAAGATAAGTCCTCATGAGTTTGGTCCAACGGATACGAAGCAACATGAAGCGGGTGATAATTATATCCCCTCAAAAGTGATACATGGAATACATTATGCACATGAGAGAGTTGTGGAGGTAATGCCAAACGGTACGAAACCTCGCCAACACGATCCAAAATCTCAAACGACCCAATGTAACGCGGACTAAGTTTGCCCTGAATGCCAAAACGTTTAACACCACGAAAAGGAGAAACCTTAAGAAAGACACGGTCTCCCGGATTGAACTCTAACTCACGACGGTGACGATCCGCATAGCTCTTCTGCCTAGCTCTCGCTTCCTTAAGCTTTGCGGTAGCGGTAGCAACTTTCTCATTGGTCTCCGCAATCAACTCGGGACCCTCAATAATACGTTCACCCACTTCATTCCAACATACCGGAGCCCTACACTTCCTACCATACAACAGCTCAAACGGTGCCGCCTTAATACTCGCGTGCCAGCTGTTGTTATAAGCGAACTCTACCAAACACAAGTAATCATCCCAATGCCCGGTCCATTCCAAAGCACAAGATCTAAGCATATCTTCCAAAGTCTGTATAGTGCGTTCCGACTGCCTGTCGATTTTCGGATGGAAGGCCGTGCTAAACTTGAGCTGGGTACCCCAAGCTTTGTGCAAACTCTTCCAAAAACGAGAGTTAAAACGAGGATCTCTGTCAGATACGATAGCAGCTGGTGTTCCATGAAGACGAACAATCTCTTGCTGAAAGATATTAGCCAACTGGCCTATAGAGAAATCCTTTCGGATCGGTAAGAAATGAGCGGATTTAGTCAAACGGTCGACGACTACCCAGATAGCATCATGTTTCCGAAGAGTACGAGGTAATCCGGTAACAAAATCCATCGAAATTTGATCCCACTTCCATGTAGGTATTTCAAGAGGCTGTAATAAACCACTGGTGCGCTGATGCTCAATCTTGACCTTCTGACAGGTCATACACTTAGCTACATGCAACGCTACATCCCGTTTCATGCCGTTCCACCAGAAATGTTGTTTCAAATCTCGGTACATCTTGGTAGAACCTGGGTGAATAGTAAATGGGGAACTATGTGCTTCAGACAATACAGCATCCCGAAGCGAAGGATCATTGGGAACACAAAGACGATCTCCAAACCAAACAATGCCGTCATCATCAACCCGAAATTCCGTTTGTTTCCCTTCCTCTATATTCTGAACAATAGACCATAACTCGCCGTCATCCTTCTGAGCTTCTTTAATCCGTAAAATAATGTTGGATTCAACCTTTAGACTAGCCCAGTATCCATCATAACCTCGAACACATACCTCTATATCCAACTGCTCTAAGTCGTTGAGTAAACGAGGCTCGATCTCCAAACTAGCAATTATACCCGATTTTCTACTAAGGGCATCCGCCACCACATTCGCCTTACCTGGGTGGTACTGAATGTTGGCGTCGTAGTCTTTCAAAAGTTCCAACCAGCGCCTCTGTCTCATATTCAACTCTTTCTACGTGAAAATGTATTTGAGACTCTTATGGTCAGTGAAGATGTCACAAGTCTCACCATAAAGATAGTGTCTCCATATCTTAAGCGCAAAAATTACTGTCGCCAGTTCCAGATCATGAGTTGGGTAATTTACCTCATAAGGTTTCAACTGCCGAGATGCATAGGCAATCACTTTCCCATGCTGCATAAGTACACAACCCAACCCTTTCTTAGAAGCATCACTATAAATCTGATAGCCGCCCGTACCAGATGGAAGAGCAAGTATAGGAGCAGAGACTAATCTCTTCTTTAGCTCTTCAAAACTTTGCTCCCGTTCATCGGTCCACACAAACTTCTCACCCTTTCGTATAAGTTGTGTCATCGGTAAAGCTATTTAAGAAACTCCTGACTTCGATCACATTAGTAGGTCTCGGCCACTTGGTGATAGCCTCAACCTTCGCCTGATCCATGGTAATACCATCGGCGGAGACAACATGACCCAGAAAAGCGGCTTGCTCCAACCAGAACTCGCACTTAGAGAATTTAGCATACAACTTCTCCTGTCGTAGAATTCCCAAAATGGTACATAGATGCTGCTCATGTTCCTCCTTCGTTTTAGAATAAACCAAAATATCATCGATAAACACAATGACAAACTTGTCGAGATATTCGTAGAAAATACGATTCATCAAGTCCATAAAAACGGCTGGAGCATTCGTCAAACCAAACGGCATAACGAGGAATTCATAATGACCATATCTAGTGCGAAAAGCGGTCTTAGAAACATCTTGTTCCTTTACTCTCAGCTGATGGTATCCTGATCTCAAATCGATTTTAGAGAAGAATTTAGCTCCTTGGAGCTGATCAAACAAATCGTCGAATCGTGGAAGCGGATAACGGTTACGAATAGTGATGCGATTCAACTCGCGATAATCAATGCACAACCTCATGCTCCCATCCTTCTTCTTCACAAACAATACAGGAGCGCCCCATGGAGAAACACTTGGGCGAATGAAACCATAATTAAGGAGTTCTTGTAACTGCTCCTTCAACTCTTTTAATTCAATAGGCGCCATACGATAGGGAGCTTTGGAAATAGGTTCAGCCCCCGGAATTAGATCAATACTGAATTCAACCTCACGTGCAGGTGGCATACCCGGTAACTCTTCAGGAAAGACATCAGGAAATTCACAAACAACAGAAACGCTCTCAAGACTAGGACTATCAACAGAAGTATCCTTAATCGATGCTAGGAATCCTTCACAACCATGTGAAAGTAATGTACGAGCTTTCAAAGCTGAAATGACTTTAATAGAATTACCAGGTTGAGAACCTTGGTAGATAAATTCAGGAGCACGTAGATCACCAAATAAAACACGTCTATTATGACAATCAATTGTTGCTCGGTGTTTAGATAACCAGTCCATACCCAAGATAACATCGAAATCATACATATCCAAAGGAAGTAAGTTTGCAGAACGGATCTTATCGCTGAATAGTATAGGACAGTTCATAAATTCACGATCAATAATAACACAGTTCTTCATCGGAGTGGAGATAGATAGATGATATTTTAGTGGTGTTGCAGGTATATTAGTATGTTTTGCAAAAGTATTAGATATCACAGAATGCGTAGCGCCCGTATCAAATAAAACAAAAGCTGTGCGGCCAAATAAATGTAGAAAACCCGTAACGGTACCTGAGGAGTTAGCGGCCTGGTGCCTAGTCAAAGCATGAACTCGGCCAGTAGTAGTCGGCTGACGATCTCCACCAGAACCTCGGTTGTGGTTCCCATACTTAGGACACTCCCTAGCCACGTGTCCCATACCGCCACAAGCATAACAAGCTCCAGACGCCTTATAACACTTTGTGCCCGGATGAGACTTCCCGCACTCCTTGCAAGGAGTCGGTTCCACACGCCCCCTCTGTCCAGATGTCCTGCCGTACGATAATCTCGTTGACCCTGCTGCTGTTGGTCCCGACCAACCCTCTGGTAATTATTCCCCTGTCTGTCATATCCACGAGCATCATAACCCCTACGATCATTCCGCCTATCATACCCACGATTATCATAACCACGACGATCATAACCCCGCCTGTCCGATCCCCTAGTATCAAAAACCCGGCGATCATTACCCCTGAACTCATTTCCTCGCTGAGCATTTCCCTGAGCTGGTCGAACCGGCTCACCATCGTAGTTCCTCTTCACCCCCTATTTAACCCTCTCATCAGCAATCTCAATGTTGCGAACAGCATTCGCAACCCCAACAATATCATCGAAATGAAGGTTCACAACTCCATTCAACAAATCCTTACGAAGAGCCCACTTGAATTTCTTCGCTTGTTCTAACTGTGTACCAGCCTTTTCACCCAAAAACCCAGCCAATCGAACAAACCTCTTCATAAATTCTGTGCTGGTCTCCCTGTCAGTCATAGCAATCGTGTGGTATTCCCGTTCATACTTCTCCTTCTCAGATTGAGGGAAGTACTGAGAGAGGAAAATTTCATGGAAAGAAGCCCAAGACAAAGTAGCAACATATTCATTTCCATTGTTCCCATCTTTGGCATACTTGTATGCCTTCCACCAATTGAGGGCATCCCCCTCCAACTTATACATAGCCAACCGTGCCTTATACACGTCACCACAACCCAACACTTCAAATATTTTCTCCATATGAGCTATCCAATGCTCAGCATCCTCTGGAGAAATGAGAGTACTGAAAGAGCGAGGTTTCTGCTTGTTGAATCTTTCCAACCAAGTGTGAATATTCTCCGGTGGGTTCCCACCACCGCCAGAACCACTAGCACCGTTATCCATCTCCTGCCGCACTTCCTCCCGGATTTGAGGTAAGAGTACGCTGAAAGTCTCTTTGACGGCAGCCTCAAAAGCAGGGTTATTAGCAAAGTCATCCTGAGTGCGAGTAACAACCATCTGAAAGATCATAAATGAGTCAGCGGAAACAAAATAAGGATGGAATCGAAATATGAAGGAAACCGAATCAAAAGCGAAGCCTAATGTCTACCCAATCCTCACAGGTCAAGACCTAAGGGTTATAAGTCATAACCTTGTTCTCTGATACCATAATTGTAACACCCCAACCCGGTAAAGGGTAAAAGCGTCACATTATGGCGGCATATCAAAGCATACATGATCATAACATAATAGAAACTTCATAATTAAACAAAGTCAAGAACATCATGACTTAAAGTTACAAAATCCCAACGGAAAATACTTAAAGGAAATGAAATGAAATAACATCCATTCATAAGTCCAACATAATCCAAAATAGTCCAAAATGATGGGGAAACTAAGGTGTAGGTCTCTAAGCTCCTAGTCTCATCACTCGAGCCCAAATTCCCGCTTATTACCTGCCGCATGGAAAAAAAATGCGGCTGAGCATAAAAAGCTCAGTGAACAGATATGAACAAGCAAAGTAATAAGCAAACGAAAGGAGAAGATCATAAGATGGCATAATGTATCACAAGTCATATGAAACGAAGCACTATGTAGAGATATTAGCATAATCATATGGAAAAGAATAAGAGCACGTATCAACAAAGACATGTCTACCAGAGTCACTCGAATAGACAAAAAGAAACAAGGAAAGCCACGAGCCGACCTACCAGAGTCACTCAAATAGGTCTCATACATACATACATAATCATAAGCAGCCACATAAATGCACAAAGTGGGGAGACCTCTATGTACCATACTTGGAGTGATCAGCTCCGCTGTAAAGGAGTAGAGAAACACCTACCCACATTCACCATACATAATCATACATAAACATAAGTGCTAGGATGCATCCATACGCCCCCCATACATACATACATAATCCAGCATAATCATATCATAAATGCGCATAAACATATCATATCAAATGGGGACGCCGTGGATCAATCACACCTCCACAGAAAGTGTCATGCCATCGGTGCCTCGATGACACGCCCATGGTACCTCCATGAGTAGTTAGAAAACTCGGGCATGAGAAGGGAACGAAGCATACATACATACATATAATCATAACAGCATATCCGAATCATATCATAGCATAATCATAATCAGAAGAGTATCAAATGAATGTGAATCGTCTATCAAAAATATCATATCAAGCAATCATGTCAAATGAATCATGAAGAACGAATCAAATCATAAGGGAACATAGCAATGGCATAGGGAATCTTATAACGTATCAAGAATCAAGATCAAGTCATGAGAATGAAAGCACCCTTACTAAAAGGGCAAAATATATGTACCTTAAGAAAAGCAAATCACAACCAACGATGATCACACAGAGATGACAACTACTCCCGCTTCACCGGATCTACACGAATATGATAATAAAGTATTATTTTATGTTCATAGAACCACGTTACTTGTTTTAGTATAATTCCCAGTTTAAGTAACTTTCTCTTTTTAGGAGGTTTCCCGATTTAGCAAGTTTCCAAACTTAGTAAGTTTTCCCGAATAAGTAATTTAATACTTTAAGGTTATAGTCCAATTAATAATATTTATGGTTAAAATGACCAATATAATAGTTTAGGTCTTAAAACGTTAATATTATAAGTTTAGGGTCTAAAATGTAATTTATCATAATTAAATATTGAAAGTCAAATAAAATTATTTTAAAGTTTACTTCAATAAATTAGTATTAAGATAATAATTTTGGGCCCGTCATTATAATTTATATAATTTAGTAACATGCATACGATATTAATATTTATGCCGCGACGACCCAAGATTTTTATAAAATCATGTAAGACTTGTTTATAATCCGATATCGGTTCACTTCATCCATATACACACAACATCATACACACAACACCCTTTTGTTAAAAAAATTAAATCCGAACAAAAACCCGTTCGTATTTTAAACAAAACGTACCTTATGTTAACATTCAAAAAAAAAAAAAAAAAAAAAAAAAAAAAAAAAAAAAAAAAAAAAAACACCACTCGTTAATTATAGACGACATACCCACGTTAACCCTTAAACAAACATTCCCTTCGTCATATTAAAGAAAACACACCTCGTTATTTGTGAACAAACACACCCTTGTATTATATAAATTCAAACACATCCCTGTTAACAGATGCGACCAAAAAAAAAAAATGGAGCCCATGCATTTATTTTTGGTTTGAAAGCATTTTTAAAAAAAATACAACAAGGTCCAATCGTTATTCATTTTACTCGACACCACTGGATTACTTAGGTCGCATATGGTTCTTTTAAGTGCACAAAGTCCAGTCGAAGTTAACATATATATCTCTACATTATATATAACAGGAGGCGTTACACGCGTATTGCCACCTCATTGTCCAGTCATTGCCATGTAATTCAATTTCTGCCATATCATCAGCCATGTCATCACATTTAAGCCATGTAAGCAATTTTTTAAATTTATTTTATTTGCATTTTTGTAATTAATTTCGAAATAATTAATTTTACTCAAAATTCGGATTTTTTTAAAAAAGATTTTGTCACTTGCAAGGATCGAATAAGGTGTTTGTAACATTAACAAGCATGATAACCACTAGACCAACATTTTTTTTTTATTATATCTAGCAAAACCAAATCTATAAACATAAACAAGTAATTATTGACCATTTTTAAAAAGGAATGTATTTATCTAAAAAAAAATATTTAGCACATATCATTGTATCACGTTTTCTTTTACAAATCGAAAACCCTAATTTTCTTTCTTCACCCATTCAATTCCTGATTGTTCCGGATTGGTTCTTCGATGTTCGGCTGGTGTTATAGTTCATACAAGGGACTCGGCGGTACATCTGTTCTTTATTTATTCATGTGTATGCTACTTTTTTAATTATTAATTAAGATTTTTAAAAGATTACATTCAATAGATAGCTTATTAAAGTATATTAGTTATGAGGGGCATCCAAACAGGTCAAGAAACTATTGAATGATGGTGAGGTTTTTACATATCAAAAACACAGAACTTTCCCATATTTATTTTTAATTTGAGGAAACAGCGTCGTTTATGTCTTATTGCGTCTAAATATTTACATTACAGGTTAATAAGAGCTAATGTTAACTCCTTTTATTCATTCATCACTCCTCCATCTCAATCCTAAACCTAATAAAATCGTCATGCCTCCATATAGAACCACCATCATGTTTATTTTTCAGAGTGGATTAGCGGATCCTTCGTTAAGTGTTGCACCCTGAAGTGAAATCAGTCTGCTTTGCATGTTGTTGCTTGCGAGCACTTTCAAACTGTTGATGGTAATATCTGCTCTCGGGCCAAAGTTTTTGAAGAATGCTGATCCACGTTCAGTATCCTCCATTGGGTCGGTTTGCTATGAGGGATATGAGACATAAAATTGCAGTTGGTGTGATCAAGAACGTGGATAAAAATGATCCAACTGGTGCTAAAATCACCAAAGCTGGTATCAAGAAAAAAATAAATTGTTTCGTTTAACAATCTGGATTTGAGTTTGAACTCTTTGTTTTGCAATCGATCAATTTCATTTTTAGGAATGGTGTTTTGGTTACTTTTCCAGATTCTTACCTGGGTGTACTTCACAGGTGGTGGCGTGGTTGTATCTATTATGGTGTCTCCTTACATTGAAACATTTGAATTTAATGGTTTACTTGGTTTTACGATTTTATCTATATCTTTCATCGTTCTAAAGTATTGAAACGTCTAGAAGCAACAATTTTCATGAAAGTAGCCGTCACCAAAATGTTCCAAAGCGAGTGAAGCGTCTATTTTTTCCTATGAATATATCTGCCATGAAAAATTAAGGTCACATTATTCACTTACTAAACTTTTATCATTTAACACCTCACTTTCTAAAATTAAGTGTTATTCACTTTTTTATTCGCTATAGTAAAATATGTCACCAATATTTATAAGCTTACGGCCCTTTCTTTCAATATGTATTAACTGTTACTAACAGTTTGTTACTACTGTAGGCGTTCTTAAGGACACACAAAATACTCACATAAGTTTTCACAAGGACGCTGACATCTTTTGAGCTATAGACATCACACGAGTCTTATTCGTGGTAATTTTTTTTCCTGCACTTTAACATTGTCAGTTACGTAACACGGATACCTATTCATAGTGACCTAATGTATTGGCTTTTTTTTTTTAATTTAGGCAATTGTAATTTGCAAACACATGGAGCGGCTCACGTCCTTCACGCCCAGGTAATTTTGAGTATCACTATTTTATGCAGAAACACCATTGCAACTCATACAATGGCCTATTGAGGAAATTGAAATGTTGCACAAAAATGAGGTCAATTATGGAGATAAGAAACTTGAAGATGGATCAATAGAGGAAATTGAAAGCATAACTGCATCACAGGTAATTAGCCTTCTTCATAATAAATCTTACTTTGACTTCTTTTAAATAAAAATGTTGTTTTTTTTATTAGAAGGATAGATGTGAAGATTTCGTTAAACTAACCAACTTGGGAGAAATTGAAGAACTGGATCACAGTGTGGTTGATTCACAGCTTATATGCAGTGCAAAGGATGCATCAACCAAAGGAAACGCCGTTCTTATGAGATAGCAGAGACGAAGAACAAATGCAAGTGGGCATTCCTCAAGTTAATCAGCATTTGGATAAGTACTGTGGCTTTGTTGGTAGGGCAGTACTACATTGCAGGTGCTCTATACACCATTCTTCCATTGATTCTTTAAATGTTCAGAAGAAAATCAGAATACTATGAGCTTACTCTACGGTCACATCTTATGTATTAGAATTAACTATATTGCAAATGTTCTATACGCCGTTCTTATGAAATAGCATAGACCAAGAACAAATGCAGGTGGGCATTCCTCAAATTAATTCATGCTAACTGGTCAAATGTGTGTCATTAATCATAAAGCAAGCTTAAAGTGTACGTTTAACACAAAACGTTATAACATACATGATGCAAAATTTATTAATGGTTAAAAAATTGTTGCATAAGTATCTGAAAATAAGCATACACGTGACATCTTTTGGGCTTGATGCGTGGGAATCGCAACAGACTTTACCTCTCGAGGGATCTCGAGAAGCTTACAACCCCCACCCGGCAGTGTACCTGATCGTTGTAGTATAGTATAGTGACAAGTACCGGGGGATTGATCGTTCAGCTTAGGAATAGTGTCGCTAGGATTAGAAAGCCTAAATACTAGTTCTAAGGGTGAGGGGTGATTATTTTTGTGTTTTTATATTTTATGGAAAGCAATTAAAAATCTCGGGTTTGAAGGATTTGGGCGGAATTAGTTGCTATTCAACTAACCCAATACTAAGATGCAATCAAAATAAAATACTAAAAATGAAAATAAACTAATTTATACTAAAGTTGTGAGCAGTAATTGGAGAAAATGTGTTTACTTGGATTTCACTACTCCCTAGACATCTTTTACACGTTAATTACTTGTTATAAATGCATGGATGACGGATCGTATTCCTTAATACCATTCATGGGGTGGCACACATAACTCCCCAATTCTATGAGCTCTTATCTCCTCCTACACCATGCCCAACACAACTATAGGGATTGTAAACAGTGGCTCATGCATTAAATACAACCAATAAAGACCTAGTGCGCGTTGGTTCATGTTTCTTAAGACGTTCAAGCATGTTACCAATTGGAGATCTGCCAGTTTTCTTAAGCCTAACATATAAATCATTCATCCAAAACAAGTATAAACAAGTAATCAACACATAATTAACATCTAGGTTTCATTAGATCCAAGCAAACACAAGATAGATCTAGCCTAGCATGATGGAATTAAGACAAGAACAAGATATAGACAACCAACACATAGACATATTGATTGAATTAAAAGAACACTTATCTTGATTACACATGCAAGGTATCAAGGGGTTGGAACCCTTGAAAAACCTGTAAAATTCGTACCAAAATCGTACTTAGGGTTTATCCAAAACTTCTCCCTTTAAATGTGAAAAATTAGAAAACTATATATAGGAAAAGAGGTCTGACGGCGTCAAGACAAGCCTTGTGACGCCGTCACCTCGCCGCCAAAACTATTCTCGGACTGCCTTGATCTACATTTGACGCCGTCAAGACTTAATCATTTCCAGGCCGTCCTGACTTTTACTCTTGACGCCCTACCTTCATGACGCCGTCAAATCTCTTCTGGATCGTCATGAAATTTTGCTCTTGACGCCGTCAGGGAACTACTCTTGACGCCGTCACCTACTGTTCCCAGCATGGAAAATTAAGAGTTTGGCGTTTTCTTCACTTTTATGCTCCAAAAACGTCCGAATTGCTTCCTTTTCCAGATTTCTCTCCCAAAGTACCTAAAATCAGAAAAGGAACGATTTAGGGCAATATTTGATCAAATAAATTCGAATTCGGGCTTAAATGACCCCCTAAAAACGGATCATTTTTCGCCTCATCATATACCCTTACACTTGAGATTTGTTTGTCCTCAAGCAAATGCGCTTTTATTCTACTCAAAAGACAAGTTAGGGGTCATTTAACACTAATATAAAAGTAATTACAACAAATAATCGTTCCACTAAAGACCAATAGACAAGCACGGAGGTCATACACAAGCACCTCACAAATAGTGTTTAGATACTCACATCTCTCGGGTGTAATAAAGTGTAAATTACAATATGAAAACGGAAGATATCTCTCACTACCTGTCATAGCAAAATAGATTACCATAGGCTTGGGAAAAGATCAAACCTCCACCACATGGCGTAAGCACCTAGGATAAACTATCAAAGAGGTCTTTTAAAGGGTTGTAACGTTAGGTGTAGGGATATGAAATACACGGTTTTGTTGGATAAAGGAAGTTTTACTGGTGGCGAGTTAACACTCTTGGTTAATTACATGTACAATATGGCGTTGCTAAGCCAAGACTAGACTCGACTTAAGCTAATAAATGAAAAATAACAAAAACATAAAATGAACATAGAATAAAAAGGGATGGTAGTCCGTATGTTTTTTTTTTCTCTTTTTCTTTTTCTTTTTCTATATTTTTTCTTTCTTTTTCTTGATATTTTCGATTTTTTTTTTTTTTTTTTTTTTTTTTTTTTTTTTTTGCATACACTCTTACCCTACCATCCAAAATAATACATCATAGGGGATTGAACATTCCCCTTACACTTGAATTTTTACATACTTTACAATTAACTAATCTAATGACTCGAATTAAAAAAATCAAAAATACTTGGAGCACTTTTAAGATTAACGCACATATGGGGGTAATATATGTTGTTCTTTCCCATTATTCCATAAAATAAGTACTTACCCATGAGTCCCAATCGTCCCAAAATAGTATGTACAAGGATATGACTCGACTTAGCAACCATGTAATCAATTAGAAAGTTAACTTAGGGTTTAATAAATAACAATAATGCACTAAAAATGAACGCATACACGGAAGGCTAAGGCGATTTGGTTGTACATTTAAGTGGGGTGTTACAAATTCTTCCTTTAAGTAAGATGCTTAAAGTTAGAAACGAAAAGATAGGCTCGGAGGGGTGTACTAGGGCTTTCGCGTACTAAAATTGAGTACAACGCTAAGGGTGTGGGAAAAATTAGTTGACTTAACTAGCCAAGTAATATGACATAAATGGTCAAGTAATTATGATACGGGTTTAACACAAGGGTAATCCTAATGCCTCTTATCATGTAGTAAATCCTACCACACGAATGTAGTCTCACTAGCGGTCTCGGGATGCATCACTAACGCAAGTTCTGGAATCTAAATGCTACCGGTACACTCATAAGCACTAATAATGAATGCTTTTCCTATCAAATCTAAAGGCGAACCTCACATATTTGGGTGGAAAATTTTTCTGAATATACGGTTATGTGCTAGTTATACAATCTCGTATCCATGAGACGCTTGCTATGGCTAAAGTTTCACTCCTAAATGTTGTAAAAAATTTTAAATTTGGCGTTAAAATTGCACTAACAAGTATTTCTCATAGTTTTATTACACATCTACCATCAAACAGAACAAACTCAAGCGAAAGTGCATATGTAAGGTATCATCTTTTTACCCTCCCCTTACACTTAAGATGAACATTGTCCCCAATGTTCAAGTAAAGAATGTAAAAGTGAAATAAGTAAAAAGAATGAAATCAAATACTCCCCTGATTCGCTCGGTATGGATAATAAGGTGGCCAGGTTAAATCTTCCTCCAAGAAAATGAACAATCAAAGCTTCCCTTCCAGAATATAAATCATCTTCTTGTCATACATAACCTGTAAAACCTGACAAAATAGACAAGACAACCTCGTGTAAAATCGGCGGCATCCTATATAAGTTACTAAATCCTAGAAGACAAGATAAGATATAATGCTTGTGGAATGAAGTTTGCAGATCTCCTGGAGATTATAAAACTTAATAATTCACAAAAACCATAAGACTCCGTTAGAAAAACAAAACCGGTAAAATTTCCAGATTTTTACACTTGACGCCGTCAAGAGTAAACTCTTGACGCCGTCAGAAGTGACCTGCAGAAATTCTTATGTTAATTTTCCGGAAAATTTCTGGAAAAACTTGGTCCTACTTCCTGGAAAATCCTGCAAAACTTCATTATGACTCAATACAAGCATTTGACTCTAACAAATACGAATATACATGCTCTTTTAATATTGTGGAGAATTATGATCGTTTGTTTCTTGAAAACATATTTGGGGCTTCCCCTTACACTTATCTTTTGCAAAAATACTTCTAGGTGGAGTTAAGACTAAGCCGAAACAACAAAGTAAAGTATTTCCACTATTTAGTTTAGAAGCATGATCTACCAACAATAAAAATTAAGCATGCATACGGAAGCAAATAACAATCAAACAATTAAAATCACACAAAACATGGGTTGCCTCCCAAGAAGCGCTTTTCTTTATTTACGAATCTTGTAGCTAGACTCAAGGTCATGGGTTACTACGTGACCTCATCATTGGTTCCACTCTCTAGGTCGTCTTCTAAACCAGTTTTGTATTCCGGACCTAGTTGCAAACATTCTTTGTAGAAACCAAGCATTCTATTCCTTACATATTCTCCTCCTCTACGTCTATCCTCCTCATTCCTATAATAAGCCGCTTGCTTGTGTTCCTTTTCGAAATTAGAAAGAAGGCGGTATTGCTCAATTTTGTAGGGCATTTGATAGGCAACCTCATCATTTTCTTCCTTGAATCTAACTATCCCTAAAGTCGGATCATAACTCATCCTAGTGGCTTCAACAAATGGTTTTCCGAATATTATTTGGCTTAGGCTAGCATCTATCACCGGACGAGTGTCCTCAACTATCATAAAATCGATCTCATAGGTGAGATTCCCTATAATCACATGCAGTCCCTTCACTCTTCCTGCAAAATTACTTATCAGATTCTTACCAGGCATCATCCTAAAATCAAGTTGCTTTTTCATCACCCAATTGTAATAAGTCCTAGTCATGATGTTCACGGGGGATCTAGGGTCGATGCAAGCTTTCCATATATGCATGTGCCCAATATTGCATGGGATGTTAATGTTAGAGGGGTCTCCCATTTTGATAAGGGGGGTGCCAAAGATATATGGTCTCTCGGGACTATCGAATAAATCCTTATGGTATTCCCATTCTTCCTTGGTGGGCAACTTATCAAAGTATTCTTCTATAGGCTCTATCTCAACTTCCCTACTCTCATCCTTAGTCTCGGCTTCTATTCTAACTTCATCCTTGTCACTCTCCTCAATCTCCCTATCTATTGGCTTAATGGTGACAACATTGACAAAGTGGACATGTTTGGATGATGAAGGGTCCTTAATTTGGCTTCCGTTATTGGTGTCCCTAGTGTCCTTCCTAGGTGTGACTAGTGCATGGTTGTTGAGGGCCTTCAAAAAGTTGTCAATCTTGTTGGTTATCTCCGTTTGTTGTTGGTTGAATTCGGTTTCAACCTAGCTATGCGAGCCTCTTGAGATGCCATGAACTTAGACATCAACCCTTCAAGATTGTTGGTATCACCAAAGTTGTTAGAAGGATTGTTGTTGAAAGTACGGTTGGAGGGTGGACCGGTTGGTTGGTAACGATTAGGTGGGTTGGAAGAATTGGGTTGATTTTGTTTCCACCTAAGGTTTGGGTGATTTTTCCATGAGGGGTTGTATGAATCACCGTAAGTGTTTGGCTCGGGCTTGAAAGTGTACCACTTATCTCCCGCTTCGTCGGTACGCGTGGACGCGTAGTCCGCAAAAGCTGTTCCGGGGAGTTCCACACAATCACGAGTGTCGTGGGGACCACTACATAATTCGCATGAAGAAGTGATTTTGTTCACTTGGCTTGAAGGCTTAGGAGCTTCGTAAGATTTCATGAGAAACTTGACTTGGTCCTCAAGTTCCATGATCCTACGGTCGGGAGTGCTAGAATTGTTCGAAGGCAAAGATATTGCCTTGACCGTTTTGTTCAAGTCACGGGGATCATTCCAACTTTCGTTGTCATAGAGAGCAAGATCTTCTATGAGTTCCCATGATTGTTCCGCACTAAGATCACGTAGCTTACCACCGGCCGATTGGTCAATGGCTCGCCTCGTAGAGATGTCGATATGGTCATAAAAGATTTGGACTTGGAGCCAAAGATCTATGCCATGATGAGGGACTTTTTGGAGTAAGTCCTTGAAACGAGTCCATGCTCCATAAAGAGATTCATTTTGACGTTGTTAGAACATCAAGATGTCATTTCTAAGCTTAGTAGTTCTCCCCGATGGGAAAAATTGAGCAAGGAAACGAGTGGTGAGATCATCCCATGTGGTGATGGATCCCGCAGGTAAACGCTCAAGCCATTGACTAGCTTGATCCCGTAGAGAGAATTTGAATAGGCGTAATCGGGTTGTCTCTCTAGTTTCAACATCTAGGTCTATGGAATCTACGATTTTGAGGAAGTCCTTAAGATGTTGGTTTGGATCTTCGGAACGAAGTCCATGGAATGCACATCCGTTTTGCACCAACAAGATGGTGTCAGATCGCAAGGGGGTCACATTGGCTCCGGTGAGCTCAATGGTGTTTCGGTAGCCTTGGTGGCTAGGTCGGGAATACTCTCCTAAGGTTCGGGGCCTAAGGGGTTCTAATGGTGGGTTTTGTTGTGGTGGGATGACGGGTTCAAAGATGTTCCCGTTGTCCATGATGTGGGGTGGCTACGAACAAAGGCACAAAGAACTAAGATAGACTAAAGAGAACCTAAAAATAAAAATAAAATCTTACTAGAGAGGAATCTAGCAAGTAGACCTAATAAAAAGAAATTCTAACCTAGACAATAACTATTCCCCGGGCTGCGGCGCCAAAAACTTGATGCGTGGGAATCGCAACAGGCTTTACCTCTCGAGGGATCTCGAGAAACTTACAACCCCCACCAGGCAGTGTACCTGATCGTTGTAGTATAGTATTGTGACAAGTACCGGGGGATTGATCGTTCAGCTTAGGAATAGTGTCGCTAGGATTAGAAAGCCTAAATACTAGTTCTAAGGGTGAGGGATGATTATTTTTGTGTTTTTATATTTTATGGAAAGCAATTAAAAATCTCGGGTTTGAAGGATTTGGGCGGAATTAGTTGCTATTCAACTAACCCAATACTAAGATGCAATCAAAATAAAATACTAAAAATGAAAATAAACTAATTTATACTAAAGTTGTGCGCAGTAATTGGAGAAAATGTGTTTACTTGGATTTCACTACTCCCTAGACATCTCTTACACGTTAATTACTTGTTATAAATGCATGGATGACGGATCGTATTCCTTAATACCATTCATGGGGTGGCACACATAACTCCCCAATTCTATGAGCTCTTATCTCCTCCTACACCATGCCCAGCACAACTATAGGGATTGTAAACAGTGGCTCATGCATTAAATACAACCAATAAAGACCTAGTGCGCGTTGGTTCATGTTTCTTAAGACGTTCAAGCATGTTACCAATTGGAGATCTGCCAGTTTTCTTAAGCCTAACATATAAATCATTCATCCAAAACAAGTATAAACAAGTAATCAACATATAATTAACATCTAGGTTTCATTAGATCCAAGCAAACACAAGATAGATCTAGCCTAGCATGATGGAATTAAGACAAGAACAAGATATAGACAACCAACACATAGACATATTGATTGAATTAAAAGAACACTTATCTTGATTACACATGCAAGGTATCAAGGGGTTGGAACCCTTGAAAAACCTGTAAAATTCGTACCAAAATCGTACTTAGGGTTTCTCCAAAACTTCTCCCTTTAAATGTGAAAAATTAGAAAACTATATATAGGAAAAGAGGTCTGACGGCGTCAAGACAAGCCTTGTGACGCTGTCACCTCGCCGCCAAAACTATTCTCGGACTGCCTTGATCTACATTTGACGCCGTCAAGACTTAATCATTTCCAGGCCGTCCTGACTTTTACTCTTGACGCCCTACCTTCATGACGCCGTCAAATCTCTTCTGGATCGTCATGAAATTTTGCTCTTGACGCCGTCAGGGAACTACACTTGACGCCGTCACCTACTGTTCCCAGCATGGAAAATTAAGAGTTTGGCGTTTTCTTCACTTTTATGCTCCAAAAACGTCCGAATTGCTTCCTTTTCCAGATTTCTCTCCCAAAGTACCTAAAATCAGAAAAGGAACGATTTAGGGCAATATTTGATCAAATAAATTCGAATTCGGGCTTAAATGACCCCCTAAAAACGGATCATTTTTCACCTCATCAGGGCTTCAAATAAATGTTGCCATGTTCCAACGTTGATTACACGAACTTACTAAAATCCTCACCAGATTTTTACTAACGTGAAAAGGTTGCTATGGGCACGCTTGATGGGGTCAATACTATGTCCGTGAATCATGTAATTGCGCCTTTGCTTAATGTATTTAAACCCAATGGAAAGCTTATTGTTGTTGGTCTACGTGAGAAGTCAGTTGAAGTATCAGCAATTCCTTTAGTTTTTGGTAATCACTATGACTTTTAAATAATACTTCTTTAATATATGATCAATTTTGCTAAATATACGTGCTTAATTTAGTACTTTGGCTTCGATTCATAGGGGGAAGATTGTTGCTGGTAGTATGATTGGTGGGTTAAAAAATACCCAAGAGATGCTCGATTTTGCAGCAAAACATGGTATAACTGCCGACATTGAGATTATACCGATCGACTATGTGAACACTGCCATGGATCGGATATTGAAGTCCGATGAAAGGTACCACCCCTCTGATATATGGAAATTGCAACATTTACCAGAATCTTTGTATTTATTTTATTAGTTCAGCACGTGCAACAAGTAAAAGATATCTCCTATAGCTCAATAATTCACATATACTTTATAATCAGCTTATATGTAGTTCTTTTAGCAGATGCATATGTAGCTAAGAAAACTTAGCTACGTATAAGTTTTTTACATTTTGTATTGCATTTCATTGTTTTGCAAACCTGAAACAATTACTTGAAGAAAATAAGTCAATTACTGCTAAAGATCTTCATGATAGCGGCATGAAAACTATTTGTATTACTGATTCGCGTCAATTTAATCTTGATAAGGTATCTGGAAGTATAAGTGTACAACTCATACAGTAGTTAGTATTATTAGAGATAGAAACTACCACTTACAGTTGAATTGGTTTATGATTTGTTTCAAATAGGTCAAGTTTAAAGATTTAGCTAATAGGCGATCGGGTTGAATGGGTCAACTGAGTTGGAACTTGAAAGCCACCCAACACATACTTTACTATTATTAATGTTAATTGCAGTCTTGAGTCACAGTTTTCCATTTTTTTTAATATCCCATATGGTGAAATGCTCATTAATGCTACTGATCCTGATTTGTTTATGCTACTTAAAGTTTGAATAAAGAAACGTTTAAGAGTAACAATATAAAACTGCTAGAATTAGGATAAATATCATAACATAGAAGGGTAACTGAGATTGAAAATTTCAAGTAAGTTTATATATATAATTCATGATTATCCTAGAACTACATACTCCTTTAGAGATGTACTTATTTAGTGTGCAGCGGTAATCGAATTGAGTTCCAGATATGGAGTGACATGGCGATGGAGTTTGACATAAAAGGTTTATATCAATGTAAATTACAGTTAATTTTATCTGCTTGACAGGTTGATGAGGAATAGGGAAAGAGTTCTACTTCTAAGACATCCCAGAAAAGTGTCTTGGAACGTTTAGAGGAAGAGGTAACAAGAAAATTTTTAAGTTTATTTGTCTAATCCTTGTGTAATATCTGTATCTGTTTCATAATTAAACTTTTGTTTTTGTGGTTGATCAGGTCTGTGACACTTTTGTTTTTGTGGTTGATCAGGTCCGTGACGAAGAACGGGTAGAATGGAAAACATTATCCGTCACACTTAAGGTTTAACATATTGTGTTAAACCTTATGATGTTCCGTATCTGTTTTCATTTGCTTCAGTGATATGTCTTTTATCTCAAGCTTATGAAGGATGTTTGAAATCAGAATCTCGTGTTCACAGATATTCGTTTAAAGAGTAAAACTAAAAGTTTTATTTATTTATTTATTTTTGCATGTGGATTAGTAGGGAGTCCATGCGTACATGTCGGCAAGAGCTACATGCCTTGGTCAGCAACATGGCTGTTGGATCCACATGGTCACGTGCGAGCAACACAATGCTTCAGAACATATGTTGATCTACCACTACTACTGATACATGAGGTGGGTCAAACTTTTATATTGACTGAACTTTTTACTTAATTATATGCAGGCCCTTGGTTTTCAGCATAAACTGTGAGTAGACGAGGTAGTCGAGAGTATTGACAGAGATGAATTAGCAAAAATTTATTTCCATCAATGGTGATCCTGAAGAGGAGGAATTTGAGGTAATCGCTTTGTTTCTGATTTATTTTCCCGCTTAATGATCCAAGTTGTCCATGTTTAAAGATACTAAAAATGCTAATACCTACTGTATGCATACAACTAAGAATGGCAAAAGAAAGTCAGCCATTGTTCTAACAAATGGTTTATAACACATTACGCGCCTACGGATCTTTCTTTTGTGCTGAACCAACGGTCTATAAAAGGAAGGAAGACTTATGAGACATCCACTTTATCTAATGCACAACTTCAGTAAAGGATACAGGTGTACGTTCTTTTTTTGCATATGGATGTAACTATTCATTCAGCTAATGATACATGTGTCTAATAAACAATCGAGGAGGAAGGATCTCGAGTCCTACTTTTAAATCTTAGGAGTCCTGGATATGCTTCGTGATGTTCACCCATTTTTGTATAACCTATTTGCAGATCCTGTATGTATGTCTACTACTATCGATTTTTACAAGTTATTGTTTGGTGCAGGATATTATCCATATTTCAAAGTTGTTTCGTCTCCTAAAGTGTCATTTGGGACAACTTATATCTGTACTACGAGCACGGAAAAGTAAAGAAGCATATGCCTCCATTGGAGGTGGTTCACCTTTGAGAAAGATAACAAATGCACGGGTAATAAGCATTCCCAAACAACCCTTTAAGAAGTTCAGTTATCAACATTTTTTTTTTTTTTTTTTTTTTTTGGTTTTCTTTTTTTGGATTTGATAAAATACTAAAAGATAAATTTTTTTTTTTTGTGAAAATATGTTTTGTGAAAAACACTAAATAAGCTAGGAGCAGCTTATTAGCTTAACATGTAACAAAAAAATAGACAATGCTAGGTCTCTTCACTGATTCAAAATCATCAAGTTCACACAAGCCCAAATAAGCTAATACAAAAACCTAATAAGCTAACAAAAACTTAATCCTATCCTAACAATCTATTCTAAGTACTTGCTAAACTTATACAAATCAAATAAGCACTGAAAATGGCAATAAGCTTAAACTGGCAATCACATAAACAGTCCTCAAGGGACTTTTAAAAGCCTCCCAAAAGCTGTCAATAAGCTGAATAAGAAAATTGCAAAACTGATGGTTAACTACACAACCAAGCAAGCATTAAACATGCCAATTTTGAGATCATATAAGCATGAAACAATCAAACTAAAAATAAAAGGCATAGAACTGAGAGGACATTTTTTTGGAAAAATCCCTGCAACAGCTTAACGAGGTGATTATGTGGGCACAATTAATCTATTTAAATAAGCACAAATATGAAAAATAAGCTTAAGAACATAAAGAGTATACTACTAACTAGCTGCAAAACCAAATCTAAGCTTAAATTCTACTTAACTGTTCCTAATTTTGAGATCAAAATGGACTGTTGGGATAGTTGAAAAGTGCAGGCCTAAAGACTCAAGGATGCAATTTGCAGCCTGTAAACAAGCCACAAAATAAGTTATAAGATGACAGATAAGCTCAACTAAGGAAATCCTATATTGCTAACTACTAATAAATAAATAAAAAATCATACACTCAACCTTAAACTACCTGCACAAATTTTTGGATTAAAAAAATGTGTTGGGACAGGTATGACTGCTGAAGCAGCGGGTGTGCAGGGCTGCAGGGGTAAAGATTGGGCATAAAATTGGGATACAGCTTTAAAAACTAACAACCTTGAATCTAGAACTAGAAAACAGATAATTATAACTATCATAAGCAAAAACAGAACACAAAATAGATCGTAAGCTAATAGTTCAAAAATAGGCTGTTGAAAGAATTATGAAACCATGAAACTAAGAATCTAAGTAAAAAGTTGGGCAACCTATTAAAATATCTAAAACAAACTTCTAAACAACTGTATTTTCTTAATTAAAGCTAGATCAAGTGGCCTAAGGAACAAATATGACTAAAACTAAAATGTAAAGCTTATACCAAACACCCCTAATGATGGACTGCTACGAGTTTAAACAGTGAAAAGCAAGATTTAACAACTTAAGCTCTTAATAAGCTAAAATCAAGCTTACAAGAGCTTATAGAATAGTAAATGAGGGAACTTAAAACAGTTAACAAGCTTAAAGGAAATGAGGAAAAGAACTTAAGATTCAAGCAGAAATTGGATTTAAACTAAAAATTTAGTTACAAATATTTGAGAATTACAGCAACAACATTAAAAATAAGCAGAATATAAGCTACGGCTATCACAATATTGGTTTTATGGGTCTTCAGATCCAATGTGAGTCATCAGGTATCAATTTACCAAATGGGCAAACTTGTGCTTCTACACAATGCTCAGGCACAACTTTGATTTGCGCAACACCACTTCATACTCTAATTGTAACCTTTCAAGATGTGCATCTACCAGCTACAAAAATGGCACCATTCTCGCTACTCTCACCCAAGAGTCAACTTGCCCAGGTAATTCTCCATTTTTAGTTATGTTGCATGTCTTAGGATTTAGATGTTGTTGATGGTTTAATCTGACTTTAGAAATCAAATTAAATCTCTTACTGCAATGTCCTTGTCATAACTCCAGCAACATGTATACGTTCACATTGATACACATAATGAGTCATGTTACAATAAAGAGCAAATACATTTCACTTCAGCTTTAATCTACTCACAATAACACCTCAACATTATCGTCTACTACCCATTTTTAAGCTATCTCAGTAAAACAAAATGGTTTTAGCAATAATATCTGAAATCTCATAAGTGAAGTGAATGTCTACATTTTTTGTTGCAATCTTAAAGAAAGGATCAAGATTCTGGAGTCATAATGGGTGGTATTTTTTTTTTGTTTTTTTTATAATTAGTTGAAAGACTTGAGCACCTAATAATATGTCATCACCAATTAATTATTCTTTTGTTTCTTTGTGATATAAAAGACCATGAGGCCACGTTATAGCTCAATTTGAAACGTGCATCGACAGTCACAAGGTGGTAAATTTTGACAATGGAACCAACCAACCGTGTGACAAATGTATCACACAAAGAGGGTTTTTCAAAAGATAAAGAAAACAATTCAAGTTAAAATGTAATCATTTTCGACTATGATTTTTCTTTACAAAGAATACAAAAGTTAGAAAAGTGGTGATTAGCATCTATAATCTTATATTAGGAAAAGTATATTGTAATCATCATGGATTGAAGCATATACGTGGAAACCAAGAGTTATCTTGCAAGCTCGGGTTTAAAGAACATTATATTCTTGAAAATAATTTGTACAAGGTAAATATGCATATCCGTATTTGTTTTTCTTACTGTGACGATGACATGACGCTGACAGAAAAGCTAACAATAACATGTAATATTTGGATGTTTATTTGAAGGTGCATGTCAATAGCTTATTTTACGCTAACTTAATTTTTTAATGATATTCATAAGGCTTGCTCGCCTATTAGCCAAGAAGATTACAGAATTGGGCTATTATTGTGTTTACATTCATGCTAAAATGTTGCAAGACCAGCGGTACATTTATACTATAATCATTGTTTAGTCTTCAAGATTTTAATTTTACATATTAAATTTCTTACAAGTTGGTCTACAAGTACATAGTTATGATATTTAATGGATGTTTTACTCATTCTGAGATCTACAAGTACTAGAAATATCTTCCGTTTATATTTCATAAGCTCTTTTTTCTGGCTTTATCATTATTCAGTTAGGTTCTAGGCAGGGGAATATGTTTCAGTTTAAGGATAGTTAAAAATGATTTTAAAAAGTTAATGATCCCTGTTTATATTTAAGCTTATTTAACCCTAATAAACATTTTAGAGTTTGGAAATGAACGAGTAGAGATAGATGACATGATCCTGAAAAATGGGATATTGAAGAAAATTTGGTTTAAGTTATGGGGTACGGATGTGATGATAAAGATCCTTGCAATTCTATTGTAAGTATCCATATCTTTACGAAACTTTATTACGACTAAAAGTGGCCAAATGGACGAGTCTAGATTGTTGGGTAACATGTCAATGTTGGTATTTATGGTACGGTTCACCTCGAGTTAGAGTCAACATTTTCTGTTTAGAATTTTGTCTTTTTAAAAGTTTAGTGTGTCAGACATGATTATGAAAAACACGTCATCTCAATAGTTACACAGTGTTTTGTCTAAAAAGAGTACAGTAGGATGTTTTAAGCATATGGAAAAGACATTATAACCAATATGTTTATAGCCACTATTAGGCTTGCATATACGATCATAATTAATAAGTTAATTTCTTACAGGTGTGGACATTGCTTAATGCGACTCTCCAGCTGGGCCCAAACAATATTCCTAGCCATTTATTTCTTTTTTACAGATTCACCCTAATGATGTTCTCAATCTTGAAACACCATATCTAGAATTGGATTGGAAAATTAAAGAAGCTTGTGCCTCCATTTGAGGTGGTTCACCTTTGAAAAAGATAACAAATGGACACATAATAAGCATTCCCAAACAACCCTTTTAGAAGTTCATTTATCAAAAACAACTGATCAAAAGGCATATGAATATACTGCATTTCATGCCTCTGATGTCAAAATCCATAGTGTTGGAGTCTGTTGCACCACCGCCTCCGCCACCACCATCTTCCTTCATTTGTCCAATCTGCATTGAACAGTTAGTCAATGAAACAACCACTAAATGTGGACATGTTTTTGGTCAATGTTGCATAGGAAGAGAAATTACGGATCAACCGAGATGCCCAATATGCAGGCACAAGCTCAAGCACAAGGATCTCATCAAGGTCTATTTCCCTATTAAGCTTCTACCACCACCACCACCACAGCTACCTACCTTCCCTTGTCCAATTTGCTTGAGACAGGTGGTTGATGTAACGACTACTAATTATCGTCATATTTTTTGGGAAGGGTGCATACAACTTACAACTTTTAATCAACCCGAATGTCCAAAATGTGTGGTAATGGTCTCCCATCAGGACCTCTTCTTCATTTACATCACTTAAGACAAGCAAACTCAAGGTATGTATATACCTAATCTTTTTTATTTATAATTAGTTGTAAGTGTATCATTTATATTGGACTTTCATCATATGGGAAAAACATTATAACCAGTATGTTAATGCTTAACCCATTACAGTAATACTCAAGCTATAGATAGTTGTTGTTTGAAAAATCTGGAAATTAATTGGTGATTACATTTAAAGAACTATATGTGTTTTCTAATGAGTCCTCGGTACTTACTACAGCTAGCTGTTTGAACGTTTAACCAATCTTAAGTTGCCAAAGGTTCTTTATAAGTAGAACAATCAGATAACTTTACATATTTATTAGTAGCACAAATAGTTAGTCTTTGGTATTAGAATTTTAGTTACTTGCTGAAATGCAATCATTCTTAAATATGTTTTAGGGGCAGGTGGTGAGGGCGGTCATCTGTGGTGGCTTTCTGCATTGTATTTACTCCGTATTTGACTATTTTTCTTACTTGAGATTTTTCATCACTGCTTAACGCACTTTTTTTTTGTTTTGTTTATTTAATTGTATATTTTTTTGTTACGTACTACTTTGTAATTTTGTTTCTATCATATTCACTAAACATTTATTTTCTCCCGTTGTTAATGTATTCAATAAATAACATTCTATGTTTATATCTTATGTTTTGTTAACTATTTTTTTTCAACGATATTCATAAGTCACGCCCGCCCAACGGGCGGGCTTCGAAATCTAGTATATATATATATATATATATATATATATATATATATATGAGCCATTTGTTATTTTATGCAGTTGTTTGTTTTGTGATTTCATGTAACTAAGGTTCGTATATATATAATATATAAACACAGACATGCATTAACTATCCTTAAAAATCATGTAACCAGGTGATTCGAATATATAGATCATAATAGGAGTTAATGAAAATAATACGGAATAAAGAAAAAAAATACCCTTGTTGATCAAAGAGGGAACCGAGTACCAAAAGAAAACAAACTGAGCACCACAACTTCTGGTATTACACGTGTACACAATGGATCAATTAAGCAAGAATAATATTGAAGCCTTTGTTGTTGGTGTCGACTAGAACCAAGAAAGAGAGCCGCTATTTTTTTTCTAGGGTTTTATTTGTTGTGTCGTTATTTTGTGTTAAGCATAATACCGGTTCTAAAAAAAATATAAAGGGTGGTCATGGGCTTGAAAGGCCGGTTGTGGAGTGGATTAAGGAAGCCCAACAAAATCATTAAGGTGTTGTTGTGGTTTAAGGACTTTTGGCCCACATATAAGTTAAATTTAACGTATAATTTTCGTAGTCGCAAGTTTTATTTTTCGTATTTTATATATACTTCAAATTTTCAAATACAACGTATAGCTTTTCTTTTACGGATTTTCGAATTATTCGTAAAAGCTAATTCGGATTTTGGGTCGTTACAGGTTATATCTCTCAAGTTCTAAGGAATTGTCAATTCAACCGATGAATGAGAGTTTAATGTTGAAATGGAGTTCTAATATCATGTACCACAAATGTTATATGCCAAGAAGTTCTACGCGATGAGTAACTTGCATTGTCAGTTATTATCTCACAATTGATGTGATGTTTTATTTTCTGTTTCACTAAATGTTTTTATATGTTCTTTGATACATATTAAGAATTTTTGTTTAAGTTGAATTATCGCATGTTACAAGAAACACATACCACAATATCGCATATCGTTAATTGTCTGCTGCTAGGAATTCTGTTGCTATGCACGGGTACTCGCCTAGTAGTAAAAAAAAAAAGAAACACCCCCTTAGTTGGGACTTGAGACTAAATAAAAAATTAGTAATTAAAAAACAATTATACCATCGTGTAAAGAACATTTAACGGTCAAAATTGATGCAATCTGGTCAAAAGACTTTTACTGTTAATGGTTTCAGAGTTAGTGACTGTTTGTGAAAAAAAAATCAAAGGACTAAGAGTGTGAGTCAACGCAAACCACAGGGACCATCTTTGTAATTTACTCATGATTTTTTCTAATGGGTATATGGGGTTTTTCTATATATATGGTTCAGTTTTGGAGCTTTTTGTTTGACCATTGTGTTTTTAAGTAAACGAGTAGGCTAGCCCGCGCGTTGCTGCGGGGATGTCGTGTTAATGGTTTGTAATTTTTTGTTCAACATTCAAGTATCTACTTTACAATATTAAGAGTAAAAGGCTATTTGAATTTCATACAACATATATGTTTAAAAACATACTAATCCATTCACAACATACATTTAAGTAGTTGATAGCTTTTTAATACAGTGACCACATATGTGGCCAATTTATAAATGCATTTGATTGCATTTCATTCAACAAATGTGTGTAACAAATATACGATTTTGCTGCATATAAATTGTAAAATGGAAGTGTACTTGCAGGATCTCACAAAGTATCGTTGATTCACTCATCATAAGTTATCAAGGAAATAACCTGTACGAAAAAAGTTTCGTTAATTCAGTAATCATAAAAAATATCGTTGTATGGGACAGAAAGTATAACTTTAACTGGAATTAGGTAGCAAAAGACTTGAAATTCAACTAATAATATGCACCTGATGTTTTAAAGTTGCTAAGCTGATTATTCGACTTACTGTTTAGAAATATTTTATACATATATATAAGCATAGAAAAGGTAAGTATCTATATTCTATTTTTCCAAAACTTTTATCTACAGCCATAGAAATGTCTTAATATAAATTATTGAAGCAAACTTTAAATCCTATCAATATGTATAAAATATTTTTCCAAAGCTTTAAATTATAAACGGTGCAGAACTTCCAGAAACGAAACATACCTATGGGATTTTAGGAAGACGTTGGAGTTGTTGCCTGGGGGTAGTCATTAAACTCATCCACATGGATATTAATTAACCGCTTTTGGCAAACGCATCCTCTAAATGGTATAAAAAATTATCATTCTTTTTTTACATCATTTCAATTCAAAAGACATTACTTCCACCACTATAATCTGTCATCCCATTTTAGCAATTCCCTTGTTTCTTTTATCTTCAAATTTTCCAAGTGTTTTAAAAATTTATGTCCAACAATGCTTCAGATGTGATGGAAAGGAAATGCAAGGTGGGGTAATGGGTCAAAATAGATATGTTATAGGCCATCTTAAACAGGTGGTAGGTGGTGTGGTTTACTCATAAAATTTGAATCGGTTTCAGATATAAAACCTATCAAATTATTTCAGTCAGCCGTTTTTAACAGATGTTGACTGCACATAATTTCAGACATATAACACCCCAAAGTGTTATATCATAATAAGTTAAACCAACTGTTTAAAATTTGGCAAAAAAAAGGAACATTTGATCAATCCGAACCCGTGTTTTGACATCTAGAAGGGGGAAAAAAGCCTGTTTTGACCTGTAAAAGAGTTGTCAAACTTGCTGATGAGGCGGAAAGTGAACCACTTTTAAGGAGTCATTTAAGCCCGAATTCGAATTTATTTGATCAAATATTGCCCTAAATCGTTCCTTTTCTCATTTTAGGTATTTTTGGAGTGAAATTTGGAAAATGAACCATTTTGGACGTTTTTGGAGCATAAAAGTGAAGAAAACGGCAAAGTCTTAATTTTCCTTGCTGGTAACAGTACCTGACGGCGTCAAGAGCTTCTACATGACGGCGTCAAGAGTGACACAAGAGGTGGAAGTGGACAATACACGTGACGATCCAGAAAATTTTGTGCATTGGAGATGACGGCGTCACCCAAGGCCGTCATGGTCCAAGTATTAGTGACGGCCCAGAACAATTTTACACATGACGGCGTCACAAGTAGATCTAGGCAATACGATTTCTATTATGGCGGCGAGTTGACGGCGTCACAACTCAATACATGACGCCGTCACCCTGTAAAATCTATATATAGTTTTCCAAATTTCATTCATTGGTGTACAACTTTGAGGGAGAAACCCTAGGCCGATATTTACAGCTTTTTCAAGGGTTTCAACCCTTTGAATCTTTCATGTTCAATTTGAGATAAGTATTCTTTCAATTCAATCAATATGTCTATGTGTTGTTTGAATATATCTTACGCTTGTCTTCAATTTAACATGCTTGGCTAGATTTCTTTTGTGTTTGCTTAGATGTAGTGAAACCTAGATGTTAATTATGGGTTGATTGTTTGTGTATAGTTGTTACAGATGATTATCTTCGATGTTAGGCTTAAGAAAACTGGCAGACTTCCATTGGTAACTTGCTTGAACGTCTTAAGAAACATGATCGGAGGTGTACTACGATATTTGGTTGTATTTAATGCGTAGGAGAATTCTAATGATCCCATGTTAGGAGCTTCTAACGGCTTGACATAGGAGTGAAGTAGGATCCTATAGAGTTAGGGAATATTGTACACGGCCCTACGACTAGTATTAAGGAATACGACCCGTCATCCATGCAATTGTAACAAGCTATCAACCTGTAAAAGATATCTAGGGAGTAATGAAACCTAAGTAAACATAACTTTCCCCATCATTGTTTACACCACTAGTATAATTAGTTTCATTTTCATTTCTGTTATTTAATTTTGATTGAATTTTTAGTTAATTGGGTTAGTTGGCTAGCAACTAATTCCGCCCAATCTTCCAAAACCCGAGATTTTAATTGCTTTTATAAAATATAAAAATACAAAAAGAATCATCCCTCACCTCTAGACTTAGTTTAAGAGACTTTCTAATCCTAGCGACACTATTCCTGAGTTGAACGATCAATCCCCCGGTACTTGTCACTATACTATACTGCAACGATCAGGTACACTGCCTGGTGGGGGTTGTAAGCTTCTCGAGATCCCTCGAGAGGTAAAGCCTGGTGCGATTCCCACGTATCAAGTTTTTGGCGCCGCAGCCCGGGGAATAGTTATTTTCTAGGTCAGGATTTCTTTTTATTAGGCCTACTTGCTAGATTCCTTTCTAGTAAGATTTTATTTTTTTTAGGTTTTCTTTAGTCTATCTCATTTCTTCGTGTCTTTGTTTGTAACCATTACCATCTGACATTATGGAAGGTGGTAACATCTTTGAACCCATCAACCCACTACAAGAAAACCACCCACAGAACCCACCACTAAAAAACCCACCTCCTAGGCCCCGAACCTTAGGAGAGTATTCCCGTCCTAGCCACCAAGGCTATCGAAACACTATTGGGCTCACTCAAGGAGCCAATGTGTCCCCCTTGCGATCCGACACCATCCGGTTTGTGCAAAGCGGATGTCCATTCCATGGACTTCGTTCCGAAGATCCTAATCAACATCTCAAGGATTTCCTTAAAATCGTAGATTCCATAGACCTTGATGTTGTAACTAGAGAGTTGACCCGATTACGCCTATTCCAATTCTCTCTACGTGATCAAGCTAGTCAATGGCTTGATCGTTTTCCCGCGGGATCCATCACCTCTTGGGATAATCTCACATCTCGTTTCCTTGCTCAATTTTTCCCACCGGGGAAAACTGCGATACTTAGAAATGATATCTTGATGTTCCTACAACGTCAAGGTGAAACCTTCTATGAAGCATGGACTCGTTTCAAGGACTTACTCCAAAAAGTCCCTCATCATGGTATAAACCTCTGGCTATTAGTTCAAATCTTCTATGACCATGTCAACTTTCACACCAAACGTACCATTGATCGAGCCGCCGAAGGCAGGTTGCGTGATAGAAACATCGATGAATCTTAGGAGATTATTGATGAGCTTGCCTTCGACAATCAAGAGTTATGAGAAGTTACTCATGTTATAAACTCGGCTATCAACGCAATCTCGATGCCCGAGGAAACCAATCAAATCTCCAAAGAACTCCTGTGCAAACTTGAGACAAAGGTTGACTATCTCATGGAAAAACAAAAGAGACCTTTAAGTCCTAGACGTGCAACAGTCAATTCGGTCTCAAATACGATTCTGACACCGTTGTCTGAGTCACCTTCTAGAGAGAATGTTGAAACCTTTCAATATTATACTCCACCTTATTCACCTCCTCAAAGCCTTAGCCCGGAATTCGAAGCTCGAATGAGAGAGTACATGGCAACCCATTCTGAGCGACTTGCTAAATTCGAGGAAGCTGTTTATAAACGAAAAGAGGAGATGCAAGAGAAAATGAAGGAGATGATGAGCTTAGTGAAAGAATACGCAAACCAAAAGACCCCTGAAATGATGTTACTAAGAAAAGAAAGCGCTACCCCCCACTACCCGATTTGTTAATTCTATCACAATTGTCCATGAGGATAATGAGGAAAAAGGAACCCCTAGTGAACAAACCATTGAGGAACCGCCAAAATTCCAAACACTAGGTTACTACCTAAAACATGATATAAATGAGAATACCATAACAAATTGGATAAAGGGTGACGGGCGTAACCAATCCTCCAAACAGGTTTCAAAGAAGGAAAAAGAGGGGGAAGATGAGTATGATACATTACCTGGGGGACCGGTATTTAAGAAGATACTTATACAAAAACTGGCTACTAAGCAGATGGCTTGTGAGAACTTTGAGATACCAGCCAGCATAGGGAATTTGCAATATCTGGATGCTTTCGCCGATCAAGGATCGGAAGTAAATCTTATGCCCCTAACTATTTACACCCAACTAACCTCAGAAATGCCAGCCACCACCCGTATTAGGCTGTCCTTCGCTGGTCACTCTTATGTATACCCTTTGGAAATTGTAGAGGATGTGCTGGTCAATGTTTCAGGATTCATGTATCCCGTTGATTTCATGATCATCGACGATAAAGGAGGTGGATGCATGCCAATAATCCTATTCCTCACTACCGCGAGAGTTGTCATTAGGTATGAAAAAAGGGAAATTGAACTTAAGTCTGGAAAAAGAAAGATTAGCTTTCCTATGACCCCACGATGTGTACAAGAAAGCTTGATGAAAAGAAAGCTCAAAAACAACATTGACACATCACCTAATATTGTTCAGGAAAAAATCCTTGCATGGGAAACAAGAATCAACAGCTACAAAGAAACTAAACCTAAAAGAGGCAAAAGCCGCAACAAAGTTCATGTCAAGTTTGAATGTAGTCAACCAACAAAGAATCACATACCATTTGTAGAAGGAGACTTGGTACTCTTAAGGCATTCAGAGATAAAAGTACCTCCCGATAAGGCTAGTCCCTGGTGGTATGGACCATTCACAATTGTAAGCATACGCCAAGATGGGATAGCTACCTTAAGCAGTAAAGTAGGAGGGGAGGTGACTGCGAGTGTCGATCGATTGAAACACCACCACCACGATAGTGAGGATCATAATTATATGGGATACGTCATCTCGAGAGATGAGGTCGCGTAATAGCCCATGACCTTGAGTCTAGCTACAAGACTCGTAAATAAAGAAAAGCGCTTCTTGGGAGGCAACCCATGTTTTGTGTGATTTTTATTTGTTTGATTGTTATTTGTTTCCGTATGCATGCTTTATTTTTATTGTTGGTAGATCATGTTTCAAACTAAAATTGTGAAAATGCTTTATTTTGTTGTTTAACTTCGTCTTAACCTCATATAAAGGTATTGATGAGGCGAAAAATGATCCGTTTTTAGGGGGTCATTTAAGCCCGAATTCGAATTTATTTGATCAAATATTGCCCGAAATCGTTCCTTTTGTGATTTTAGGTACTTTGGGAGTGATCTGGAAAAGGAAGCAATTCGGACGTTTTCGAGCATAAAAGTGAAGAAAACGCCAAAGTCTTAATTTTCCATGCTGGGAACAGTAGGTGACGGCGTCAAGAGTAACTCCCTGACGGCGTCAAGAGCAAAATTCCATGACGATCCAGAAGAGATTTGATGGCGTCATGAAGGTAGGGCGTCAAGAGTAAAAGTCATGACGGCCTGGAAATGATTAATACTTGACGGTGTCCAATGTAGATCAAGGCAGTCCGAGATTAGTTTTGGCGGCGAGGTGACGGCGTCACCTAATTGGTCTTGACGCCGTCAGACCCCTTTTCCTATATATAGTTTTCTAATTTTTCACATTTAAAGAGAGAAGTTTTGGGAGAAACCCTAAGTACGATTTTGGTGTAACTTTACAGGTTTTTCAGGGGTTCCAACCCCTTGATACCTTGCATGTGTAATCAAGATAAGTGTTCTTTTAATTCAATCAATATGTCTATGTGTTGGTTGTCTATATCTTGTTCTTGTCTTAATTCCATCATGCTAGGCTAGATCTATCTTGTGTTTGCTTAGATCTAATGAAACCTAGATGTTGATTATGTGTTGATTACTTGTTTATTCTTGTCTTGGATGAATGATTTATATGTTAGGCTTAAGAAAACTGGCAGATCTCCAATTGGTAACATGCTTGAACGTCTTAAGAAACATGAACCGATGCGCACTAGGTCTTTATTGGTTGTATTTAATGCATGAGCCACTGTTTACAATCCCTATAGTTGTGCTGGGCATGGTGTAGGAGGAGATAAGAGCTCATAGAATTGAGGAGTTAAGTGTGCCACCCCATGAATGGTATTAAGGAATACGATCCGTCATCCATGCAATTATAACAAGTAATTAACGTGTAAAAGATGTCTAGGGAGTAGTGAAATCTAAGTAAACACATTTTCTCCAATTACTGCTCACAACTTTAGTATAAATTAGTTTATTTTCATTTCTATTATTTTATTTTGATTGCATCTTAGTATTGGTTAGTTGATTAGCAACTAATTCCGCCCAAATCCTTCAAACCCGAGATTTTAATTTGCTTTTCATAAAATGTAAAAAATACAAAAAGAATCTTCCCTCACCTTTAGAACTAGTATTTAGGTTTTCTAATCCTAGCGACACTATTCCTAGCTGAACGATCAATCCCCCGGTACTTGTCACTATACTATACTACAACGATCAGGTACACTGCCTGGTGGGGGTTGTAAGCTTCTCAAGATCCCTTGAGAGGTAAAACCTGGTGCGATTCCCACGTATCAAGTTTTTGGCGCCGCAGCCCGGGGAATAGTTATTGTCTAGGTTAGAAATTCTTTTTATTAGATCTACTTGCTAGATTCCTTTCTAGTAAGATTTTATTTTTATTTTTAGGTTATCTTTAGTCTATCTTATTTCTTTGTGCCTTTGTTCGTAACCACCCAACATCATGGACAACGAAAACATCTTTGAACCCGTCATCCCACCACAACAAAACCCACCATTAGAACCCCTTAGGCCCCGAAACTTAAGAGAGTATTCCCGACCTAGCCACCAAGGCTACCGAAACACCATTGAGCTCACCGAAGCCAATGTGACCCCCTTGCGATCCGACACCATCCGGTTGGTTTAAAGCGGATGTGCATTCCATGGACTTTGTTCCGAAGATCCAAACCAACATCTTAAGGACTTTCTCACAATCGTAGATTCCATAGACCTAGGTGTTGAAACTAGAGAGACTACCCGTTTACGCCTATTCCAATTCTCTCTACGGGATCAAGCTAGTCAATGGCTTGAGCGTTTACCCGCGGGATCCATCACCACATGGGATGATCTCACCACTCGTTTCCTTGCTCAATTTTTCCCATCGGGGAGAACTACTAAGCTTAGAAATGACATCTTGATGTTCCAACAACGTCAAAATGAATCTCTTTATGAAGCATGGACTCGTTTCAAGGACTTACTCCAAAAAGTCCCTCATCATGGCATAGATCTTTGGCTCCAAGTCCAAATCTTTTATGACCATATCGACATCTCCACGAGGCGAGCCATTGACCAATCGGCCGGTGGTAATCTACGTGATCTAAGTGCGGAACAATCTTGGGAACTCATAGAAGATCTTGCTCTCTATGACAACGAAAGTTGGAATGATCCCCGTGACTTGAACAAAACGGTTAAGGCAATATCTTTGCCTTCGAACGATTCTAGCACTCCCGACCGTAGGATCATGGAACTTGAAGGTCGAGTCAAGTCTCTCATGAAATCTTACGAAGCTCAAAAACCTTCAAGCCAAGTAAGCAGAATCGCTTCTACATGCAAATTATGCAATGGCCCTCATGAGACTCATAACTGCATGGAACTTCTAAAACGTGCTTATAACGAATTCACATCGTCACACGTAGGTCAGGGTCTTCGAACTTCTGGCGAGGCCTATGAGGCATGGAAGGATAAACCTAATTTCAGAGGGTACCAAACGCGAAGCGTATCCTTCAATGACTCCTCACCACTCACTTGGTCCGAGCATTTTTCATCACAAGGCATTCCTAGGCAAAGCTGTGAAGATACTTTAAAAAAATTCATTCTATCTCGAGAATTACAGCTCGCTACGCTCGAGGCCAAATTTAGACAACAGCAGGCTGATGTGAACAACAAGATTTGTAATCTGTTAACTGCTATCAAAGAGTATGTTGATAATAAGCCCATTCACGTTGATGAGGTTAAATCTGCTACCGTCATGAGTCCACCAACCTCCCCTGTGAAAATAAAAAGTCCTAGCAAGTTATTCAAACATCTATCCCCTAAAGGAAAAGAACCTGTCAGCCCCCTAGGACCAATCCACTTCGTAAACACCATCACCACGATATCTGCTTCAACACCCAACCCAACCCAACAACAAACTAACAAATTCAGTCGGACAGCTAAAGATGAGACCTCAAGGGTAGACCATGATTCGGCCGAAAAACCTACCAACTCACCCGAGCAATACACCGCGCAAGAATCCAGCAAACCGGATGAAGGGAAAGAGAAATCGGAAGAGCATGAGATAAATCCAACCATTTTGGGTAAATCTATTATAGAAGAACCCGAGAGAAAATTGGAGGATGTTATTAGTGGGAGTAGCAATAATACTAAGGAAAGTAACCCTAAAGTTTTCAAGATCCCCTGTACCATTAAGGAAAAACTCTTAACCGATAGTCATATAGATCCTAGCTTCCCAGTCAACATAATCCCCCTTTCCCTATACCACGAAACCTTCCCAGAACGCATTGCGTGCGAGAGAGTAATAGAAAATTTATCAATTAGGATTGGAGAGCTTGTTTACAATACTGACCTCACCGTGGTTGATGACGTGGACCCTCTCACCAATCAAACGTTAACCAACCTTGTCCTTGGGACACCATTTATCAATGAATCGGGAGCAATCCTTGATGAGAAAGATGGTAGTGTATTACTCACCAATGGTGTTAGGAAGGTAATTTTTCGTAAGGATAATGAGGAGGTGTACGAGTATCGTCCCTCCCTTGAGGGGAATCTATATGGGTCAAAGGATGGAGAGTCGGGGAAGATAAGACGGCGTGATCCGAATAATCTCAAAATCCCCTGCATGATCGATCATAAGTACTTCGATAACATCTACATTAATGTATTCCTGCCAAAGAATTTTATGTCATTGTTCCATTATAACAATATCTGCAGATGGGGGATGATTTACAAGGGAGAGAAAATGGTTGGTAAGGATCATGAAATCTAGGTGTTCGTAGGAAATATGACATTCACTATGGAATTCACGATTGTGGATAACATAGAAGACTATGTCGACCCCAGGTTATCACAAGTAGTTTTGGGAGCACCCTTTTGTGAAATCACTAATTTGATAGTGGATGACTTGAATGGAATCATGACCTTCACTGATGGGATTAGGAGGATTTCATACCAAACGCCATACAAGAGAAAAGACCTTAAGGAAATCGATTGTGACGGGCTTGATAAGATAAGTTCCCAACTTATTTTGTGTGATGAAAATGTTAGGAGAGGGTGTAAAAACATTTCTGATTTATCATGTGGATTCTTTAAGAATGTTAGTAAGCTTGGTTCTAAGTATCGACAAGATGTTTTCGAGTTCGAAGACCCGAAGTACTTGCACTATGAAAGCGATACTGGTTTAGAAGACGACCTAAAGAGTGGAACCAATGATGAGGTCACGTAGTAACCCATGACCTTGAGTCTAGCTACAAGACTCATAAATAAAGAAAAGCGCTTCTTGGGAGGCAACCCATGTTTTGTGTGATTTTATTTTTGTTTGTTTGTTATTTGTTTCCGTATGCAAGCTTTATTTCTATTGTTGGTAGATCATGTTTCTAAACTAAATAGTGGAAATACTTTACTTTGTTGTTTTGGCCAAGTCTTAATTCCACCTAAAGGTATTTTCGCAAAAGATAATTGTAAGGGGAAACCCCGAATATGTTTTCAAGAAACAAACCGATCATGATTCTTCACAATATTAAATGAACATGTATATTCGTATTTGTTAGAGTCAAATGCTTGTATTGAGTCATAATGAAGTTTCGCAGGATTTTCCAGGAAGTAGGACCAAGTTTTTCCAGAAATTTTCCGGAAACTTAACATAAGAATTTCTGCAGGTCAATTCTGACGGCGTCAGGAGTTTACTCTTAACGGCGTCAGGTGTAAAAATCTGGAAATTTTACCAGTTTTGTTTTTCTAACGGAGTCTTATGGTTTTTGTGAATTACTAAGTTTTATAATCTCCAGGAGATCTGCAAACTTCATTCCACAAAGCATTATATCTTATCTTGTTTTCTAGGATTTAGTAACTTATATAGGATGCCGCCGATTTTACGCGAGGTTGTCTTGTCTATTTTCTCTGGTTTTACAGGTATGTATGACAAGAAGATGATTTATATTCTGGAAGGGAAGCTTTGATTGTTCATTTTCTTGGAGGAAGATTTAACCTGGCCAACTTATTATCCATACCGAGCGAATCAGGGGAGTATTTGATTTCATTCTCTTTACTTTTTTCACTTTTACATTCTTTACTTGAACATTGGGGACAATGTTCATCTTAAGTGTAAGGGGAGGGTAAAAAGATGATACCTTACATATGCACTTTCGCTTGAGTTTGTTTTGTTTAATGGTAGATGTGTAATAAAACTATGAGAAATACTTGTTAGAGTAATTTTAGCACCAAATTTAATTTTTTTTACAACATTTAGGAGTGAAACTTTAGCCATAGCAAGCGTCTCATGGATAGGAGATTGTATGACTAGCACATAACTGTATATTCAGAAAAATTTTCCACCCAAAAATGTGAGGTTCGCCTTTAGATTTGATAGGAAAAGCATTTACTATTAGTGCTTATGAGTGTACCGGTAGCATTTAGATTCTAGAACTTGCGTTAGTGATGCATCCCGAGACCGCTAGTGAGACTACATTCGTGTGGTAGGATTTACTACATGATAAGAGGCATTAGGATTACCCTTGTGTTAAACCCGTATTATAATTACTTGACCATTTAAGTCATATTACTTGGCTAGTTAAGTCAACTAATTTTTCCCACACCCTTAGCGTTGTACTCATTTTTAGTACACGAAACCCCTAGTACACCCCTCCGAGCCTATCTTTTCGTTTCTAACTTTAAGCATCTTACTTAAAGGAAGAATTTGTTACACCCCACTTAAATGTACAACCAAATCGCCTTAGCCTTCCGTGTATGCGCTCATTTTTAGTGCATTATTGTTATTTGTTAAACCCTAAGTTAACTTTCTAATTGATTACATGGTTGCTAAGTCGAGTCATATCCTTGCACATATTGTTTTGGGACGATTGGGACTCATGGGTAAGTACTTATTTTATGGAGTAATGGGAAAGAACATCACTTATTACCCCCATATGTACGTTAATCTTAAAAGTGCTCCAAGTGTTTTGATTTTCTTAATTCGAGTCATTAGATTAGTTAATTGTAAAGTATGTAAAGATTCAAGTGTAAGGGAAATGTTCATTCCCTATGATGTATTATTTTGGATGGTAGGGTAAGAGTGTATGAAAAAAAATAAAAAAATCAAGAAAAAAGAAAAAAAAATAGAAAAAGGAAAAAGAGAAAAAACATGCGGACTATCATCCCTTTTTATTCTATGTTCATTTTATATTTTTGTTATTTTTCATTTATTAGCTTAAGTCGAGTCTAGTCTTGGCTTAGCAACGTCACATTGTACATGTAATTAACCAAGTTTGTTAACTCGCCACCAGTAAAAACTTCCTTTATCCAACAAAACCATGTATTTCATATCCCTACACCTAACGTTACAACCCTTTTAAAGACCTATTTGATAGTTTATCCTAGGTGCTTACGCCATGTGGTGGAGGTTTGATCCTTTCCCTAGCCTATGGTAATCTATTTTGCTATGACAGGTAGTGAGAGATATCTTCCATTTCCATTTTATAATTTACACTTTATTACACCCGAGAGATGTGAGTATCTAAACACTATTTGTGAGGTGCTTGTGTATGACCTTCGTGCTTGTTTGTTGGTCTTTAGTGGAACGATTATTTGTTATAATTACTTTTATATTAGTGTTAAATGACCCCTAACTTGTCTTTTGAGTAGAATAAAAGCGCATTTGCTTGAGGACAAGCAAATCTCAAGTGTAAGGGTATATGATGAGGCGAAAAATGATCCGTTTTTAGGGGGTCATTTAAGCCCGAATTCGAATTTATTTGATCAAATATTGCCCTAAATCGTTCCTTTTGTGATTTTAGGTACTTTGGGAGTGATCTGGAAAAGGAAGCAATTCAGACGTTTTTGGAGCATAAAAGTGAAGAAAACGCCAAAGTCTTTATTTTCCATGCTGGGAACAGTAGGTGACGGCATCAAGAATAACTCCCTGACGGCGTCAAGAGCAAAATTCCATGACGATCCAGAAGAGATTTGACGGCGTCATGAAGGTAGGGCGTCAAGAGTAAAAGTCATGACGGCCTGGAAATGATTAATACTTGACGGCGTCAAATGTAGATCAAGGCAGTCCGAGATTAGTTTTGGCGGCGAGGTGACGGCGTCACCTAATTGGTCTTGACGCCGTCAGACCCTTTTTCCTATATATAGTTTTCTAATTTTTCACATTTAAAGAGAGAAGTTTTGGGAGAAACCCTAAGTACGATTTTGGTGTAACTTTACAGGTTTTTCAAGGGTTCCAACCCCTTGATACCTTGCATGTGTAATCAAGATAAGTGTTCTTTTAATTCAATCAATATGTCTACGTGTTGGTTGCCTATATCTTGTTCTTGTCTTAAATCCATCATGCTAGGCTAGATCTATCTTGTGTTTGCTTAGATCTAATGACACCTAGATGTTGATTATGTGTTGATTACTTGTTTATTCTTGTCTTGGATGAATGATTTATATGTTAGGCTTAAGAAAACTGGTAGATCTCCAATTGGTAACATGCTTGAACGTCTTAAAAAACATGAACCGACGCGCACTAGGTCTTTATTGGTTGTATTTAATTCATGAGCCACTGTTTACAATCCCTATAGTTGTGTTGGGCATGGTGTAGGAGGAGATAAGAGCTCATAGAATTGGGGAGTTAAGTGTGCCACCCCATGAATGGTATTAAGGAATACGATCCGTCATCCATGCAATTATAACAAGTAATTAACGTGTAAAAGATGTCTAGGGATTAGTGAAATCTAAGTAAACACATTTTCTCCAATTACTGCTCACAACTTTAGTATAAATTAATTTATTTTCATTTCTATTATTTTATTTTGATTGCATCTTAGTATTGGTTAGTTGATTAGCAACTAATTCCGTCCAAATCCTTCAAACCCGAGATTTTAATTTGCTTTTCATAAAATGTAAAAAATACAAAAAGAATCTTCCCTCACCTTTAGAACTAGTATTTAGGTTTTCTAATCCTAGCGACACTATTCCTAGCAGAACGATCAATCCCCCGGTACTTGTCACTATACTATACTACAACGATCAGGTACACTGCCTGGTGGGGGTTGTAAGCTTCTCAAGATCCCTTGAGAGGTAAAGCCTGGTGCGATTCCCACGTATCAGGTATTTTGCAAAATCTAAGTGTAAGGGGAAACACCAAATTTGTTTTTAAGAACGAAATTGATCATGATTCTCCACAATATTAAATGAACATGTGTATTAGTATTTGTTAGAGTCAAATGCTTGTATCGAGTCATAACGATGTTTTGCAGGATTTTCCAGGAAGTAGGACATAAGTTTTTCCAAAAAATTTTCGGAAACTTAACATAAAGATTTCTGCAGGTCACTTCTGACGGCGTCACGTGTAAAATTCTGGAAATTTTGCGAGTTTTGTTTTTCTAACGGAGTCTTAAAGTTTTTGTTAATTCTTTAGTTTTATAAACTCCAGGAAATCTGCAAACATTCATTCCACAAGCATTATATCTTACATTATATCTTACAAGCATTATAGTATAAAACATCCTAATGGTCGTTAAACAACAACCACAAATCAGTATCAAAATCATTACACTTAATTAACTATATACTCAATGAACTACTTAATTTTAACAATTTATTATACCCTTAACTTCATCAGCAGATTCAAGTTCTAACAATTTCTTCTTCTAACCTTGACTCCCGATCTCCTTCTCTTCACCTACGTTCATCCACACGGGTGTTGGGTTAATCATAAATACCTTCATTAGAAGATGATAAAACGACCATCTTTAACATAAAATAAAACGTACCCACTAACTGCATACCTGGTGATTTTTTTGCGCTTGGTGTTAATCAACTCTTTCATTTTATAAAGGTTTCTTTAACATTAAATAAAACGTACCCACTAACTGAACCCTTAAGAATTTAGGCTTTGCCCCGTGCACATTCAGAAAGTTTAAAGAATACAAAAGGTTTGGTATTTTTGGTGAAAGGCGAAGTTGAACAGAGTTTTTCAATCCTTTATTTCAGTTATATGTAACATTATATATCAAAATCGTCTCGATTCAGTTAATAGTCATAGGCTAAACATGATGATAAAAGAAGAGTTCTGATTTCATCTCAAATAAGCATTTTTAACCAAACAACTTTTGTCTACGTAAGTAACCTAACAAAAAATCTTAAAAAGCATATACTAATCCTCAATACCCTCAAATAATAAAATAATAATAATAATAATAATAATAATAATAATAATAATAATAATAATAATAATAATAATAATAATAATAATAAAGAAATAAAAATAAATAAATAAAAAAACTTACAAATTCCATATAAAAAAGGACAAACAAAACTGAAAATCAGTAACAAAAAATAGAATACCTGATTTAATCCTTTATTCTGAAACTAATTCAAACCCCCTTTTGCCTGAAAGTAAAAAGTTTAGTACACAAAAGTATCATCAAATCCAAACATAGACACAATCTGATAAAAAAATTAAAACCAAATAAAACATGAATAATAATAAAAAAATAAAAATAAAAAAGACGGTACCTTGTGGTGGCCGGAATATGAGCATATGGAGAATACATGAGCTGGATAACTGAAGAAGATGTGAGAGAGTGATTTGAGGTTGATATGAATACTCAATGAGTGTGTGTGTTTTGAGTTTTGTTTATCTACTAAAGTGGTTATCTTTTATTGAGTTGTGAGATCTTAGTTCAAGAAGTTTCCTGAACAGCAATGAACATGTTCACGTACAGTTTTAGGTAACACATGGTGGATTGATATCGAGTTGTACAATCTTTAGGTCTGCCATAGGTGACTACTGCACCCACTACTGTAAGATGAAGGTAATTAGCAATACTAATTTGTGAACAGTTTAACTCCTAACGTTTTTTAGCCAATGGGCTTTTGCCAAAAAAATCACCACAACACTATTAGGCCTTTCACTTGGGCTAATATGACTTTGTCAACCAATAGGATTGCAAATTAGACAATGATAAAGAGTTTAACATTAATTTGATAATATCATTAATGTCACATCATCTTTACCTGTAACAACCGTGGTTTTAGCAGGTCAGTTTAACTGATAGTCTTGACTCGGTTGACGTTTGTTTGGTGTGTCCTAGGTGATTAAAGTGTTATATGTGAGATAAGTGAGTTATGAAACTAAATCCCTTGGTGTGAGATGTCATTTTTTTGGTTTGAATAGAGTTGATGGTGAGTAAGTTCATTTGATCACCTTATTGGTGTGGAAATGACTTATGAGATTTTCTTTGGTGTTTTCGAGGTTTTGCGTAACGAGTCTTCGTTCAATTTAATGAGCGTAAGCGAGTTATGTGTGTTTTGTTTTTGTGGGTTAAATTTCATAAAGGAGTGAAAATCTATTTTTGAAAACTTTGTTTTGAAAATGATTGTTTTTCCGGTTGTCGTAAAACTTAAGGTTTATCGCGAAAGACGTTAGGTTTTGTTTTGGGAGTTTATAAAATATGAAAAGTATAAGGTTTTGAGTGTAATAATTAAGTTTAATAATAAAAAATCATATGGGAGGAGGGGGAAAATCGGTTTAGAGGATTTTTAGGGGAAAAGGAAACCAAATTTGAGCCCAAATACAATTCCTAGCAATAAGGAATCTTAGTCCAACCCAAACAAGCCCAACCCCTACCCTTATAATCATACCAAACGACCCATAACCATTTTTTCCTGCATATTATGATCTACCAAGAGAGGAGGAGAGCAAGAAAACTTAGGGTTTTTATTATTGAAGCTAAAACCAATATCGAGGTATAATTTTGTTACTAGTTTTCATATAACTGGTTAATTATTAATTCAATTCATGTAATATTTGATATGATGGATTTATGGTTTATAAACTTCTGTAAATTAATGAAGTAAAACATGTTAGAATCATTAATTGATAATAGTATGGTGATTGGTTAAGAGAATTGAGTGTAAAACGCGTTAGTTTATGCGTTAGGGTTTGGACAGAAAATTAGTGTTGTAAAGATACGAGTGTATTTAACATATGGTGAAGAGTCAGATCACGAATTTTTAGTCTAAATTGAAGTTTAATGAAATATGTTTCCAAAAAGTCCGACCACAATTGATTTCAAGGTCGAGAAGTTATCCTTTTGATTTTTCTTTGATAAGGTGTCAAAGCTGTTAAACTAGGACATAATTTGGGTAAAAGTTTGATAGTGAATTGTGGGTGAAAAAGTGATATTAAGGTTAGCCCTTCTGGAAAAGTTGAGTTTTAGGTTATCTTAGACTACCATGAAAAGGATTCGCGATAAAAAGTTGTAGAAGTATTTTATTTTAATCAAAACTTTTTGATGTGCGTTCAGATCCGAATTTGGATAGTTGACAAGTTTGATTTTCTTATGGGTACTTGTGTGTGTTATTAGACCATGACCTTCTGGGATAAGCTTGTATGCTTATGAGAGACCATGGTGAATTTTTGGTGTGAGTTGTTGAGTTTTAATTATTATTATTTCATGTGGGCGAATGTACCCTAAAATTCTGCGTTTTCTGATTTTAAAAGTGCAAGGGATTTAGTGAGTATTAGGTTATGGTGATGATTAGTATGGGGTATAGGAGATCCATGGTGGGTCATATGTATCTTAGACATTCATTATATGTGTATTACATGGGTTATAGATTTTAGCTTGACCATGTGTAATGTGGATTTATTTTGTGTCTTATAGATTTTGATTTGGTTTTGTGGAAGCTGCAAAGTTTGAGGTGAGTTCATAGTCCCATATTTTTATCTTATTTTAAACTTGGGATGGGAATGATGCTTGTCTTAAATGGTTTGAATTACTGTGATTATGTATGTGTCAAAAAGCTTGGACTTATAATGTTATCGTATGTATGCTATATGTGAATGATAATGCTATGTGGTTAATGTTATGTGGTGATGCTGTGTGGTCCAATTGGGAGGGTGCTTACCCTGTTGCTTGTGCATACGATCTAATTGGAGAGTAGTACTCCTATTCACTATTTTTCTGTGTGGTCCGATCGGAGGGTATTAATTACCCAGTATTTAGAGCGGGGGTCACGTTCCGGCCCGGATGTTGTGGGTTTGGATCGGTGGGCACGTTCCGCCCGATGGTTGCCTTTTGTGTGATGGTTGGTTTATGAACATATGTAGCTTGTATGATAATTGTAATTATTTGTCCAGCTATGTTTTATAATCACAGTGAACTGGTTGCTTTGAGAGTGTATGTGTGTCTTAAACCTATGAATCTCACCAATATTATGTTGACGTTTTAAGCATCATTTTCAGGTGAGCTTTCTAAGGATAAGATAGAAGGATGTGATTAGACGAGACCCTAGTTGCATTGTAAGTGGTTTATCATCTATGTTTGGATTTATGTATTGTTTTGGATTTTGTTTTGGGGTATTGTTACAACACTTTGTGTTTGTTCTTTGCTTTATTTTTATGCATGTAGTTGTTTCTCTATATAGATACCAGGTATTGTGATAATATCCATGAAGTTACCCTCGCGTTTCCGCTTTGACGAGGTGTGACATTAAATATTAGTATATAGTATAATTTAATAGAATGAGTACTTTAAAGGGTTTTACACTCACAAGTCATTGTATTATTGAAAAAATTTTATATTTGTCACTCTACTTTTTTTCGGTCTATTCCACTCACTCTACCTTTGTTTTACTTAAAGATCGTTATTATACTTTTTAATAATATACATTTAAGTCATTGTCATTAAAGTGATAAACGATCTATTGTCCACATCATCTCCAAGTAAACAAGTCTCGTCCACCTCATTATGAGACATCGTTTCCGTGATCCCATTTGACTTCCATGTCATTTTAACATAGTATTTTTTAAAAAGAAAAATCCAAAATACATCCGTGTGGTATGCCAAATGATCGATTTATATCATTTTTCTTTTTTTGACTCAAAATTCATCCCTGTGATTGTAACTTTGGAACAAATACATCCCCCAGTTAGTAATATCAGTTACTATGGACTAACGATGCAAATGATTTTCCGTTATCTCCTAACAAGAGTTAAAATAGTTGCATCGTTAGTCCTCATTGAGTTAAAATATTTGCATCGTTAGTCCTCTTTGACTATAGAGTTAAAATATTTGCATCGTTAATCCTCATTAAGTTAAAATATTTGCATCGTTAGTCCTCATTGAGTTAAAATATTTGCATCGCTAGTCCTCATTGAGTTAAAATATTTGCATCGTTAATCCTCATTGACTATTCTTACGTTTTTATCTTTTTTCGTCCGTTTTTCTTACGTTTCGTCCGTTTTTATCCGTTTTTCTCGTATTTTATCAGTTTTCATCCATTTTTCTCATGTTTTTATCCGTTTCTTTCGTTTTTCTCACATTTTTATCTGTGCTCATACACTTTTATTCATTTTCGTCTATTTTTTTACGTTTTCATCCTTTTTTCTTATATTTCATCTGGTTTCATCAATGAGGACTAACGATGCAAATATTTTAACTTAATGAGGACTAACGCTGCAAATATTTTAACTCTATAGTTAATGAGGACTAACGATGCAAATATTTTAACTTAATGAGGACTAACGATGCAAATATTTTAACTCTATAGTCAAAGAGGACTAACGATGCAAATATTTTAACTCAATGAGGACTAACGATGCAACTATTTTAACTCTTGTTAGGAGATAACGGAAAATCATTTGAATCGTTAGTCCATAGTTACTGATATTACTAACTGGGGGATGTATTTGTTCCAAAGTTACAACCACAGGGATGAATCTTGAACCAAAAAAAGAAAAATGATGTAAATCGGTCATTTGACATACCACGTGAATATATTTTAGACTTTTCTCTATCTTAAAAGCTAGGCTTTCACGTTATTTTTTCTCCTAGTTACTTTTATTCAAACAACCAACATCTCGTAGTTACTTTTGCAACTAAAAGTTCTCCTAGTTATTTTTAGTTGTGAATGTTCTTTTCTAACATAGTTTTGTCAACTTTTAGTGTAAATTTAGTTGTGATATAAGACAACATATTCAACTTTAATTTGTTTGTTCATCAGTGCCTTCAAATCATTGTATAAAAGGTCAAAATATCCGTCTACCTTCAAAAATCAAGATCATATGTCATACAAAGTCTTTAAATATTTGGTCATCATAATGTCATACAAAGTCTTTAAATATTTGGTCATCATACAAAATCAAGAACATATAGTATATCCCATAAGTGGTGAAGAGTTCAACATCGTTCGACAGCGGCATGAGTTACATATTAGAAAGACGCTAGTGGAAGGACAGGCAACGATGTTCGTTGTGTTAGAGTTTGTGGATAAATATTAATAGGTATATGTCTAGTATCGAACCCAAGACCACGGGATTGCACACTTTACGTATGAGAATCGATGTTAAATAATTAATATATAAATTGTTATATTTAATTATTAAATTACAAATAAAGTAACTAATACATGAGGGACTAATTAATATGAAAACCAAACCCACGGGGTGTTGGTTTATATCGGTCGAAACAAGAAAAGGAATGAAGGGGTCCGAGTGTCGTTTTGTGGAAGTTGAGGAGGTGATAGACTCTAACTTGGTGAATAAGTTTGAGGGCTATATAAACACCCCTAGTAGCTTCACAAGATATACGACACTTACAAAAATCGTTAATTTGGATATTTATGTATTATGTCATCGTGTATGACATCTAATATATATATCATCCCATGCATGCTATGATTTTACGCATGTGCATGCATGCCTTCATTCTACTCTTTCTCCCTAGTATTTATTATTGATCGACAGGTTTATAATAAAAGGTTTCGACCTGTTTTTATACTAAACCTTGTTTATTTAGTGCTTTATTCGTTATTCAAGAACTAGCATTCACATCGAATCACTATTAGTACGTGTGTACAAGAACGTGATGTAAACACATTATTGTTTACATCTTGGATCGAATAACAAAACGGTAAAGGGTTATTCATTGATCCTTATAAACCCTAATTAGGGTTCATCAATTGTTCAAGAATTCAAGAATGCATACGGTACGCTCCTATTTATGTTTTCGTTAATAATTATATGTTATACTTGATCTATAGCTTCCGCATACGTGTATACTTTGATTTATATGATTGTCATGATATTTAAATTGTAACAATGGCATCACGAGCCATGTATAACATGTAATTGATTACTAAAATATAATAAAAATCGTATCTTTAATAGTTTTAGATACATGTTTTGGATCTAGGGTTTTTTCTTTAAATATTTTTTAAAATTTTCGAAACCCTAACCCTAATTTGGGGGGGGGGGTCGTTTTTTCCATGAACCCTAATTAGGGTTTGTGGTTTAAATTAATTAAATTGTAATTAATTAGAAACCCTAGGTCATTAACTAGTTAATTGTACGTATCTATGTGACCTAATTGGTAATTGTTATGCTTTGATCCGTGACAAAACATGCATGTTAGTCATGGGTTATTACTTGTTTATTAATTGTTAAGCTTTTTCACATGTTTAGATAGATCTAATATTGGGGAAAACCTCATAATTATTAAAATCAATTATGTGCTATATGGTATGTGATTAGCTTTTGCCTACGCAATTGACTTGTCAATGTATGTGGCTCACTTCCATTAAGAGGTGAAGGCCCTAGTTAATTATATGCATATAAAAACCTAGAATTGATTTTGTTAGGATCTTTTCTAAAAAAGATTGCATGTGGCTAATTGTTTCACCTTTATAATTGTTATGTTATTAGTTGTTTTGATTTGTCTTTATTACTTGTTTTATTGTTTAATTGTTGGACACGTTTGTAAGCAATAAAAGGGTAATTCTTATAAAGAAAATAATATGGACTAATAATGGTGAAACTTTAAGTGATAAAGATTGAATCTTGCGGTGTCTTATGTGCCAACAACGGTTCGCTTCGCACGGTAATTCGCTCCAAGGCGAGACTAGCAAGATTCATACTTTATTACATGTTTTAAGATTTAATCCAAAAACGTTGGCTTGATTGATGGTTTTGTACAACATGTTTTTTAAAAGTAACTCTGTTGACATAAATAATGTCTTAAAACATTGTTAGCATATTAACAATGTCTCTATGTTTTGATAATTACAAAGCATAAACTCATTAATCTAAAACTTATGACGTAAACAAGTTTTTAGTGCTTAATATTTGTCTTTGCTTCCATATCATTTAAGGTATGAATAAACAAAGGGTTTATTACATTTCATGATCAAAAGAAATTTTTCTAATCACTAGAATTTTTATAAAATGTATTAAACATCTTATATCTTTTACAAAATTACTTTTGGAATTAAAAGAATATGTTTAATTCATAATAAATATATAATTTCAAATTTCCAACCAAAAATGGCAAATTCTATCCAGAAAAATATTCCCCACTAAAAGACAAGAAAAACCAACGTTCTGATATGGGCGGCCCCCTTAATTCCTTAGGCGGCCCCTTAATCATTAAGGGGACCGGCCACTAATTAAGGGGACCGGCCACGCTCCAGAACAGTGTTTTTCCTCCCCTATAAATACTGGATCAGTTCACACTTTTTCCTCACTTTTTGCACTTCTAAACTTTCTGATCTAGATCCATTTCTCTATTCTCTTATCCTTTGATCATAAGTGTATATATTCTTTGTTTCAAAGTGAATCAATTTCCATCCTCTCAAGTGCAAGAGAAGAATACTTCTATCTTCCTTGACAAGAAGTATTACAACTTGTTGTGATCTCCACATCCAAGTTGTTGGTGTATCATCAAGATTATTTACATATTCTTTGTGAAGATTGTTGTGAATATTTGCTTGTAGATAGTTGTGTTAGATATAGATTGTGTGATTAGTGGATAGCTTGGTGTGAAGAAAAAAAGCTAGGAAATCTATTGGTGTGAAGAAGATAGAGTTGAAGTAGCTAGTTGTGAAGTAGATTGATTTGAAGAAGGTGTGTAGAAGTTGTGACTTAGGTGTGAAGGTGTTGTGGTGTGATTATTGGTGTGTAGATTGGTGTGTAAATTGGTGTGTGTATTGGTGTGTAAATTGGTGTGTAAGGTTTTCTCCGCCATAAGGGAGCTTGTTGATATAGTGAAGAAAACTCTCGAGTTAGGTGCTCGGGGAGTGGAGTGGGGCAAGGAAGGTGTCCTTGTAGCCGAACCACTATAAATCTCTTGTCTCGCGGTTCAATCTTTCCATCTCTTACTTATTTCATTACTTATCATTGTTATATATTTCGTATTGATATTTGTTTGTATTGTGCAATACTTGAGATCACATATTATCGAATCTAAGTTTTAAAAATTAAGTAAACACTAAAACTATTTTTACAACTAATTAAAAAGACGTAAAACTATTCAACCCCCCCTTCTAGTTTTCCAGAATTGGTATCAGGAGCCACGTCTAGCAAGAATTTTAAAATATATTGTATTTTAAAACTTGTAACGATCTATGGAATCTGAAAAATATTTAGAAGGGCAATCTATGCAAAGACCACCACTATTTGAAAGTGATGGATTTTTATATTGGAAAAATAGATTCGAAACCTATGTGAAATCAAAAGATCTTGATCTTTGGCATATTATTACCTTTGGTGATTTTCCCCCTATTCAATATAATGTTGAAACTAAAATGGATGAAATTGTAGCTTTTGAAAAACAAAATGATGATTTGAAAAAGAAACTAGCAAAAAATAATGAGGCCAAAATGGTTATTTATAATGCGTTACCACACAAAGAATATGAAAAAAATTTTATGTGTAAAACCGCAAAAGAAATTTGGGATTCTTTACTAATCACTCACCAAGGTAATAGTCAAGTTAAAGATAACAAAATAGATCTTCTTGTACAGCAATATGAACAATTTACGATTCCGGAAGAGGAATCAATTGATAATGCTTTTGCTAAATTTAACACCATTATCACAAGTTTAAAAGCACTTGATGAGACATTTTCTAGTAAAAATTGTGTTAGGAAATTTCTTAGGGCATTGCATCCGAAATGGCGAGCTAAAGTCACGGCTATTGAAGAATCAAAGAATTTGATGACATTGTCACTAGATGAGCTTATTGGCAACTTGAAGGTCCATGAAGAAATTATAAGAAAAGATTTGTAAACGGTTAAAGTCAAGAAAGAACAAGTCAAATCCGTTGCTCTAAAAGCCAAAAAGGAACTTTGTGATGATAGTGACTCAAGTGACGAGAGTGAAGATGAAGAATATGCAATGGCCGTAAGAGAATTCAAGAAATTCTTCAAGAGACAAGGAAGATTCACTAGATCATCACATGACGATAGAAAATCGTTCCAAAGAAATAGAAGTGACAATTACGTGAAAAGAAAATGCTTTAGATGTGGAAGTCCAAATCATCTCGTTGGTGAATGTCTAAAGCCGCCAAGTTATGATAATCAAGGTGCATTTGTTGGTAGAACATGGAGTGATAGTGACAAAGAAGAAGTGGAAAAACCAAGAGAAGAAAAGTGTTTCATGGCAAAAGCAACCGACGAAATATGCCTTGGAATTGACTTGGAGCCTAACGAATGGATCAAGGATAGTGGATGCTCGAGGCACATGACAGGGAACCGAAAGCTATTCTCTACATATAAGGCATACAACGGAGGTAACGTTATTTTTGGTAGTGACTTGCGTGGAAAAATTATTGGCAAAGGTACGATTTCTCAAGACTCACTTACTATTGAAAATGTTGAACATGTAAATAATTTAACATATAACTTACTTAGTGTAGGCCAAATATGCGATAATAAATGTAGAGTTATCTTTTCCGAAGAAGATAGCGAAATAGTTAAGAATGGAAAAATTATAGGTAGATGTATTAGGAAAGGAGGTGTATATGTTATGAAACTAGGAAACAAACCTGAAGATAGGATATGCCTAACGACCCTAGACGAAAACTCCACATTGTGGCATAGGAGATTAGGACATGCTAACATGCAACAAATACAATCCTTGGCCTCTAAGGAATTAGTTAGAAACTTGCCTAATCCAAAATATGACAAACATTTTTGTGATGCATGTAAAATTGGAAAACAAGCTCATGCTACTCACAAAGCTAAGAATATAGTATCCACTACTAGGTGCCTAGAATTATTACATATGGATCTTTTTGGTCCATCCGCTGTGCGGAGCTATGGAGGAAACAAATATACCTTAGTAATAGTAGATGACTACTCACGATACACGTGGACTAGGTTTTTAAGTGACAAAACCCAAGCCTTTGAAAAATTCGAAATATTTAGTAAAATGATTCAAAATAAATTAGGATGCTCAATAGTTGCCATTAGGACGGACCATGGTAGGGAATTTGATAACGAAGTACAATTCGGAAAATATTGTGAGTTAAATGGAATATCTCACAATTTCTCCGCTCCTCGTACTCCTCAATCAAATGGAGTAGTAGAAAGAAAAAATAGGTCACTACAAGAAAAGAGTAGAACTATGTTAAATGAACAATCCATTCCACAAAAATTTTGGTGTCACGCCGTAGATACATCGACTTATATTTTAAATAGGGTATCAATTAGAAGAATTCTAGGAAAAACTCCTTATGAGTTATTAAGAAATAGAAAACCAAACTTAAGCTACTTTAGAGTATTTGGAAGTAAATGCTATATCTTAAACACTAAGGACTACCTCACTAAGTTTGATCCAAAATCATATGAAGGAATATTTTTAGGATACTCACAAAATAGTAAAGCATATATAATACTTAACAAACACTCAATGAAAGTAGAGGAATCAATAAATGTAACATTTGATGAAACACCACCACCTCCTAAAACGCTACCTTTAGAAGATGATGATTTAGTCGAAGATGAAGCCATTGAGGTTAGTAAAACAAAACCCATAGGAAATGATAATGAAGACATTCACTTAGAAAATAACGAAACCGTTAATATTAAAGAATCTAGATCACATCCATTAGATAATATAATAGGACATCTTAACCAAAGAACCCTTAGGTCACAAGCCCAAGATAAAAACAACTTCTTTTGTTTCCTCTCAGCAATAGAACCTAAGAATATTAGCGAGGCTTTAAAGGATGAAAGTTGGATTATAGCTATGCAAGAAGAATTAAATCAATTTAAGGCAAATGATGTTTGGGAACTAGTCCCAAATCCAAAGGATATGACTATCATAGGAACCAAATGGGTATATAGGAACATGTTAGACGAGAATGGAATAGTTACTAGGAATAAAGCTAGGTTAGTTGCCCAAGGTTATAATCAACAAGAAGGAATTGATTATGATGAAACTTATGCCCCCGTAGCTAGACTAGAATCAATTAGGATATTACTTGCCTATGCTTGCGCCCTAGATTTTAAGTTATTCCAAATGGATGTGAAAAGTGCATTCCTTAACGGTTTTATCAATGAGGAGGTATATGTGGCACAACCTCCAGGATTCATTGACTTCGCAAAACCTGATTATGTTTATAAGTTAAAGAAAGCTTTGTATGGACTCAAACAAGCTCCCAAAGCTTGGTATGATCGATTAAAAGCTTTTCTTATTAAACATGATTATTCCATGGGAATGGTAGATAACACTCTTTTCACTAAAAGGAAAGACCCTAATCTCATCATTGTTCAAATATATGTTGATGACATTATATTTGGATCGACTTGTCAAGACATGTGTGATGAATTTGCCAAAATCATGCATGATGAGTTTGAGATGAGTATGATGGGTGAACTTAACTTCTTCCTAGGATTAAAAATAAAACAATGAGAAGATGGAATATTCTTTAACCAATCTAAGTACATTAAGGAAATGCTTAAGAAATTTGGCCTAGAAGACTCAAAACCCATAAAAACACCCATGTCTACGGGAGGTAAAGCTCACAAAGGACGATGAAGGTGAGTCCGTAGATAACTCCAAGTATAGAGGAATGATAGGTAGTTTACTATACTTGACGACAAGTAGACCCGATATCATGTTTAGTGTCTGCCTTTGTGCCCGTTTTCAAGAGGATCCCAAAACCTCTCACCTAGAAGCGGTTAAGCGTATCTTCTGATACATTAAAGGCACTATACACTTAGGATTATGGTATCCTAAGGAATCCGGCATAGAAACCATTGTCTATGCGGATTCGGATCATGCGGGAGACTACGTAGATAGAAAGAGCACTAGCGGTATTTGCACGTTTATGGGATGTTGTCTAACGTCTTGGTTTTCGAAGAAGCAAACCGCTCTTGCTATTTCTACCACCGAAGCCGAATATGTAAGCCCCGGAAAGGCATGTCAACAAGCACTATGGATGAAACAAGCTCTCGTAGACTATGGCATTAGGTTAGAAAATGTCCCAATTATGTGCGATAACAAAGGTGCGATAGATTTAAGTAAAAATCCGGTGCAACACTCTAGGACTAAACACATAGAAATACGTCACCACTTTCTTAGGGATAATGTACAAAAAGGAAATATATCTATAGAAAAGGTTGCATCGGAAGACAACATTGCGGATATATTCACAAAACCCCTTAAGCGTGAATTATTCAACCACTTGCGTTTAGGATTAGGAATGATGGAACAAGTTGACTAAATTATATTGAATTACTTCAAATTTATACTTGCATGAAATTTATTTTTCCTCCATTTCACCTTTTCTGAGTCTAGGAATCTATTTCGCACAAAACTAAAGATTGGGAAAACTTATTTTCTTTGCATAAACCTTTTTGTAAAACTCAATCAATTTTCTCTAAAAATTATTCTCACAATCTAGGAACCCCATGAAGATCATTTCCTTGCATTGTTGACTAATTCTAAAAACAATGTATTTCAAAATCATGCATAAACTCTCACATAAATTGTCAAGGTATATAATCTAATATATGTCTTTGACATTCATGATCGAGCAAAAATTGAATCAAGGAGATTATTTGGATTGTTTCTTAGGATCGTTATTTCTTTTTGCTTCTAGGAGTCGAAACAATCACAACTCCACATTTGTTGCATATAGACACTCACTAGGACAAATTCACTAATAATGGTGTCATCTTGATCCATCACTAGTTTTTCACTCACTAATTATTCTTGCCTTCAATCTAAGATAGGTGCCTTAGGAAGCTTAAATGTGCTTGCCTTTGTTTACCTCCTATTGCTTATTATGTGTTGATTATTTGCTCTTTTGCCTATATGTTTTTGCATGCATGCTATATCTTGATTAGATTAGACTCTATATTGCCTAAGAGAATTGAACTTGCTTGAATTCTAATCCAAACACATAACCTTTCTGCAAATTTTCTGCCAAAAACCCAATTCTGGCAACCTGGAAATCACCAGATGGGCGGCCCCCTTAATTTTGTAAGGCGGCCCCCTTAATCATTAAGGGGACCGCCCCCTAATTAAGGGGACCGGCCATCTGATGGTCGGGTTTACAGAATCTTTTCTGCTTTTTAGCCCATTTCAACCTACATTTCCCAATTTTAACCAACACACTTTGTCCCAATCTTCCAACAAACCTTATCCATCCTTAAACACACAAATCTTACACTATAAATATCCCCAATCCTAAAAACTATCCATTCATCCCATCATGAACTCTCCAAACAAACCAAGATCAAAAGCCTCAAGGCTAGCAAGGATGACGGAAAAACCCGTTTGACGAAGAAAAAGCCCTCGAAACAAATCCATCATAACCAATGAAATTGGAAGTCATTCAACACCTCCAACTTCTTACTTCCCAAACTTTACCTCAAACCCACAAGGTCATTCATTTGATCCTCTTTACAAACCATACAACATTGGTCAACCATCAAACTACAATTCCAACTACACAAATCCAACACATCCATACCAAACCTATGATCCTCTTCACATTGCCACGGAAAAGCAAAAGTTTCGTGATGAAATAAACCAAATCCATGATCTTAGTGATCTCCTTGCTATGCATCTTGCACAACGCAACAAAGGGCAACCTCCATCATCACCCTATGCAAATTGCCTTCCCCACTCTCTCAATTTGGATCAAGTTACCAACCACACTTACTTTTGCCCTTGTTGCATATTCCTTCAAAAACAAATCCTCTACTTGAGTGAAGATATTTCGTGGATTGAATAACTTCTCACTCGTAATCATCCAATACCACCCTTAACACGATACAACATCGTGAGATCCACCTCTTCCGCTCCATACTCCACCCCATATCCCTCTCCATCAAACATCTAAGCTTCATGCTTATGTTATCTTTCAAGCAAATAAAACAATCAACCATGAGTTGCAAGCAAGTCCAAGTGCTCTTTCTAGGCAATATAGGACTATGTCTTTTCATTTGTTTTATTATGATTAATATGCCTTAAGCATATTAAATGTTGTAGTGCTTTCTATGATGCTTGAATGAATCTATTTTTATAACTATTGCTTTGCATGTATATTTGCCTTGCTCTCTTCTAATATTTTGTGTAGCCAAGATTTCCTTAGCTCATCTACTTGGTGCTCTCAAATGAGGGGGAGTATACATCAAGGGGGAGCTTTAACCTTTTTGATTTTACAAAAAGGGGGAGAAGAGAATGTTAAACTCAAAATTCTTGTCTAAAAATTATTTTTTAGACCTAATGAGTTTAAGGTTTTGTAATCATCAAAAAGGGGGAGATTGTTGACATAAATAATGTCTTAAAACATTGTTAGCATATTAACAATGTCTCTATGTTTTGATAATTACAAAGCATAAACTCATTAATCTAAAACTTATGACGTAAACAAGTTTTTAGTGCTTAATATTTGTCTTTGCTTCCATATCACTTAAAGTATGAATAAACAAAGGGTTTATTACATTTCATGATCAAAAGAAATTTTTCTAATCACTAGAATTTTTATAAAATGTATTAAACATCTTATATCTTTTACAAAATTACTTTTGGAATTAAAATAATATGTTTAATTCATAATAAATATATGATTTCAAATTTCCAACCAAAAATGGCAAATTCTATCCAGAAAAATATTCCCCACTAAAAGACAAGAAAAACCAACGTTCTGATATGGGCGGCCCCCTTAATTCCTTAGGCGGCCCCCTTAATCATTAAGGGGACCGGCCACTAATTAAGGGGACCGGCCACGCTCCAGAACAGTGTTTTTCCTCCCCTATAAATACTGGATCAGTTCACACTTTTTTCTCACCTTTTGCACTTCTAAACTTTCTGATCTAGATCCATTTCTCTATTCTCTTATCCTTTGATCATAAGTGTATATATTCTTTGTTTCAAAGTGATCCAATTTCCATCCTCTCAAGTACAAGAGAAGAATACATCTATCTTCCTAGACAAGAAGTATTACAACTTGTTGTGATCTCCACATCCAAGTTGTTGGTGTATCATCAAGATTATTTACATATTCTTTGTGAAGATTGTTGTGAATATTTGCTTGTAGATAGTTGTGTTAGATATAGATTGTGTGATTAGTGGATAGCTTGGTGTGAAGAAAAAAAGCTAGGAAATCTATTGGTGTGAAGAAGATAGAGTTGAAGTAGCTAGTTGTGAAGTAGATTGATTTGAAGAAGGTGTGTAGAAGTTGTGACTTAGGTGTGAAGGTGTTGTGGTGTGATTATTGGTGTGTAGATTGGTGTGTAAATTGGTGTGTAAATTGGTGTGTAAGGTTTTCTCCGCCATAAGGGAGCTTGTTGATATAGTGAAGAAAACTCTCGAGTTAGGTGCTCGGGGAGTGGAGTGGGGCAAGGAAGGTGTCCTTGTAGCCGAACCACTATAAATCTCTTGTCTCGCGGTTCAATCTTTCCATCTCTTACTTATTTCATTACTTATCATTGTTATATATTTCGTATTGATATTTGTTTGTATTGTGCAATACTTGAGATCACATATTATCGAATCTAAGTTTTAAAAATTAAGTAAACACTAAAACTATTTTTACAACTAATTAAAAAGACGTAAAACTATTCAACCCCCCCTTCTAGTTTTCCACAAACTCCTTTAAGACAAATTCATAGTCGTGATAAGAAGGCTTAGAAAGAGCCTTAGAGTCTGCCTTGGTTATCACACTTACGAATACGTCTTAAACGATTTTCTTTTAACTTCATTCTTGTACTAAATCATCTTAAGGTATTTTACCTCAAGTAAAACTTTTTGTATTAATCTTAAGAATTGGTTATAAAAAGGTTTTGAAAACTTATGCTATAAAAATGAGTGCATGCATCTTTATACATATTTTGATTGTCACGTCAAAATTTAATACCCTTAAAATTTAAGTTACATGCCATCTAACTATAAGGAACACTTGGAATTAATTATTTGGTATGCGTGAGACCTAGGCCAAATATTAATGACAAGGTAAATTTTCGAGTGTGCGTGACACCACACATGGAGAATTTGCAGTTTCTAAGTTAGACGACTTAATTAAGTTGATGCGTGAGACCTAGAACTTAAGGCATGAGATGGGATGAAACATGGTTACATGACAAATTGATGAATCAATTTGATATAAATCCCATAATGATCTAGGAATTGGAAAATTGTTTGCCAATTATTGTTCGACAGGTTACCATCTTTTATACTTTCATTACTAACAGATCAACTGATGTAGTGCAATCTATGAAAAGTTGGATCCTAGATTTTCAAGAAAATTAGTTGGATGTATGAATATATCCTTGGGTATTATATTTTCTTGGAAATATAAATTATCGAAAATGCTAAAATTGAATTTTGTAAATTCTTTTAAATGTATTAATGCAACATTAAAACCGTAAACGTGAGTTATTCTTTTATCAAGTAAATTGATCTACACCCGTATGGGTTTTTTTGGTTAGAGTCAATTTTTACTAAAAGAATAAACCAAGTCTTCTTTCCATTAGGAGAAGTGTGAGACTTAATCCTATTCTTTCCATAGGATGATTAGAATAGTCTAAATTCTAAATAAATAACTCATAGCAAAATTTAATAGTAAGATTATTTGCACTTTATGAGTTATTAAATTAGAAGCTAGACTGACTACTAAACAATGGTAAAAGACGAATTAGATTATTTTATCTAGTTGTTTTGATTTGACCATTTAAAGATACGACATACAATTGTTAGAATGGTAAATTGATATAGGAAGAAATTGCATGCCTAGTTTTTTCAAGTTAATAGTTTGGAATGTGATGAATCACATTTACATAGTAAAATACATTCTTTTAGAACCTATATATAATTGTTGGAATGAGTTTTCTTAAAAGATGAAGGAAAATATATAGTACACTATTTCCTTTCACTGATTAATGAAACATTTACAATGTTGTCAAATTGAGTGGGAGTATTGTGTTCTTATGGCCGAATAAGGGATTATTGTAATGTTCTCTAATTCAGTGGGAGTTATAAGACTTATTGTCTTAATTGTAACTCAGATTATCTTTTGAATATCTCAAGATAATTACTTTCCAAATATAGAAACTAATATTTTCAAGGATAGTCATGTGCGTTTCCTTGATTGATTGAGTAACTCTATATCTACTAGTTATGCTAATGACACAAATCATATTGTTCACATTAACAAACGCGTGCGTGTAGTTTATGTGATACATGATGTTGTTCCATGCACAAGTGGGAGAAATCTACATTGTGTGCAAGGTACAACACATAAGAATATGATTTAAAGGATTCTCTTAACTGCAAAGTAAGAGACTGTAGTTCTAATATGATTAATACACATATAATCTAAGAAACACTTGGTGTTGAAATTTAGTAAACGTGAGACGCATGCTAAATTTTAACAACAAGGTGAATTTCCATGTATGCGTGTATGCGTGAGACCAACATGGATAATTTACTGTTTCTAAATTAGACATCTATTATAACATGTGTCAATAACAATACTACTTCAACTTTAATATTTATGTATTATTGGAATGACATAAATGCATGAAGTAATATAATACTACTTCAATAATTATGTATTCTTAGAATGACATAAATAAATGAAGTAGTGTGTTAACTTGAAAATATTATTGAAACCAAATGATGGTGTTCATGATTACTTTAATTATACGTGTTTATACTTTATTGTATAGTTATAAACATGAAGTCTTTTAAGTATTACAAGACTTATAATAAAGTAAGACGTTAGCTTGTTATGATCTTTTAATTAAGACATATACAAGAAGTCATTGAGTTGATCAATGATTAATAATGTATAGTGGGATTATAACAAGTTTATGTTTTTTATGAGACATGAACATGAAGTGACTTGGTCAAAAGTACTTGTGTTATAAAGCATGCAATTGGTTTGAAAATACTATTATAACATTAAGTTGACTTAGTTGGTAAATAGGTATGCCAAAAGGAATATGGTTATCTTATATATTGTTAGATCTTCTTACAATATTAATTCTAATTGAAATACCACATATTTATGGTATGATCAGTTAGAGAAATCAAACTCTTGTTAGGATTGTTTGATTAAAGATAACTATGACTTCTTATCTTCCAAAAGTTATCAAAGTTAGAAAATTGAGTATGTATTGAATATACTCAATTAGACTCCTAGAAGATTAATAAGACAGTATTATGAGATGTGATGAATCACATTAAGTCTTAAATTGAAATTCTGAATTTGTTAAACTACTTGTGTGTAGGTCATTAACAAAAGAATGTCAGCAACTGTCAATATGTATTTGTAATATCCCAAATGGAGAATATTGTATTGTCACTTTAATTGCTAAGTATTTATATTCTATATAATACTAAAGGCAAGTGGGAGTATTTTATCTTGAAAAGATAGAATTACAAGATACATAATCTTCTAATAACACACTAGTGAAAATCATGATGAGGCTTAACATGTAAATGATAAACCTCAAAATGATGGAATTCTAATTCATAGATCCACTTGGATATCTCAGATATTTAATTAATATGCTGATGATTATATGATGTAGTATTACCAAAATAATGAATTGGGTAAATTAGTCATATTATGAATGTTATAGATGCTGTTCATAAAGATATTCAAATTTTGGAAATTTGGTTTATCTTAATTCTTAATAGTTAGAGAATGATGATGAGTTTATTCAAAGATAATGTAACCCTAGTGGTTTAAATCTTTGTGTAAAAATCATATGGACAAAATTGTATACATATCTTAATGCTTGTCTTATGACATGGTTATTAATCATACTTAAGCAATTAACTATGATTGAATACTCTCTCTTAAGCACATTAAAGATACAAAGATGGTAATTGTCATATTTATATGAATATGAAATTTGACAATGAATATCAAAAACTCTTTCTTGAATGATTACTTGAGCGAGGACGATAAGTAATCAAAAGGAGTTTATGAATTCAAATAAATCTTTGAAAGTGTACAAAGTGCAATAATCCATGAATGGATAAATGCATGCATCTACGAGATTACTCTTAAGTTTAATTATTAAATCCATGTTTTGATTTATAATTGAAATAAGATAATTTCTAAGTATTCCTGAAAGCTAGTGGGAGTATTATGTTTTATTCACTAAATCATATATGTTATAGAGTAACATTCAATATAAGTAAAATGTTAGACTTAGTTTGGAACGAAACTTTATTTGAATGATTTAAAAAATAAAACGTACAACCTTGGAACTAAAGTTTGTTATTTAATAAACATGTTCAGTAAATAAATCTAATTGAAAGATATTTGATAGCTTGTGTAATGAATATTCTGATGGAATATGTTTAGACTTAGAATAATGATCCTCAGCCTGGAATTGCTTCAAATTCTAAGTATGAACAATACGGCAAATTGTTGCGTAATTGTTAATTGTCGACAATAAATCTTGAAAGATTGGAAGGCGACAAAATTACACAATGGATATTAAGTTTACGGGGATTTTAAAAGAGCATATTGTTGTTTGTATACAACAATGCTGGTTTAATTGAGATGACACTCAATAACTAGTCATGGAAGGATTTTATCCTTATTAATAGCCATGTGAACTAGTTGTGCTCAACTAAGAGCATAGTTGCATTATACATTAAAGAATTAGAATACTTTAAACTTTAAAATTGTTTGAAAGTTTAATTGTCATAAATTGGTGATTGAGGATAACACACCATTTATGACGTATTGTGTTGCAATATCAAGATTGTTGAATGCACACATACAAGAACTTCAATAATTGAATTCTTGAAATAAGTATTCTCAAAATTCCTATAGATCAACGTTAGTTGATTTATGCCTTGTCAACAAGTATGAATGACATGACTTGAGGCATAATTCATTAACTAGAATTATCATGCATTGATCTATTTAGCATTTGGATAAAGGACATTAAGCAATTATTATTTATAATGAATTAATGTACTTAGTACGTTTGTTTTCATTAATAATAAATTGTGTCATATATTTGTATGTTTAAATCCTTGAATAACTTATGTTATTCTAAATTGTCCATTGTCGATTAATGATATGGGAATATCATTAAACTAAGACAAATCTGAGTATTGGTTAAGAATATACTTGAAAGTATATTGATGCGTTGACATACCAATTTCACATGATATTCGATGAATTGAATATAGGACTTATCCCAACTACATGATTTTACTTTATGGATCTTGTCAGTAAGTAAATCATGAATTTGTTATCCTCAGACTTGAGATACCAGATAAGAGTCATGGATGTAGTGCACTTTTGTGAAGCAATCTACCGCTCACCGTAACACGGAGTTATAAGGGTTGTTTTCAGAAGTGTTGCAAAGTCCATGTGTTATTCTTGTAGTCAAGAAAGAATTTGTTCCTTCAAATTTGTTTTGAAATTTAATACTGCTGGGCCCCTCATAGGGTTGACAAGATGTATGCGTGCGCACGCCCAAAGTCTATCTGGAATACGTTCAGATGTTTTGATAATCTTGTTCAATCATAAACAACGAGAAACAGAATTGTTAATTAAAGAATGACTAAGATCCATATCTTTATTAATGTGGTATTAGAAACAAAATGATAATAATAATAATAATAATAATAATAATAATAATAATAATAATAATAATAATAATAATAATAATAAATCATTAAAGGTTTTTCCAGGAAACCTACCTCAAGTTGAACTAGGGGCATTAGCGTGTTGCTAGACGCTAACCAATGTCATTATACTATTAATAGATATCCAAGTGGGAGCTGTTAGAGTTTGTTGATAAATATTAATAGGTATATGTCTAGTATCGAACCCGAGACCACGGAATTGCACACTTTACGTATGAGAATCGATGTTAAATAATTAATATATAAATTGTTATATTTAATTATTAAATTACAAATAAAGTAACTAATACATGAGGGACTAATTAGTATGAAAACCAAACCCACGGGGTGTTGGTTAATATCGGTCGAAACAAGAAAAGGAATGAAGGGGTCCGAGTGTCGTTTTGTGGAAGTTGAGGAGGTGATGGACTCTAACTTGGCGAACAAGCTTAAGGGCTATATAAACACCCCTAATAGCTTCACAAGATATACGACACTTACAAAAATCGTTAATTTGGATATTTATGTATTACGTCATCGTGTATTACATCTACTATATATATCATCCCATGCATGCTATGATTTTACGCATGTGCATGCATGCCTTCATTCTACTCTTTCTCCATAGTATTTATTATTGATCGACAAGTTTATAATAAAAGGTTTCGACCTGTTTTTATACTAAACCTTGTTTATTTAGTGCTTTATTCGTTATTCAAGAACTAGCATTCACATCGAATCACTATTAGTACGTGTGTACAAGAACGTGGTGTAAACACATTATTGTTTACATCTTGGATCGAATAACAAAACGGTAAGGGGTTATTCATTGATCCTTATAAACCCTAATTAGGGTTCATCAATTGTTCAAGAATTCAAGAATGCATACGGTACGCTCCTATTTATGTTTCCGTTAATAATTATATGTTATACTTGATCTATAGCTTCCACATACGTGTATACTTTGATTTATATGATTGTCATGATATTTAAATTGTAACACGTTGTTACCGTAGGCTTTGGTAAGGGGTAACATGAGTGAGGGTGGAGGCATTTTTTAGCGACAGTTAGGCCCCGTTTGGTCCGTGGAATCTTCAGGATTCTGATGGAATTGAAATCTGATTCCATTCCATAACATGTTTGGTTGGCAACTTCAAGGAATTCAAAATCTGAATTCCATTCATTAACGTGTTTGGTTGACAAATGGAATGAAATGAATTCCTTCAAAATCCCATATTTGTGGAATTCAACATTCCATAGCAAAGTGAGAGGAATGTTTACATTTCTATAGAATTCAATATATTTATCATAAAAATCAGTGATTATTATTATTATTAATATTATTGTTGTTATTATTATTAATTATATTTATCTTTCACACAAAAAGAAACGTTGCGTAATACATAACTTTTTTCTACATTTAAATATTTTGATAATATAAGCCAAGCCACTTGTGAAAACTCGAACAGGCAGAGTCTGAGCAAACCAAGCTTAAAGAGCTCAACCAAGCTCGAGCCCGAGCTTAAATTTGGGTTAATCCAATAATCGAGCCAAGTCAAGTGCGTCATAAATATCAATTGAGTCCGAGTTTGTGAAATTTTTACGAGCCAAGCTCGAGCGAAAAATATGAGGCTCAAAATGAGCTTGAACTTTATGAATATGAATGACTTGAGCTAGAGTTTTGACAGGCTCGGGCTTGATTCGATTAGTTTCTAATCGGTGATATGGAACAAAATAAAAGTGTTGATAATATATAAGATGATGACACCAAAATTTCATTACAAAGAATAATATACGCAGTATGTCTGGTATGCAATGCAATTAAAATAATAAAATAATTATAATAAAAAAATGATGATTACTTTTATACATTTTAAATATTGATGTGAAATTGGGTCGGTGGGACTAAAGAGTTTGTTTAAAATAAATAAAGGGTTCTCCACGATATTTGGTGGTTGTGTAAGTGTGTGTGTGACTTTAGTGTGTGATGGAATTTTCAAATAAAGTAATAAACCAACCAACCCTTTTATAGTTTTATGCAAGAATTCTAATATGATTTCTTGGGTCTCTCTGAACCAACCCTTTTATAGTTTTATACTTTTATGCAAGAATTCCAATATGATTTCTTGGGTCTCTCTGAACGACACTTGTGACTTGTGAGAGGTTGGGATAATCACAATTTGAGATAATGGTCCCACGTATTTCTTAAACGCTTATCAATTGGAGAGACACTATTATATTTACAGTATATAAGGTGCTCGTTAGGCCGGGCATATTCGTGACCAGTGCCACATCAGCTTTCTTTCGTCGACGATTTGACGACGATTAAATTATCACAGTTGTAACCAAGTTATTTTTATTTTTATTGTTTTTTTAATTCAAATATTTAAACAACAAATTTAAACTTCATTAATAATAAAAATATTACATAATCACATAGTATTAAAAAAAATTACAATTGTTTAAAATAAAAATGACAATGAAATCAAATATAAAAGTTTAAACTGTAAATCTCAAAAACATCAAAGTTTAGATAAAATTTATTTATTTGTTTACACACAAAATTGATTCATCTTTTTCATCATGGGCTTCAGCAAATCTACACACACTTTGTTTTAGAGAGAGAGAGAGAGTTTGGAATTTTGTGTGTGTAACAAATCGGTCGAAATTTCAACATTCCTACCAAATTTCTTGAACGGTGACCGATCGTGACCCAAAACCCAATGACCGAGCACAAAATCAGTCGACCGATCCCCTTGATCGATCGACTTTGCCCAGCCTTACACTAAATTTCATCCGCCGTTTGTAACGGAAATGCATGAACGGCGGCGCCATACTACATCGAGGTGCTCGCCTTTGTCTGCCATTTGGTTCCTCAGTCGTTGCATCAACGGACGCCATTCATTATTATGTTTATTTATCTTTTCAAAATTTATAAACGTTTTGTAAAGACTAAAAAAATACTCCATTTGTCACTTATAAATACCCACTTTTAACTAAACATTTATCATACATTCATCCCAAATTATAATTTAACTACACTTTCACATACATTTGCATTTTATCTTCCAAAAATGTCACAACAAAACGCCAACAATATATTCTCTCCGTCTTCTTCGTTCGTAAATTCTTCACAAACCGAGTCATATCCCATCAGAAAAGGAAAAGAGAAAAAGTTGAAACTAAAGAAAACTGGCGTCATACTTACCAGTTAAAATAGTAATTGAGAGAATTGCAAAAATCGTCCCTAAAGTTTGGCCAAATTGCATGTTTCGTCCCGAATGTTTGAAAAGTGCAAAGATCGTCCCTGTGAAGAAAACTTTGGTGCAAATATCGTCCCCACAGGGACGATACTTGCACCAAATGTTTCCCCCAAAAGGACGATATTTGCACCAAAGTTTTCTCCACAGGGACGATCCTTGCACTATCCAAACATCCAGGACGAAACGTGCAATTTGGCCAAACTTTAGGGACGATTTTTGCAATTCTGTCATAGTAATTTAATGTCATTAAGATTGTAATCTAAGAGCATGGGGTAAGTTGACCCCGAGTTATACCATAACCCACCGTCACGTCAGCGTTAACTTCCCTTTGCCATTGCGTTAACTTTAGGGGGCGGTAAGATAACTCACCTGAGTTATGTCTTAACTTCCCTGCGTTATCATATAACTCACCCCAAAATTCATGTTACCGCTGAGTTATCATATAACTCACCCCCAAAAGTTTTTTTTTTTTTTTTTTTTTTTTTTTTTTTAAATTAGAATGCCTCTTAACGTGTGTTATGCCTATAACTCACCAAGTTAACTTCCCTTTGCAAGGTTAACTTGGTGAGTTAAACTATAACTCACCTTGCAAGTTAACTTACCGCATGCTCTAAAACACTTACCAAACAGTTTATTTTCGTTCAGAACCAAGTTGATTCGACGCTTAAAAATCATTCAGATCGCTATCTAATTCAGTGCTAAATCATTTTCTTTCTCAAACAGCCTCTTATAGTCTTTACAAGACTTGTTCAGTTCTTCGTCTTCATCAACGAACAACACTAATGAAAAACAACGACAACAACATCAACGAACACATACTGTACGGGATATCCCTGTCCTTTAAAGTTTATACGACATTCCGTATGAGTTTGCTGCAAGCCAACAAGTTGTACAACTCAGGAATTATGCATACACGATGTTGTGTTACAACAACAACAACTGGTAACAACATAATGCAAATGTGGTAGGGAGAAAAAGGGTGGTGAATCACAAAGAAAATAGTAGCTAATTTTAATGGGTGTTATTAGTTTTTTTAGTGTATAAAATGTTCACTGAACGTTCACTTCGTTTACAACCCTACCACTACCACTAAGGATTGTCTTTGTGATTCTTTTCGGTTTATCCCAAGCTAATGTATATCCTAAATGTGAATTGGTGTAAAATCCATCACCCTTCCTATCTAAGACACCATAAAGACGTACATTTTTTATACCCCATCTTTTTATCATCCATTTTACCCTTCATCTTTTCGTCCCTTACTCCGATATCACTTCCTTTAAGATTTTATTATTTTCTAAAGCTTCAACTGTGTTTTTAATGATGGAATCATTGGTATGAAAAAGATGGTTAACAAATAGAGGTTTCTTTTTCATTAATATATTTTGGTCATAAGAAAAACAATGACACATCTGTTGGATGTATTTTTTTTCTTGTAAATTTGGTTGATTACTCATATTTTTCATGGGATAGTTTATGTAAATAACAATTAGATTCTACTGGGGCTTTTCAATTTTATGTTACATATACGAATTATTTAGGGGGTGTTTGGTGGGTTTAAAGGGGTGGGCAATGGGTAAGATATTTAAAAGGGCTCACATCCACTGCTTGGTTAGGGAGTGCAAAGGTATTGATTACCTCGTAGTAGGTAATCAACCATTATAAAGTAAATTTGGGGGAGGGGGGTGGTTAAGGTGTTGATTACCCATCTCACTCATTCATTTGCATTCATTTTCTCTTTCCCCACTTTGAACCAAGCGGACCCTTAATATTTCTTGATTTATTATTAACAAGGTCAGATCTGTGTTTTTGATATATAAATTGAACATGGCCATTCAAAAATTTTGATCACTGATGATGCAAGTATGTAAGTTATCACTTAATTTTAATATTGATTCATATAAAAGTTAAAATAGTCATTTACTTTTTTAATATTTGAAGGAAACATGTTTAATGATTTTTTCACACAAGACCAACTACAATAGATACTATCGTTATGCAAAAAGATACTTTAACTCAAAAAAAAATAAAAAATAAAATAAAATAAATAAATAAATAAATAAATAAATAAATAAATAAATAAAATCATTAGGCCTTGTTTACTAAATTAAGTGGTGTGGAGTGGCGTTGGTCATTGTATATATAAGTCACTTATTAAAGAAAGAGTCATTTTTGTGAGTCGAGAGAATAAAGGATGAGTCCACTCATTAAAATATTAAATACCAATAAAGGAAAAAGAAATGCCCTTGAGAATAGTCATATACCATGACCCAGAATTGCAAAGGACATTATGCCCTCTAATAATACGTACAGTAGTATGAAATGATGATCAGACAACGTACGCAACAAGAAGTAAATTATCAAAAACAGGAGAGATATGTGAGAATGATGACAAAAAGGAACAAACAGAGTATCCTTCCAGTACGAGCTACATCCTTGAGTACAGGAGGTGGATCAACACGCGTGGCGATATGTTCGGCGGCAGAAGCGAAACCAAACATAACTACACAAATAACAGCAGCCAAAACTGACTTATGGTGTGTTGTATAAGGGAAATGAGGATGGCTCTGTGCTTTGATTGCTATGAAAGCAAGTAAATAAGTGATGATAGAATTAAGTGTAGGTTGGGGCAAAACAACACCATCCTCCGGCAAGAGGCTACCCAGAAATGCAGCTAAACCATGCAATGCTGCGACGCCACGTGCGTAGAGGTCTTTTAAGAAAAGTGAGGCTCTAACGAATAAGGCCGGGTGATTGATTTGTGGGGGTTGTTCTTCAACGGGTTGTTCTTCAAGTGGGATGACAACCATTCCTTCTTTTTCGTGCATCTCTTTCAAGATAGCTGAAGGCATAATTTTCCTCCTAAACCCTGAATATGGAAAGAAGACTAGTTAGTTGTTGGGTTTTCTTGTGAGGATTTTGATTTTTCCATGTTGGGTATCTGGATCTTTTTATATATATCGGTACAAAGACAAAAGGTCGACTTCTAAGACTCTTTTCTTCACTTTTTTTTCATTTTCATGTAGAGATTAAAGGTAGTTTTGTCATTTTCATGTAGAGTCAAGTAGTTTTGTCGTGTAGAGACAGGGATAACCGCGGGGAAAAGTAGAAACATGGCTGATTCATGTTCCACAATTTAAATGATATGGATTAGTTCTTGTGAAATAGAATCTTAAACTAAAATAGGTAAAGATACCACCAATACATCAATTCTTTCAATATTGTAGCGATGTTAATTCGGTTAGTGGACTCGTATTGTATGGGTTTTGTCCGTACAATAGCTGTCTACTTTCTCAAATGTACCGATATGGTACGTGTACTATTTTTAATACCTGTATAGGAGGTCTACTTTCAGTTTCGTGGTAATATGGTACGTGGGTAACCTTTTGACCTGCTAATATGGTACGTGGGACTTTAATTTTTCGATTATTTTTAGAAAAAAAAAAGGTAAAAAGAAAATTCTTTTTTAAAAAAAAAAAGATTCAAAATAAATCTTTTTTTTTTTTTTTTTTTTTTTTTTTTTTTTTTGTGGAAAACTTTTTTTCCGAAATTAATTTTATAAAAATTATAAAATAAAATTTGTCGAAAAACTTTTTATCCAAAAAAAATCTTTGGAAAATTTTTTTAGAAAAAAAAAATCCAAAAAAAAACAAAATAAGATTTCGAAAAAAATTATAAAATAAAATTTGTGGAAAAACTTTTTTCCAAAAAAATAATTCAAACTTTTTTTTAGAAAAAAAAATCCAAATAAAAAATTTCTAAAAAAATTAGAAAAAAAATTGTCGAAAAACTTTTTTCCGAAAAAAATTTATTCAAAAATTTTTTTAGAGATGAAATAAGAAAAATCTTTTTATATAAAATTATTTTCGGAAAAAAAGTTTTTCCACAAAAAAATTTTTAGATTTTTTTTAGAATTTTCGTTTTACATTTTTTTTCCTAAAAAAAATCGATTTTTTTTCTTCGGATAAAACGAAAAAAAAAAAAAATCGCAAAGGACCAATTTTGCAAAAGAAACAAATCACAAGGGGCCATTTTTGAAAAAAAAAATCAGAAAGGACCTATTTTGCAAAAGAAACAAATTACAAAGGACCATTTTTGAAAAAATCGCAAAGGACCTATTGTGCAAAAGAAACAAATCACTAGGGACCATTTTTGTCCAAAAATAAAACTTGTACCTGTTTTACAGGTTGCCAACCGGTAGCCGGTCACCCACGTACCATATTAGCACAAAACTGAAAGTAGACCTCCTATACAGGTATTAAAAATAGTATACGTACCATATCGGTACATTTGAGAAAGTAGACAGCTATTGTACGGACAAAACCCCGTATTGTATGTATATCATAGTTTATATGAGTTTTTTACTTGACCATAGCATTTACAATAATTAATTAATAACATATGTACTTTTAAAAATAATTGCATAATACGTATATTTGCATATACTATTTTCCTTCTCCTTTTTTTGAAAAAAGAAACCTCATTGTCTGGTCATCTTCAACGTCCTTATAGACTTCAATCCTCCTCTTTGCCAACTCCTTCACCATAATCATTTGAATGAACTTTATGTGTTCCAAAGTCATGATTCCGACGACTACAAAATACAATATCTTACATTTGTGTTGATTCGAAACCAATACGAAACCCAATAACATAACAAACTTAGGAGCAATCTAAAAACCATAAGTATCACCAATGTCACACGGAAGTATCGTACGTTCGTATTGATTCGCTCAAGTGCATTGGAAACTCCGAAGGAAACCAGTTGAACCAAGATTGAGTGACATCGTATTCGTACTAGGGACATTATGAATTCTTTTGCTCGCAATAGAATTCTTCGAGTGATGACGTCGGAATCATGCCATACATCATCATCGTCGCCGGTGATATCATTGGCAATGACGAGGACGTTAATTTAGATTAGGACGACGGCTGATTTTATTTTCTATTATCATTAGTTTCATTAATTTGATATCAAGTTGATATTTGATGAGACGATATGCGTGATTGTTGCGAATACCCTCATCGTTCATTGCCGCTTCGTGTGAATCCCTTGCATATATTCATAGCATTTTGAATGCATTTGATCAACTGGATTACTATGAATGTAGAATACTTTTTTGCATGAACTTTACGATAATTAAGGTTGAGATATTGTTTGTTAGTTGCTATGATATTAGTCGTCAGAATCATGACGTTGGAACACATAAAGTTCATTCAAGTGATTATGGTGAAGGAGTTGGCAGTGAGGAGGATATATTGAAGTTTATGAGAACGTTGAAGATGACTGGACGATGAGGTTTTTTATTAAAAAAAAAAAAAAAAAAAAAAAAAAAAAAAAAGCGGAAAACAATATAATTACGTGTTTTGTTAATTAATTCTAAAAGTATGTACTTTCTTAATTAATTTTTGTAAATGCTATGGTCAACAAAAAACTCCGTAATTTGGTGGTAAAGCTGTGACAACCTTTCTATCTGTTAGCAAAATGGAAAGAAATGTCAGCTCACTTTCACTATGTAGAGATCCACTATCAGGTTAGAGATCCACTAAATAAAAGAAAGAAAATAGTAGGAAATATAAATAGAGATCCACTATCGGGTTAGAGATCCACTGAAACCCCACTTCAAAAAGAAAGCCATACATGAATGATGAATCAAAATCATACGCAAGCCATAAATGGTTAATTGACAAAATTATTCTTCAACAAATGATTGACATAATATTACTGTATATTATAAGTTAATAAAGGGCACTTTGGTCAATTCGATTAGAAACATCTCATTCACTTCCGAAACAGTCCAAATTTGATCGGATGATTTTTGTCCAAAATAGCCCCCCCCCGCTTTCCGATTCCTCCCTTTTTCCCTTTCTTTCTTCAAAGTTTCTTAACACAAAATACTTTTGTTTTCCCTACCTTGCTTGCCTTTTCTCTCCTTTAATTAACTTGAGAACAGAGTTTGCCACCGTGAAACATGCATCAGCAGCCATCTTTCTCAAGAGTTTTCGTCAGCGTATGGTTCCCCTGTCTTTACACAAGGAGTATGATTTTTTCACTTTTATTATCTACATACATGAAAATGAAAAAAAAAAAGAGTGAAGAAAATAGTCTTATATAAAACCCCCCAGATCCTCACAAGAAAAGCCAACAAACTAGTCTTCTTTCTCATTTGAAAGATTATTTTCCATATTCAGCGTTTAGGAGGAAAATGATTCCTATCTTGAATGAGATACAAGAAAAAGAAGGCATGGTAGTCATCCCACTTGAAGAACAACCCCCATAAATCAATCACCCGGTCTTATTCATCAGAGCCTCACTTTTCTTACAAGACCTCCGTGCACGTGGGGTCGCTGCATTGCATGGTTTAGCTGCAATTCTGGGTCGCCTCTTGACGGAGGATGGTGTTGTTTTACCCCAACCTACACTTAATTCCATCATCACTTATTTACTTGCTTTTGTAGCAATCAAATCACAGAGCCATCCTCATTTCCCTTATATACCACACCATAAGTCAGTTTTGGCTGCTGTTATCTGTGTAGTTATGTTTGGTTTCGCTTCTGCCGCTGAACATATCGCCACACGTGTTGATCAAACTCCCGTTCTCAGGGGCGTAGCTCGTACCGGAAGGATACTCTGTTTGTTCCTTTTTGTCATGATTCTGACATATCTATCCTGTTTTTAATGTTTACTCGTTGTTGTAAATATCGTTGTCTGATGATCATTTCTTTAGGCAATTGCATGCCTGAACATCATTTCATATGTACTAGCACTAGCTAGCAATACTCTGTTTCCCATTTGTTTGCGCAAGTAATAATAATAAGCGCTCTTAAACATGCTTGTTGCGCTCCATCTAACCATCTAATCAAATGTGTTGTTTGTTTGCCACATCAATCTCATCTAGTTATAGGATTGACTATATCCGCTACGGTTTGCTGTTTGTGCCACTGTGTTAACTAATATTTGATCTTCTGTTTGCTGCTTGTGCCACTGTGTTTAGCTAACTTTGTTGCAGCTTCAACAAGTTGAAACACTATTTTAGTCTTAGATTTGTCGATCAGTTAAGGAAATGTAGTCCTTTACTTCTTGATTGGTTGGTGTATATAGAGTGGTGTGAAGTATATAAGCAAAAGAGATTCTCCAAACAAAGCTTAAACTTCAATAACAATGTAACTGAGAATAAGAGAGTGACAACATCAGTCCCTGTAATATATCCAGGCATAAGATTATATTTCAACACATTCCAAGATCATGAAGCTCATATCTAAATCTTCACAAGAACCTTGCAACGTCATGATCTATATAGTTTTCACCATTACTTTCATAGTATATTGTATAAAGACTAGTATAACTGAATCTGAAATGAAAAACCAAGTTCATGTTTTCTAGCTAATTTGACCAGCAGTAATGCAATACTATATATCCAACTTAAAGTAAACAGAAGTTTGGGAAGCATAAAGTCGTTATGAGTTAACTTTAATATTGCAATCCTATAAGACCTGGCCAATCATTGCACACCGACATCACAAAATTAAAGATACTATAAACATTCCACTATGAATACCACTGACACAACTGATGGCCAATCAATGCACATTGACATCACAAAAAAATAATGGAGAACTTGTATACGATAATGGCTTTAAAAATGGATATTTAGTACATCTCGAGCAACAATTAAAAGTTCACTTTCCAAAATCGGGTCTAACTGGTAAACCCCACATTGAATCAAAGATAAGGCTCCTGAAGAGAGATTGAAACGCTGTGTATGATATGTTGAATGGTCCAAATGCTAGCAGGTTTAGTTTTCTTGACGATACAAATATATATGTTGGATGCGCCTAAATCTGTTTGGGATGACTACCTCGCGGTCAATATAACTTTTATGTTAATTTAAATTAATGTGATATATTTAACTTATTTTTTCATATATTCTAACTTAGTTATCGTTATTTGGAACAGCATAAACCAAAATCAACTAAATGGAAGACAAAAGCATTTCCTCACTATTATGATTTGTGTATGGTTTTCGGAAAAGATCGTGCTCAAGGGAACAGAGCAATGAATATTGTCGAGATAAAAGATGACACAAACATAGATGTACCAGATTCTGGTGATGACTTAGACGGGACTATGGATGAAAATATTGATACACGAAGCAATACAAATGATCATGTTGAAGAAGACTCTCAAGTATGCATGGTGTGCATACCCTCTCATCCTATTAAATTTGACATTCGACTAAAGTTGATGTGCCAATATGTCATCAGATATTTCTTTTTTCCCATGCCTATAGGTGTTATTAGTTTTTCAAAAGTCGTTAATTAATTGATATAAGATATAAGATTATTTGAGTACTACTATCCATCTTCCCTCCATCTTTATTTGATTATTAATCCCAACAATTTAAAAAACCCACTTAATTTTTTTTTCAAATATTAATATCTTTCAAACCGTTAATCGTTAAGCGAAAAAAAATATACCGTTACGACGAGCATTTAATTATCTTTCTATAGATAGGCTATTTGATATATTTTCGACAATTTTTTTTTTCGTTTTTTTCACGTTTTTTTTCGTAGCCGAAAAAATCATATACTATGATATTACATATCATATATGATTTTTTCGGCCATAAAAAAAAACGTGAAAAAAACGAAAAAAAAAAATTGTCGAAAATATATCAAATAGCCTATCTATAGAAAGATAATTAAATGCTCGTTGCGATTGTGTAATTATTTTCGCTTAACGATTAACGGTTTAAGAGATATTTAAATTATAAAAAATGGGTGAAATATTAAAATACTTTCTTTTTAAATGGATGATAGGGATGAGTCCCTTGGTATGTGAGGAATGTTTGATTTTTTAAATAACTAGACTCTTGATATAATAGTATAACTAGACGAGTACCCGTGCATAGCAACGGGATTTTATAGCGACAAATAGTTTATTGATAAAAAAAAGTTTATAGGTTATAAACGAAAAATAATGTTTTGAAACCCGGTTCGACCCGGGTGGTTCAACCGGTTGAACCATTCCGGTCGAAAAATAGGTCGATTTAAACCAGGTCAACTTGCTAGGTTGGGTCGAAAACGGGTCAAATTAAACCGGGTCAATCCGCTGGGTTTGAAGCGTCCTGGGTCAACCCGTTTTGTGTTTTAATTGGTTGTATTTAATTTGGTAGATATGTTTTTTAATTGGTTGTACAATGTGAATAAATCATTATACTTTTAAGTAAAGGATAATGTTTTGAAACCCGGTTCGACCCGGGTGGTTCAACCGGTTGAACCGTTCCGGTCGAAAAATGGGTCGATTTAAACCGAGTCAACTTGCTAGGTTGGGTCGAAAATGGGTCAAATTAAACCGGGTTAATCCGCCGGGTTTGAAGCATCCCGGGTCAACCCGGTTTGTGTTTTAATTGGTTGTATTTAATTTGGTAGATATGTTTTTAATTGGTTGTACAATGTGAATAAATCACTGTACTTTTAAGTAATGGATAATGTTTTGAAACCCGGTTCGACCCGGGTAGTTCAACCGGTTGAACCGCTCCGGTCGAAAAATGGGTCGATTTAAACCGGGTCAACTTGCTAGGTTGGGTCGAAAACAGGTCAAATTACCGGGTCAACCCGTTTTGTGTTTTAATTGGTTGTATTTAATTTGATAGATATGTTTTTAATTGGTTGTACAATGTGAATAAATTATTGTACTTATAAGTAAGGGGGTCTTTTAATTAGAGTATTAATTACATTAATTTTCTCTCATATTTGACTTTCAATACTCAACTTTTCAAGTTTGATTATTTTTCCATTATAGATAGTATAGATAACGCTTGGCATGAAAACGTTGATGCAAATAGTTACAACTTGAAATCTAGGAGCATTAAATTGCAAGAATCCAATCCAAACACAAAAAGGAAGACACGATCTTTGTAGTAAAAGGATTATTAGACCAATCTTTTTCAAAGAATAACTAAGACTGGATGCATTATGCTCTCTTTATTTCTTTCTTTAAGCATCACCGAATCTATGAATAATAGTTATCTTAAGATGATTCAAAGACAAGACTAATCGTATCTTATTCCATTCAATCATTCTCAATATGTACTTCCTAGTACTTTAGACATCCATAAACTGTTTCAATAGCTTGAATAAATGAATCAAGGCTTAATTACTCACTGATGTTAGCAAATCACTACTAAAATCAGAGAAATAAAGAAGTAGAAGAACAACGAAATTACATTGCTTAGCCAAAGTGTATTGATTCGATATGTTTCCAAATGTACAGCTACGTATGAGCATCATATAACCTTAGATAGACTAATATATGCAGGGTCTTACATAACCACTTGTGCCCTTAATTTTCTATTTCGGCTGTCAGTATAGTAAGGGACTCTGGAGTACCCCTATTCATGGGTATATTTGGTTTTCTTAGCGTAAGAGTAGGTGTGTTTGTGTTTGATGTTGCCATGTTGGTAATTATGTTCAACAACAATGTTCTATCTTGGTAATTATAGTTTTCATAAGCATGCTAATTTGTTATTTATACTATTAGTTAGCGGAAGGCGGAAAAATGGTGTTGTGTTATGTCTAAGGTAAGGTGTTGGATGCGGTAGCCAAAGGCAAGAGAACTACGGGAGTGGAATATAGGATTAGGATTAGGATATGGGATCCCCGAATCAAGAGAATTTTTTTTGATGAACAGTATCGATCGATGAACAGTATCGATCGATGAACAGTAGCGTCCGATGAACAGTTGCGTTCAATGAACAGTACCGATCGATGAACATTTTTATTTTCATTTTATTTTTATTTTATTTTTTTTGGAACCTAATCGGAAACCCTTTCAACGAGAGCTCTCAATAAAAGCACCAATTGATACGACCCGGTTAGAGGTTATATCATGATAAGGTATCATTTTTAGTGTCTGTGAGCTCTTTAAGAAAATAAGGAGAAAAACTAGAGATTTGTTTATCTTAAACTTTGATTGATTCATTAATAATAATGATTCGGCATATATAACTGAATGACCCTAACTTGTAAAACAAGCCAAACATAAAGACATATCTAAATAATGACACTTTCCTAATACGACACATAGATATATCATAAATAAATATAACATAACATAAAGCCCGGGGCGTATCATATTATTAGGCTTATCTTGACAAAAAAAATAAAGAAAAACAACCAATTTTCTGGGAAAATCAAGTTTGTTGGTATAAGTTGGCTACACACAAATATAAGCAGCTACAAACCAAAAAAACCGAAAACCCGAACCGAAACCGATAATAAACCGAAAACCGAACCGCAAAAAACCGAATGATTTCAGTTTTGGATTTTATAAAAACTGAATTTTTCAGTTCGGTTTCGGTTTTAATCAAAAACCAACCCAAACCGAACCGTGCACACCCCTGCTAATCAGTCAGCATCGCTCGTTATTAGCGATTTTCTTAAATTTGACCCGAAATAAATGTATGTTTTACCTACTATTACATGTAAAATGAGAAATATATTCAAAACCGAAGAAAAACATGTCATCTCACCATTTTCATTAACACCGTATTTGCCCCTTCATTCACCAATGCAACATCGTGACTCTTGTATCGATATACCATCGCTATGTTGGAGTTTCAAATGTAAATTTTAGTACACTATATAGATTGGTAAAATTCAGTTTTATAATATCAAAATAAAGTTACACACTAACTTAAGTGTCTGTCCTACTATTAATTACAATCTTTGTTCACGGATTGGTTGCAATTTCATCAAATGACGTTATCCACGTTGCTTGTAAATGTTCAATATCTATGACTTTCAACTTACATAAATTCAACATGTTATTACAATGAAATTAAGAATTAAATAGCGTATTAATTACATAAAAAAAACATCAAAGTCGCGAAAAGTTAAAAGTTGATAGATTCTACTTACTGAGATTACACAGCGGTCAATAATAAAAGACTTTGAACTCGAATTTTACAAAATGTGTATAGTGTGTAGTTGTGTACCTTTGTAAATGTTCAATATCTATGACTTTCAACTTACATAACTATAATCGCATATTTGAGATGCATCGACTTGAATTAGATGCACCTCTATTCATTTAGATGCATCACAATTAGTTTCGAAAGTGATTTTGAAGTTTCATTTCGTATTGGAACATAGGCCATGCTAAGGCCATCCACAATGGGCCACCGTGGCAGGGTTTAATGAAAGTGTTTTATACGTACAATGCATTATTGCATTATAAACATGCCATTTCAGATGTTCGTGTAATTCGAGTTCTCTGAACACACTTTTGTTGTATGGTTTATGGTGGGCCAGGCTTATAAATACTGCAATATCATTTGCCACCAATATAAAATTAAGTACTATCACACATTTACACTATGGTTTGTGGCAGTTCATTCAATTTTTAGGTTGTGAGAGTTTTATATGTTAAAGTTTAATGCTTATGTGTCATCCATTCAACTAAAAAAAATTCATGCATTGAAGATGTCCTAAACAACTTCAAGCACCTAATATATTCAAGCATTATCGAAATAATAGTAATCAAGATAATCTGTATACGATTATATCAATTTGCTCCCATGCTTGTGAGTATCTCATCTCAAGGGTTAGTTAACCTCATAAAAGATTGTTGTTTTACAGTCACTTGCGGGAAACACATTGAAAATCTACGGAAGATCGGTGGCGGATCTAGGAATCCTTCATGGGGTATACACACTTTGTGAAAGGTTCAGAATTTTTTTTTAGGATTTCTCTGGTCAAGGTTTTGCGGGTTCTTTCCGCTGGGTTTTCTTATTAGTTTGGGTCATTATACTTAAAAGGTGTAATCTGCTAACTACATTAACCAGTTATAAAGCCAAATAAAACCCATTTTTTATGGTAAACTTACATTAATAAAATATTATGAAAGCAAGATGTACATATACAGATATCTTACTCAGCCATCTTACTATTTAAAAATGGTGACATGGATGTTACTTTACTATTTGAAAATGGTGACATGGATGTACATATACAGATATCTTTCTACTTTTCCCGCGGTTCTCCCTGTCTCTACAGGAAAAAGAAAAAATGCAAAGAAAAGACTTAAGATAGAATCAACTCTTTTTCTTTGTTTGTTACCACGAAATCCAAACTAAAAGTGAACGGTGAACCTGATGCATGACAAATTGACAATTATAAACACCAAACAAAATTTGGAGGGTGAACCTGATGCCCTCCCTTAGCCCAAACTAAACACACTACTTTTTTTTCTTATCCCCTTTTAACAAACGTAAAAAAGAATCTCATTCCCAAGTGAAGTACCAAATCCTTTCCCGCGGTTCTCCATGTCCCATGATATATAAAAACAGATACCCATTATGGAAAAATCATACTCCTCACAAGAAAACCCAACTAACTAGTTTTCTTTCTAATTTGAAGGATTATTTTCCATATTCAGGGTTTTGAAGGAAAATGATGCCTTTAGCTGTCTTGAATGAGATACACGGAAAAGAAGGCATGGTCGCCATCCCACTTGAAGAACAACCACCACAAATCAATCACCCGGTCTTATTCATGAGAGCCTCACTTTTCTTGCAAGACCTCAGCACACGTTTCGTTGCAGCATTGCACGATTTAGCTGCAATTCTGGGTCGCCTCTTGCCAGAGGATGGTGATGTTTTGCCCCAACCTACACTTAATTCCATCATCACTTATTTACTTGCTTTCGTAGCAATCAAAGCACAGAGCCATCCTCATTTCCCTTATATAACACACCATAAGTCCGTTTTGGCTGCTGTTATCTGTGTAGTTATGTTTGGTTTCGCTTCTGCCGCCGAACATATCGCCACGCGTGTTGATCAACCTCCTGTTCTCAAGGGTGTAGCTCGTACTGGAAGGATACTCTGTTTGTTCCTTTTTGTCATCATTCTGACATATCTCTCCTGTTTTTGATCATATTTACTCGTTGTTGCATACTTTGTCTGATCGTCATTTCATAGGTACTAGCCCTAGCTAGGAATACTTGTTTATCATTTGTTTTGCTGTTACTAGTAATAATTAGAGCTCTCAAACATGCATGCTCTTTGTGTTCCATCATCCAATCGACTGTACGTGTTGTTTGTTTGCCAAGTCAATCTTATCTAGTTATAGGATTGGCTATATCTTCTACGGTCAATCTGATATATATATATATATTTTGTTGTTATGGCTCAATTGCACCCTGGTATTCACTAATATTTGATCTTTTGTTTGCTGTTTGCACTACTGTGTTTAGCTAACTTTGTGGCAGCTTTGACAAGTTGCTGAAGCTAGGTTCCTGCTGATATATGTGTTTTAGAATGCATGTTTAGTCATTTATGTATGTTCTCTTTTGAATAATGGACAGAGGGCATGTCCTTTGCAAATTCTGGGTCCATCTTGTATGAAACACTATGATTATTACAAAATAGACTAAATAAATAAGCTACACCACCACCAAATGGCTTAGTGGTATGGCACCCAACGTCCTCACATGATGTCTAGGGTCCAAACCTCACTATGTACACATTTGGGGGGTACGGTCACAAGGATAGACAGCCTACATCTAAGTCAAAGACTTGCCTTTCTCCGGTAAGCTTAACAGAGAAAACCTCCTCATCTGTTTACCCGTTTAGCCTAAATAAATAAACAAGTGTAAATTCATCCCCTTGTGTTAGGAAGTGAATAAGATTGTTCACTCTCAGCCTCGGCCACTATTAAAAGGATCGGTAATCTTGACCTTGAAAATCCAGGATCTGCTGAAGTGAAAACAGGGTTCACATGAGCAAATGAAGAGAGTTCTCAGAAGTGCAGAATGCGCTGGATCAGCAACCTAAAATGTTTACAAGAACCTTTCAGAAACGAAATATATAGCAGATTAGCATGTTGCATAACTTTATCACGATCAACGGATCAACCATTCCAAGATCATGAAGCTCATATCTAAATCTTCACAAGAACCTTGCAAAGTTTTTCATAGTATATTGTATAAAGACTAGTATAACTGAATCTGAAATGAAAAACCAAGTTCATGTTTTCTAGCTAATTTGACCAGCAGTAATGCAATACTATATATCCAACTTAAAGTAAACAGAAGTTTGGGAAGCATAAAGTCGTTATGAGTTGAGTTTTATATTGCAATACTATAAGACCTGGCCAATCATTGCACACCGACATCACAAAAAATAAATGGAGAATTTGTGTCCGATAATGGCTTTAAAAATGGATATTTAGTACATCTCGAGCAACAATTAAAAGTTCACTTTCCAAAGTGATCGGGTCTAACTGGTAAACCACACATTGAATCAAAGATAAGGCTCCTGAAGAGAGATTGAAACGCTGTGTATGATATGTTGAATGGTGCAAACGCTAGCGGGTTTAGTTTTCTTGGCGGTACAAATATTTTGCATGCGCCTGAATCTGTTTGGGATGACTACCTCGCGGTCGATATAACTTTTATTAATTTAAATTAATGTGATATATTTAACTTATTTTTTCATTTATTCTAACTTAGTTATTGTTATTTGGAACAGTATAACCCAAAATCAACTAAATGGAAGGCAAAAGAATTTCCTCAATATTATGATTTGTGTATGGTATTTGGAAAAGATCGGGCTCAAGGAAACGGAGCAACGAATATTGTCGAGATAAAAGATGACACAAACATAGATGTACCAGATTCTGGTGATGGCTTGGATGGGACTATGGATGAAAATATTTATACATGAAGCAATACAAATGATCATGTTGACGAACCTTCAAGTGTTCGTAGTGGGAAGAGGAAAAGTCGAGCTGATGAAGAACCTTCAAGTGTTCGTAGTAGGAAGGAGAAAAGTCGAGTGGATCCCATGGTTGATGTACTAAGTGAAGCATGTAACATACTTGGTGATCATCTTTACAAATCTGCTACTAAGATGAGTCAGGAGGTGGAATTGGAAGAGGCCTTCGAGATGAAAGTTGACATGGTAATTTCTGAGCTTTCTAAAATGAAATCGCTTTCTCGAATGGAAAGGTTTAAGGCAATTGGCATAATAACGAGTAACCCGCGACACGTGAAAATTTTATGGAGTTTGATTGACGAAGAAAGAGAGGTTTGGGTGAGGTATAAGTTGCAAGAATGATATTTGTAGAAGAAAAAGTAGTTCAGATAATGTATAGTTGAAGTAGTATTTTCAACTATTATCTATCGTTATAAATTGATGGTGTCTTTTTTAACCTTATGGCATGCGCAAAAAACTCATGATGAAGAGCGTCTTCTGCACTTAACCTTGATCGTGGGTTCACCCTCAAACACTTATCCACAAGATCGATAAGTGAGCTTGGGATAACCTCTATAAAATCCGGGCGTCTTTTAATTTGTTTACACCATTCTTCTAGTTTAGTGGATCCCAATGATTGTACTTGATAGAGTTCCTGTAACATAAACATGTTGCTTTAGTTTTACATATAACAGGTCCGATACAGACCCAAACAGGTCGGGTCAGGTTGAGAACCCAGTCACGGACAAACATTTGAAGTTAGTTGTAAACAATTATTGTGTTATCTTAGTGTCTCTTAACTGTTCTATTTTGATTGTAAGGATGTATTAGTTAGTTTAATAGATATATCTGTTGTATAACAGTTTTGAGGATTAGTATTGCGTTGTATAAGATTTGGGGATGTCCAAATCTTACTTCTATCCTTATTTGTACAAAAGTTTTGGAAGTATAAATATATTCACCTTTGCACAAATAATAATAATAATAATAATAAATAAAAAATAAAAATTATTGTGTTATCTGTGAACAAACCAAAGCATGAATATACCAGCCCAAACAAACAACGCTAATGTTACTGGAAATTCAACCCAGAAAACACCTAAACCCTTGAGTCCTAAAAGCCCATGGAAGGTAAGTCAGAACACTGTGGAGGAGCTTAAAAGAAGTGCAAATAAGTATGCTATACTAGAAGAAATGGGTGAAACTGAATGGCCTGTTGAACTAAGGGAGGAATGAAGAGGAAATTGTGAACAAGTTTGTTAATACTCAAAGACAACCAAGTTTGGATGATAGTGTGATATGGAATGAAAGAATGTACCAATACTTCATAGAACAATGGAAGAAGAAATGGAAGGAAGACAGTCCTAATATAAAAGATGTTTTTGATGAGATGAATGGGATTGCCCAAAGTATGAATGATAACATACTAGCTGGAAAAGCTAGTAAAATGTTGTGTTAGGCATCTAGTTAGTTTTGTTTATCAATGGGTACAATGAATACTTATCTTAAGATTGATGTATAGAATGTGAGAGGTATGTGCAATAAGGAGATGCAAAAGGATGTGAAAAGATTTATTAAAGATGAGAAACTTAGCATTTGTGGAGTGATTGAAACACAAATCAAGGAAAAGCATATTAAGAAGATTTGTGATTTTGTTTATAGTGGTTGGGTATGGTGTTCAAATATGAAGGAAAGTACTAAAGCTTGTAGAATTATAATTGGTTGGAACCAGGATGATGTCAATGTTATGTTGCTACACTCTAGTCATCAATTTATACTGAGTGTGGTAGAAATCAAAGAAAGCGGAGCAAGTTCTTTTGTTGTTTTGTGTATGCAGCCAATACAGGCAAGGAAAGGAAAATTTTATGGAACAATCTGAATAGATACAAAAGTATTGTTAATAATAGCCCTTGGGTATTTATGGGTGACTAGAATGTTAGTTTGCATAATTAAGATCACTCTGAAGGTGGATCATACAGAACTAATGACATGGTGGACTTTCAAGACTGTTTGAATAACATAGAAGTTGAATATCTATATTGTACTGGAGTTCATTTTACTTGGGTTCAGAGTAGAAATGATCCTAGCAATGGGATATTGAAGAAGATTGATAGAGTTCTAGGTAATACAGAGTTTATGAGCATGTTTACTACCTCCTATGCCTACTTCATGCCTCATTTAACATCTGATCACAGCCCAACTCTTCTCATATTACCAAAGATGATAAGGAAAAAGAATAAAGCTTTTAGATTCTCTAATTTCATTACTAACAAACCTGAATTTCTTAATATTGTGCAGGAAGAATGGCATGTCCAGGTTCATGGCTGCCATATGTTTAAACTGGTGAAGAAAATTAAATCCTTAAAGATTCATATGAAAATTTCGAGCTGGAAGTATGGTAATCTACATGATAAAGTAGTAGAATGGAGGGGCAAATTGACTGATATTCAAGCAAGAGTTGACAAGGATCCTCACAATAAGTTCTCAAACATGAAGAGATTGTCATCTTGCAGGAATACAAAACAGCTATTCAAGATAAAGAAAAGTTTCTAATGCAAAAAGCTAAGATTGATTGGCTGAGTCATGGAGATAAAAACTCTAAGTTCTTTCATACAGTTCTTAAAGGAAGGGCTCACAAGAGCAGAATTGAAGCAGTCAACAATGAAAGTGATATAAGATTTGAAGGTCAACAAGTTGTAGATCAATTTGTACAACATTTTCAAAGCTTCCTTGGAGTTGCAATACCTATTCAGACAATGGAACTTGAAAGCCTGAATCCTAATACTGTTTCTAATGATGATGCTGACAAGATGATATGTGAAATGACTGATATGGAGATTAAAGATGCTCTCTTTGATATAGATGACAACAAAGCCCCTGGCCCTGTTGGATACACTGCAAGATTTTATAAGAAAGCCTGGAGCATTGTAGGAAGAGATGTATGTGATGCAATAAAGGAGTTTTTCAGAAATGGTAAATTGCTTGGGGAAGTTAATGCAACTATAATCACTTTAGTTCCTAGAAGCAAAACTCTAAAAAAGGTATCTGACTACAGACCCATTGCTTGTTGCAATGTGTTGTATAAGATATAAGTAAAATCCTGACCAACATAATGAAAAAGACCCTGTGTAAACTTGTAAGTCAAAACCAAAGTGCATTCATACATGGAAGACAAATCACAGACAACATACTTTTGACTCAAGAATTTCTCATGGGATACAATTGGAAGAATGGTTCAAGAAGAGTAGCATTCAAGATAGACATACAAAAAGCCTATGGTACTATTAATTGGGAGTTTTGGAGAGCATTCTGAATTTGTGCAAGTTTCCTAGACAGATGGTCAACTGGATTATGGTTTTTGTCAGAAGTGCTACTTTCACAATTAATGTTAATAATGAGAGGTGTGGGTATTTCAAAGCTGGTAGGGGTCTAAGACAAGGGGACCCAATGTCACCCTATATCTTCACCCTTGTGATGGAAATTTTCACCCTTTTTGTTTCAAAAACAGATTGAGGGTAATAGCAGATTTAGATACCACTGGGGTTGCAAAGAGCTCAAGATATCTCATATATGTTTTGTTGATGATTTATTAGTTCTTTGTCATGGAGATCTCAATTTTGTTAAGGTTGTGAAGTTAGCATTGGAGAAATTCAGCAGTATTTTTGGTTTAAAGCCTAACATAAGCAAAAGCACTGTATTTTTTGGCAATGTCCATGATAATGTCAAGCAAGATATTCTAGCAACTCTGCCTTTCAAAGTTGGGAGCCTGCCAATTACATTCTAAGGTGTACCACTGGTCACTAAACAACCCAGTTTCATTGATTGTAAAGGACTAATTGATAAGGTAAAAGATAAAGTGAGTAATGAGGCGAAAAATGAACCACTTTTAGGGGGTCATTTAAGCCCGGAATTGAATTTATTTGATCAAATATTACCCTAAATCGTTCCTTTTGTGATTTTAGGTACTTTGGGAGAGAATTCTAGAAAAGGAAGCAATTCGGACGTTTTTGGAGCATAAAAGTGAAGAAAACAGCAAAAGTCTTAATTTTTCTTGCTGAGAACAGTACCTGACGGCGTCAAGAGGAAGACCCTGACAGCGTCAAGAGTAAAAGTGGTGACGACCCAGTGCAAACCTGACGGCGTCACAACAAGGGCGTCAAGAGTTAATTTTGTGACGGCCTGCATAAGGAGAATACATGACGGCGTCAGACCTAGATCTAGGCAGCCCCAGGAACTATTTGCCGGCGAGATGACGGCGTCAGACATTTGTTCTTGAATCCGTCACCTATCAAAATCTATATATAGTTTTCTATTTTTCATTCATAGGAGAGGAACGTGTGTGGAGAAACTAGGGCCGAACTTTGTAAACCCTAGCTCATATTTTACAGTACTTTCAATGGTTTTCACCCCTTGAATCCTTTCATGTTCTATTGAGATAAGTCTTCTCTTAATTCAATCAATATGTCTATGTATTGGTTGACTATATCTTGTGCTTGTCTTGATTTCAACATGCTAGGCTAGATCTATCTTGTGTTTGCTTGGATCTAATGAAACCTAGATGTTAATTATGTGTTGATTACTTATTGATGGTTGTATTGGATGAATGATTTCAATGTTAGGCTTAAGAAAACTGGCAGATCTCCATTCTGTAACATGTTTGAACGTCTTAGGAAACATGAACCGATGTGTACTAGGTTTTATTGGTTGTATTTAATGCATGAGTAAATTCTAATGATCCCATGTTAGGAGCTTCTTAGCCGGCTCAACATAGGAGTGAAGTAGGCGCTCATAGGATTGGGGAAGTAAGTACGCCACCCCATGAATGGTATTAAGGAATACAATCCGTCATCCACGCAACTATAACAAGTAATTAACGTGTAAAAGATATCTAGGGAGTAGTGTAATCTAAGTAAACACATTTCTCCCACATATTGCTCACAATTTTAGTTTAATATAGTTTATTTTCATTTTTTGTATTTTATTTTGATTGCATCTTTAGTATTGGGTTAGTTGACTAGCAACTAATTCCGCCAAACTCCTTCAAACCCGAGATTTTTACTTGCTTTCTAAAAAAAATATAAAAATACAAAAAGAATCATCCCTCATCTCTAGACCTAGTCTTTAGGTTTTTTAATCCTAGCGACACTATTCCTAGCTGAACGATCAATCCCCCGGTACTTGTCATTATACTATACTACATCGATCAGGTACACTGCCTGGTGGGGGTTGTAAGCTTCTCGAGATCCCTCGAGAGGTAAAGCCTGGTGTAATTCCCACGCATCAAGTTTTTGGCGCCGCAGCCCGGGGAATAGTTATTGTCTAGGTTAGAATCTCTTTTTATTAGGTCTACTTGCTAGATTCCTTTCTAGTAAGATTTTATTTTTATTTTTAGGTTCTCTTTAGTCTATCTTATTTCTTCGTATTTTTGTTTGTAACTTTTCACCACCCGACATTATGGACGATGGGAACATCTTTGAACCCGTCATTCCACCACAACAAAACCCACCACTAGAACGTCTTAGGCCCCGAACCTTAGGAGAGTATTCCCGACCTAGCCACCAAGGCTATCGAAACACTATTGAGCTCACCGGAGCCAATGTGACCCCCTTGCGATCCGACACCATCCGGTTGGTGCAAAGCGGATGTGCATTCCATGGACTTCGTTCCGAAGATCCAAACCAACATCTCAAGGACTTCCTTAAAATCATAGATTCTATAGACCTTGATGTTACAACTAGAGAGTCAACCCGATTACACCTATTCCAATTCTCTCTACGTAATCAAGCTGGCCAATGGCTTGAGCGATTACCCGCGGGATCCATCACCACATGAGATGATCTCACCACTCACTTCCTTGCCCAATTCTTCCCACCGGGGAAGACTGCGATGCTTAGAAATGACATTTTGATGTTTGAACAACATCGGGGTGAAACTTTCTACGAAGCATGGGCTCGTTTCAAGAACTTCCTACATAAGGTCCCTCATCATAGTATAAACCTTTGGTTATTAGTTCAGATTCTCTACGACCATGTTGACTATCACACTAAACGTACAATCGATAGGGCCGCGGAAGGTAGATTGCGTGATAAGAACGCCGAGGAGTCCTGGGCAATTATTGAAGAGCTTGCCGCCGATAATCAAGAGATATGGGAGTTTAATCATACTATAAAAGCGGCCATCAATGCAATCTCAACGCCTGAAGGGACTACCGAAATCCCTGATGAACTCCTATGCAAACTCGAGGCAAAAGTTGACTATTTTGAGGAAAGGCAAAGGAGACCCTTAAGTCCTAGACGGGCTACTGTCAATTCTGTCTCGAAAACGACTTCAACGCCGTTATCAGAGTCACCTTCTAGAGAGAATGTCGAGACTTTTCAAAACTATGCCCCACCTTATTCCCCTCCTGAGAAACTTTGCCCGGAATTTGAAGCCAGAATGAGAGAATACATGGCAACTCATTCAGATCGGCTCGCTAGATTCGAGGAAGCAGTTTATAAGCAAAAAAATGAGATGCAAGAGAAAATGAATGAGATGATGAGCCTGATGGAAGAATATACCAACCAGAGAACCCCCGAAAGGATGTTACTAAAGAAAGAAAGCGTCGTCCCTACTACCCGATTTGTTAATTCCATCGCAATTGTCCACAAGGATAATGAGAAGGTAGAAACCCCTACTGAACAAACCTTAGAAGAGCCACCAAAATCCCAACCCTTAAGTTACTACCTGAAACATGATATAAATAAAAACACTATAACAAATTGGATAAAGGGTGACAGGCGTAACCAACCTTCCAAACAGGGTTTTGAGAAGGAGGAAGGGGAAAAGATGAGTATGATACGTTACCTGGGGGGCCAATATTCGAGAAACTATTAGTACAAAAAGTGGCTACTAAGCAGATGGTGTGTGGGAACTTTGAGATACAAGCTAGCATCGGGGATTCGAAATATCTCAACAAAACCAAACATGAAGTACGAAATCACTGATTGGGCAGCAGATAAGGTGGAAAAAAAGAAAAAGAAAAAGCGTCAGATGGGTTGTATACGGAATTAACCAATTTCAGTATCAAGTTTCTGATGGGCTATATAACCGTGAAGTGAACTTACTGACCAATGAATGTGAATGTCGGAAATGGCAGCTTTCTGGGATAACTTGTGGTCATGTTATTGCTGTTAGTAGGTTTTTGGGTCTAACAAATTGTGTTCAATATGTACAGGACTGGTTTAAAAAGAAAAAATATCAAGCAACCTACGCGGAGTCAATTCAATTTGTTGGCAATTTTAACGAATGGGAGTATCCAAGCCATATACATCCTGTTACTCCTCCAAACATGGATAACCCTCAGCCAGGTCATCCAAAAAATACAAACCGTATACCATCACAAGGTGAGGAACCAACTACAAGACATTGTAGCAGGTGCAATGAAGTGGGGCACACTCGTGGGCGATGCAACAAATCATTCGTCCCTGATCCGCCTGTACGAAAAGGTAAACAAAAGCAACAAGAATTTGCAATGGATGAGCAACCATATGCTCAAAACTCGTACGCTTACCAAGACTATGGTCAAAACACATACCCCACTAACCATAATGATCAAAACCTATACATGCAAACATTCGATCATACCTGGTACGCGTCTCAAAGTTACTACCACAATGGATACCCATCTCAACAATATGATCAAAACACGCATGCTACACAAATGTATGATCACAATCACACACAACTGATGAGGCGAAAAATGATCCATTTTTAGGGGGTCATTTAAGCCCGAATCCGACTTTATTTGATCAAATATTGCCCTAAATCATTCCTTTTGTGATTTTAGGTGTTTGGAGAGTGAATTCTGGAAAAGAGGCTATTTTGGACGTTTTTGGAGCATAAAGTGAAGAAAACGACAAAGTACCAAAAATCCAAGCTGGAAACACAAGGTGACGGCGTCAAGGGTTTACTCTTGACGGCGTCAAACAAGATGAATATTTTACCGTAGCTGGTGACGGCGTCAGATGGAGAGATGACGGCGTCAAAGTGGCCAAGATTAATTTACCGTAGGTGGTGACGGCGTCAGCAAGGCCGTCACAATTGGATCTAGGGCGTCCGAGGAAGTGTATGGCGGCGAGTTGACGGCGTCAGAATTAACTCTTGACGCCGTCAGCCAGTTTTTCCTATATATAGTTTTCTAGTTTTTTCATTAAAAAAAAAGGAGAAGTTTTGGTGAAACCCTAAAGACGATTTTGGTGCCTCTTTTACAGGTTTTTCAAGGGTTCCAAACCCTTGAGACCTTGCATTGTAATTGAGATAAGTATACTCTTAATTCAATCAATATGTCTATGTGTTGGTTGTTTATCTTTTGTTCTTATCTTAATTCTACTATGCTAGGCTAGATTTACTTTGTGTTTGCTTAGATCTAATGAAACCTAGATGTTGATTATGTGTTGATTACTTGTCTATTCTTGTTCTTGGATGAATGATATTATATGTTAGGCTTAAGAAAACTGGCAGATCTCCAAATGGTAACATGCTTGAACGTCTTAAGAAACATGAACCGAGGCGTACTAGGTCTTTATTGGTTGTATTTAATGCATGAGCCACTGTTTACAATCCCTATAGTTGTGCTGGGTCATGGTGTAGGAGGAGATAAGAGCTCATAGAGTTGGAGAGTTATGTATGCCACCCCACGAATGGTATTAAGGAATACAATCCGTCATCCATACAAGTGTAACAAGTAATTGACATGTAAAAGATATCTAGGGAGTAATGAAGTCTAAGTAAACACAATTTCTCCAAATACTGCTCACAACCTTAGTTTAATATTAGATTAATTTCATTTTCATTAGTTTAATTAGTTATAAAGTAGTTTTTGGGTTAGTTGAATAACAACTAATTCCGCCCACTCTTCCAAAACCCGAGATTTTACTTGCTTTCATAAAATATAAAAACACAAAAATAATCATCTTTCATCTTTAGAACTATTAATTAGGCTTTCTAATCCTAGCGACACTATTCCTAAGCTGAACGATCAATCCCCCGGTACTTGTCACTATACTATACTACAATGATCAGGTACACTGCCTGGTGGGGGTTGTAAGCCTCGCGAGATCCCTCGAGAGGTAAAGCAAGGTGCGATTCCCACGCATCAAGTTTTTGGCGCCGCTGCCGGGGAATAGTTATTGTCTAGGTTAGAATTTCTTTTTATTAGGTCTACTTGCTAGATTCCTTTCTAGTAAGATTTTTATCTTTATTTTTTTTTTTAGGTCTTCTTTAGTCTATCTTATTTCTTCGTGCCTTTGTTCGTAACTCTTTACCATCCGACATCATGGAAGGTGGTAACATCTTTGAACCCGTCATCCCACCACAACAAAACCCACCATTAGAACCCCTTAGGCCCCGAACCTTAGGAGAGTATTCCCGACCTAGCCACCAAGGCTACCGAAACACCATTGAGCTCACCGGAGCCAATGTGACTCCCTTGCGATCCGACACCATCCGGTTGGTGCAAAGCGGATGTGCATTCCATGGACTTCGTTCCGAAGATCCAAACCAACACCTTAAGGACTTCCTCAAAATCGTAGATTCCATAGACCTAGGTGTTGAAACTAGAGAGACTACCTGTTTACGCCTATTCCAATTCTCTCTACGGGATCAAGCTAGTCAATGGCTTGAGCGTTTACCCGCAGGATCCATCACCATATGGGATGATCTCACCACTCGTTTCCTTGCTCAATTTTTCCCACCGGGGAGAACTACTAAGCTTAGGAATGACATCTTGATGTTCCAACAACGTCAAAATGAATCTCTTTACGAAGCATGGACTCGTTTCAAGGACTTACTCCAAAAAGTCCCTCATCATGGCATAGATCTTTGGCTCCAAGTCCAAATTTTCTATGACCATATCGATATCCCCACGAGGCGAACCATTGACCAATCGGCCGGTGGTAAGCTACGTGATCTTAGTGCGGAACAATCATGGGAACTCATAGAAGATCTTGCTCTCTATGACAATGAAAGTTGGAATGATCCCCGTGATTTGAACAAAACGGTCAAGGCAATATCTTTGCCTTCGAACAATTCAAGCACTCCCGACCGTAGGATCATGGAACTTGAGGACCAAGTCAAGTTTCTCATGAAATCTTACGAAGCTCCGAAGCATTCAAGCCAAGTGAACAAAATCACTTCTTCATGCGAATTATGTAGTGGTCCCCATGACACTCGTGATTGTATGGAACTCCCCGGAACAGCTTTTGCGGACTACGCATCCACGCGTACCGACGAAGCGGGAGATAAGTGGTACACTTTCAAGCCCGAGCCAAACACATACGGTGATTCATACAACCCCTCATGGAAAAATCACCCAAACCTTAGGTGGAAACAAAGTCAACCCAATTCTTCCAATCCGCCTAATCGTTACCAATCAAACGGTCCACCATCCAACCGTACCTTCAACAACAATCCTTCTAACAACTATGGTAGTACCAACAATCTTGAAGGATTGATGTCAAAGTTCATGGCATCTCAAGAAGCTCGCATATCCAAGTTTGAAGCCGATTTCAAACAAAAGCAAAGCGAGATGACCACTAGAATTGACACATTGTTGAAAGTTCTCAACGACCGAGAAATGGGAGCACTCCCAAGTGACACAATCAAGAATCCGAAACTAACCGTTAATTCCATATCATCCGTTTCGTCACCCACTTCGTGTCCACAATATTATTCGGTCAAATCCACGAGCACGTGTTTCAAGCAAAACCAAGTTCCCCAAAAGGACCAATCGACTAAAACTCCCACTATCGAGCCAGTCAAAAGCATTATTGAAACACCTCTTACGCAAGACCTTGACGATGAATTCAAAGAACTTCACCTTGAACGCCCCGTCATTGATGTCTTAGCGCGTGCTCCATACTATAGCGCCCTCCTAGAAAAATATGAGAAGTGTAAGCTAGGCAAAAATGGGACCGCTTTCGTTCAAAACAAGTTACCTAAAAAGCTTGATGACCCGGGTATATTTGTTTTGCCTTGTAAGATAGGAAGACCCGAAGCTTTTGACACATTAGCCGATTTAGGGTCAAGCCTCAACTTGATTCCCTTATCCTTATTCACCACTCTTAAGCTAGGAAAGTTAGAGGAAACGGAGGTATTGATAGGTCTAGCGGATGGGAGTATCGCACACCCGGTTGGAATGATTAAGGATGTAGTTGTTCACGTAGGAAAGTTAACTATATTAGCAGATTTTCACGTCCTAGACATGGTTAGTGACACTACATGCCCATTATTGGTAGGAAGAGGATTCTTAGCGACCGCTAGTGCCACGATAGATTGTAAGGAATCTAAGATAACGGTAGGAGAAGGCGATACTTGGTCGGTATATGATGTTAAGAAGCATAGTTATGATTGTAATGATGAACCGATACCATATTGGGTTGAGATGAATAGGAGACCGTCTAGATATGGGCCTTGGATAGAAAGGAATTTCATAGGACCTCAATGCCCATTCTATCTAGAGAAGGACTTTGTTGAGAAGACACATTCGGTAGAACAACTCATTGCTAGAGATGAGGAGCTAGACCCCTTTGAGGATCCCCTAGTCTTTAGGAAGATGATTGAGTTATTAAGCGTAATGCCCATCAACATAGAAAGGAATAAGTGGAAAAGAGAGGGAGATAAGTGTGAGTGGAGGTGGGACAAGCCACCCAAAGAAGGTGACGGGTCATGGCACATTAGAATGACTTTGTATGATCCGGACGGAGAAATGTTTGAAAGGTCATATTACACTAAGGAGACCGATAGAAAGTTGAAACCCAAGTTTGATCCCAAAGATATCCTCAACGAGGAACTCACCCAAATCACGTAGTAACCCACGACTTTGAGTCTAGCTACAAGACTCGTAAATAAAGAAAAGCGCTTCTTGGGAGGCAACCCATGTTTTGTGTGATTTTAATTGTTTGATTGTTATTTGCTTCCGTATGCATGTTTTATTTTTATTGTTGGTTGATCATGTTTCTCGATTAAAATGTGAAATACTTTATTATGTTGTTTGGCCTAGTCTTAACTTCAACCTAAAGGTATTTTTGCAAAAGATAAGTGTAAGGGGAAACCCCAAATATGTTTTTAAGAAACAAACCGATCATGATTCTCCACAATATTTAAGGAACATGTATATTCGTATTTGTTAGAGTCAAATGCTTGTATTGAGTCATAATGAAGTTTTGCAGGATTTTCCAGGAAGTAGGACAAGGTTTTTCCAGAAATTTTCCGGAAACTTAACATAAAGATTTCTGCAGGTCCATTCTGACGGCGTCAGGCAATTGCTCTTGACGGTGTCAGGAGTCAAAAATCTGGAAATTTTACCCGTTTTGTTTTTCTAACGGAGTCTTATGGTTTTTGTGAATTATTAAGTTTTATAATCTCCAGGAAATCTGCAAACTTCATTCCACAAGCATTATATCTTACTTTGTTTTCTAGGATTTAGTAACTTATATAGGATGCCGCCGATTTTACGCGAGGTTGCCTTGTATACTTTTTTCAGGATTTACAGGTTATTTATGACAAGAAGATGATTTATATTCTGGAAGGGAAGCTTTGATTGTTCATTTTCTTGGAGGAAGATTTAACCTGGCCAACCTATAATCCATACCGAGCGAATCAGGGGAGTATTTGATTTCATTCTCTTTACTTTTTCACTTTTACATTCTTTACTTGAACATTGGGGACAATGTTCATCCTAAGTGTAAGGGGAGGGTAAAAAGATGATACCTTACATATGCACTTTCGCTTGAGTTTGTTTTGTTTGATAGTAGATGAGTAATAAAACTATGAGAAATACTTGTTAGTGCAATTTTAGCGCCAAATTTAAAATTTTTTACAACATTTAGGAGTGAAACTTTAGCCATAGCAAGCGTCTCATGGATAGGAGGTTGTATGACTAGCACATAACCGTATATTCAGAAAAATTTTCCACCCAAAAATGTGAGGTTCGCCTTTAGATTTGATAGGAAAAGCATTTATTATTGGTGCTTATGAGTGTACCGGTAGCATTTAGATTCTAGAACTTGCGTTAGTGATGCATCCCGAGACCGCTAGTGAGACTACATTCGTGTGGTAGGATTTACTACATGATAAGAGGCATTAGGATCACCCTTGTGTTAAACCCGTATCATAATTACTTGACCATTTAAGTCATATTACTTGGCTAGTTAAGTCAACTAATTTTTCCCACACACTTTGCGTTGTACTCATTTTTAGTACACGATACCCCTAGTACACCCCTCCGAGCCTATCTTTTCGTTTCTAACTTTAAGCATCTTACTTAAAGGAAGAATTTGTTACACCCCACTTAAATGTACACCCAAATCGCCTTAGCCTTCCGTGTATGCGCTCATTTTTAGTGCATTATTGTTATTTGTTAAACCCTAAGTTAACTTTCTAATTGATTACATGGTTGCTAAGTCGAGTCATATCCTTGTACATATTGTTTTGGGACGATTGGGACTCATGGGTAAGTACTTATTTTATGGAGTAATGGGGAAGAACATCATTTATTACCCCCATATGTACGTTAATCTTAAAAGTGCTCCAAGTGTTTTGATTTTCTTAATTCGAGTCATTAGATTAGTTAATTGTAAAGTATGTAAAGATTCAAGTGTAAGGGGATTGCTCAAACCCCTATGATGTATTATTTTGGATGGTAGGGTAAGAGTGTATGCAAAAAAAAAAAAAAAAAAAAAAAAAATCGAAAAAATTAAGAAAAAAAAAAATAGAAAAGAAAAGAAAAAGAGAAAAACATACGGACTACCATCCCGTTTTCATTCTATGTTCATTTTATGTTTTTGTTATTTTTCATTTATTAGCTTAAGTCGAGTCTAGTCTTGGCTTAGCAACGCCATCTTGTACATGTAATTTACTAAGATTGTTAACTCGCCACCAGTAAAATTCCCTTTATCCAACAAAACCGTGTAATTCATATCCCTACACCTAACGTTATAACCCTTTTAAAAGACCTCTTTGATAGTTTATCCTAGGTGCTTACGCCATGTGGTGGAGGTTTGATCCTTTCCCAAGCCTATGGTAATCTATTTTGCTATGACAGATAGTGAGAGATATCTTCCATTTCCATAATGTTATATTACTTTATTACACCCGAGAGATGTGAGTATCTAAACACTATTTGTGAGGTGCTTGTGTATGACCTCCGTGCTTGTCTATTGATCTTTAGTGGAACGATTATTTGTTGTAATTACTTTTATATTAGTGTTAAATGACCCCTAACTTGTCTTTTGAGTAGAATAAAAGCTCATTTGCTTGAGGACAAGCAAATCTCAAGTGTAAGGGTATATGATGAGGCGAAAAATGATCTGTTTTTAGGGGGTCATTTAAGCCCGAATCCGACTTTATTTGATCAAATATTGCCCTAAATCGTTCCTTTCGTGATTTTAGGTGTTTGGAGAGTGAATTCTGGAAAAGAGGCTATTTTGGACGTTTTTGGAGCATAAAGTGAAGAAAACGACAAAGTACCAAAAATCCAAGCTGGAAACACAAGGTGACGGCGTCAAGGGTTTACTCTTGACGGCGTCAAACAAGATGAATATTTTACCGTAGCTGGTGACGGCGTCAGATGGAGAGATGACGGCGTCAAAGTGGCCAAGATTAATTTACCGTAGGTGGTGACGGCGTCAGCAAGGCCGTCACAATTGGATCTAGGGCGTCCGAGGAAGTGTATGGCGGCGATTTGACGGCGTCAGAATTAACTCTTGACGCCGTCAGCCAGTTTTTCCTATATATAGTTTTCTAGTTTTTTCATTAAAAAAAAGGAGAAGTTTTGGTGAAACCCTAAAGACGATTTTGGTGCCTCTTTTACAGGTTTTTCAAGGGTTCCAAACCCTTGAGACCTTGCATTGTAATTGAGATAAGTATACTCTTAATTCAATCAATATGTCTATGTGTTGGTTGTTTATCTTTTGTTCTTATCTTAATTCTACTATGCTAGGCTAGATTTACTTTGTGTTTGCTTAGATCTAATGAAACCTAGATGTTGATTATGTGTTGATTACTTGTCTATTCTTGTTCTTGGATGAATGATATTATATGTTAGGCTTAAGAAAACTGGCAGATCTCCAAATGGTAACATGCTTGAACGTCTTAAGAAACATGAACCGAGGCGTACTAGGTCTTTATTGGTTGTATTTAATGCATGAGCCACTGTTTACAATCCCTATAGTTGTGCTGGGTCATGGTGTAGGAGGAGATAAGAGCTCATAGAGTTGGGGAGTTATGTATGCCACCCCACGAATGGTATTAAGGAATACAATCCGTCATCCATACAAGTGTAACAAGTAATTGACATGTAAAAGATATCTAAGGAGTAATGAAGTCTAAGTAAACACAATTTCTCCAAATACTGCTCACAACCTTAGTTTAATATTAGATTAATTTCATTTTCATTAGTTTAATTAGTTATAAAGTAGTTTTTGGGTTAGTTGAATAACAACTAATTCCGCCCACTCTTCCAAAACCCGAGATTTTACTTGCTTTCATAAAATATAAAAACACAAAAATAATCATCTTTCATCTTTAGAACTATTAATTAGGCTTTCTAATCCTAGCGACACTATTCCTAAGCTGAACGATCAATCCCCCGGTACTTGTCACTATACTATACTACAACGATCAGGTACACTGCCTGGTGGGGGTTGTAAGCCTCGCGAGATCCCTCGAGAGGTAAAGCAAGGTGCGATTCCCACGCATCAACAACCATCATTCAACATGTCTCAACAAAACCAAACACAAACACTTCAAAATGATCATCAATACCCATCGCATATGTATCAACAATACGATTCCCAGCAGTATGCCTCTTAACATATAGATGATCACAGCACGCAACGTTCAAATAGTTGGTTTAATCACCTTGGTTTTTAAGATGGTAGAACAGTTTATGTGTTTTTAATATTTCCAACCTGTAATTTACGTATCCTGTAATAAATTCCTTCTTTTTTAATGTTGTAATATAAATGTTGCCGTACTTTCCTAAACCAATAATTCGCAAAATGTGTAATTACAAATCATTATCATAGTTGTGTTTGACAATGAGTACAATTTTATATATCACATACCTCTATAAAAACAAAACTAACATATATATATATATATATATATATATATATATATATATATATATATATATATATATATATATATATATATATAAACCTAAACCCTTAATCTTACAAGCCAAAAACAAAAAAACATAACCCTAAAATTACATGTATTTCGCGGCAAATAAGAAGGGAAATATATATATATATATATATATATATATATATATATATATATATATATATATATATATATATATATATATATATATTTGAGTGGCCCAAGAAAATAAAAACGCTGTAAATAACAAGTGGTCCCTTTTTTGTTCTTATTTCGTTGCAATGGATACAAGAAATACATTTGTTTTTTTTATTAAACGAGTGGGCCCAACACTTGCATTTCGCTGCAACAATGCATAGAAACACACACACACACACACACACACACACACATATATATATACTAGCTTCATAACCCGCCCGATGGGCGGGTTCGCTTCATAAGTTTTCTTGATAATGATAGAAAATACCATATAAACAATCATAAAGAATATCAACATACGAAAATTGAATTAAGAAACCTCAAATGTGAAACACGAGGTTTAGAGCCCGCGCTTCGCAGCGGGATGTTTGTATACAGAGTTATGACTTCCGTTATTTCCTAATTTTGAATTTGTTGAACCATAACTACATAGTCTGTTTTCACATATATGATAAAAAAAAGGCACTGATAACTGTAATCATCCGTATACCAAGTAATTACGTCATGTGGCATTTAATTTACACCAACGATTAGCCTACTAAGAAGCATTTACATTTTTTTATTACAAAAAGTCGCATGGTGTTGCCAAACAGTGCATCAAGAGTACTTTTGTCAAAAGGATTTGCATGTTTTGTGCTGCTGATCATGAGTGGTCATTGACATTCTAGGATTGAAAGAATGGACCAAGCCTGTACGTACTGAAATAGAACGCACCGCACCTAATGTTATCCAGCAACAATATTGCTTCAAAGACCGGCGGAAACCTGTAACAACCATTAAAATCAATAAACTAACCACTCATTTAATAAATCAAATACTTGTTGTTTAGCAAAGCTAATCCATTTGAAAGAAAGTAAAGAACATACTTAAAAAGACAGCCAAGAAGCTGCCCACAAACTCATGAAGCCTATGTGAAGTTAAAATATGATGAACTCAAGAGATGATTAATCCTATTACCTTTTTGAAACGTGTAGGTGCAATGAGTTGGTGATCAACCTAAGGAACAACTGCATGGAACACGACGACACCATAACGACACATCTTGTTACACAATGTAAAAGCTGCAATCCATGTAGAGCTCCATAAATAGTGGTTCACCGAATTACAAATTATCCAATCTAAAAACTGATAATACATAAATATACCACAAATTCCAAGTTGGTAAAACTGTAACTGAAACACACCTTGATATTTTCATAAATTGGCCTTCCTTTTCGATGAATATGTAACTTATATGCCGCGCTATATTGTACTACAGCTGCACAAAGAATAAATGGAATAAGAAACCAAATTTATCAATGAATATGTTAAAATTGAGCAGCATGTGCCCATCACTCCAGCGATGGAACCAACGTTGAAATGGCATTCGTTAATCAGCACGACAAAATGATGGTCCACATAACACAAAAAATATTTTCAACCTTTTCCTGGTTTACTAAACCTACCTTTCAAGTTGTAATGCAATTTCTACTCGAAACTCGAATAAGCAATATGTTAACCTCTGTTAATCAACGGCTTTATTAGCATGACTAATTTCACTACTTGAAAAAAAATATGAAAACGGAATACCTTCTCTATTACCAGGTAAACTGCTACAATTATCTACAACTTCATGAATAACACCATAAAATTTAGTAAATTAAAAATTGGCGTTCAGGCTAATCCGCAATAACTTTTTCACCCATCGCTATTAATGGGTTATATACGATCACTAAAAGTAAATTGTTACAATTAGCTACAACTTCATGAATAACACCATAATCCAAATTAACCTCCCAAATGTATGATATATGTTCAATTATCTATTCTATCCTTATGCATATGAACGTTTTTGAATGAAAAAATGAGCTTAATATTTCGTTCTATAAAAATGGTGCCATTTTCACGACTACAAAACTTAGGGGCAAAAGACAAATTAAGCTTAGCCAAACAGCCCCAAAATAACTTGAAGCAGGAACAGTCAAATTGTATTGTTTCCGAAAGAGGTGCTATAGTAGTGGCTTTTTTAGCATGTCGATATCTCATTCTAGCGACACCAAAATAAATCCGCATTTACATAAATACTTCAAAATAAGGCTGTAAAAGGTAAAAAAAGAAATTTACCCATTTTAACGCACCCATCCCACTCGTTCAATAAAATTTTGTATAAGTGTACCCAGTAGTATATTAGGCGCTTAACTATATATGACTTACAGTGGCCCTGAAGGAGCTCAAGGTACAATTAAGAGCTACGCCTTCCAGTGTGGCCCTTAGAATCCATGATCGGAGTATGCAAAACGTCGATATCCATTGGTTTTTTATTAAGGAATCCCCCACAAACAACAACCTTTTACCTCTTAGTGTCTCTAGTATTGATTTCCCGTCAAAACTGCACAACAAAAAGAACCGAGAAAAAAATAGCATCAATATTTGAAGGCAATCGTGGACAGCACGTTAGTCATTTATAATGAAATGGAAAAAACAGTTTTACCTGTTAACATTAACCCGATCCATTGTGAAAGCTGCCGCCTGATAAATCTGAACGAAGCTTCTACAAAGGATAAGATAGTCGAATGTTACTTCCATCCCTTAAAAGTGCGTATCCAAATACTCTATGAGCATAAAGTACTAAGTAACTGTTCAATGCTGTAAAGATTATTACTTTTCGTACCTTCAAACCCGATATCTATCAGTTTTAGATAATTGGCTGGTCCAAGCAGTCCATCAACAATCCAATCAGGCTCACTTAGCCCTCTTTCGATAACACGTACAATGCGTCCATCCTACAGTCCAAATCGTTACCATATAAATTATTTTCACCACCTGAGATCTACATATCTGACCTTGCTATAACATGTGCACATCAGTTGTGTTTTACACAACTGATGATAGTATTTGGGATTGCTTATCGAAACTACTTATGATTAAAATATTTTAAGCGACTTTTTTTAAAGCAAATTTACAAAATACGTTTGGTCCACCCCAAATTAGCAAGTTGAAATTTGACAATCAGCTTTAATATTCAAGTCCACTAACGTCAAGTGCTTCAGAATCGTACCGCTACTGTCGAGTGCTCCTTTCACCACAGTAAATGATTCAGGAGGACTTACTTTTGTATAGTGTAATTTGATGATATCAGGATTGCAATTTCAGAGAACATCATTCATCAATATTAAAGTATACATTAAAGCGAACATGCACCTTTTAGTTCAGAAGCAACATATGGAGCAAAATGATGCTGATCTTCACCCAATATATACCACCCAACTTCACTGTTCAAATAAAGAAAATTAATATACGACGTGTTCATGTAATATGAATAATGCTGAAATAAATAGCAAATATAACCTTGGTCCATGATGGAACGCTTGCTCATATATCAGGCAATCCACTATTGACCATTCTGATTCTGGTCTCCAAACCGACTCATTTTTGCCCACAAATGGAACCATGTCATCCGCTATTTCATCTCTGAAAGCCGCAAGCAATCAATTTTCTGTGAGCAGAGTTATAGTGCATGGAGGTTGGGTAGCGGGTCAAAAGGGATTTTGAATCAGCTTATTTGATCCGCTCACTCTCTTATTTGAATTTGTATAAGCTTATAAGCTAACTTTTTTTTTTCCGTTATGAAAAAGCTTATCAAATTTGACTTATGTACTTATTCAAGTGCAAAAGCTCAATCTAATAACTTTTAAAACAAAAAAAAAAAATAAAATAAAAATAAAAAAATAGGTCATAAGCTTTGCCAAACACAAATCAGCTAGTAAGCCGGTAAAATAAGCTCATCCAAAAAGCCCCTTAATCAGATCATAAACAAATGTTCACCAGCCCATTCTACGCAATATCCATCGTTGCAACAATTCCTGCGATTCCAGCAAATAGTGTAAATGAAACTGTATCACAAAGTTAGACACGGAAATAAAAATGGAATGGAAACATTACTTATCTTATGTATTGTTTAAAAAATTTCCCACCTTTGAAAGCACACTGTCGACAAATTGCATACAAAGCATCGTCCTGTCATATTTGAAAGCACACGTCTACAATGGAAACATACTTCAATTGTAATGTTAAGTAGTATGTGAGCTTGTAATTAGTCCCGCAACATGAATGCTCAAAGGGTTGAATTTCGATCTAACCTTTTTATAGACACTAAGCCCCTGTAAAATATATATAGGAATGTGAGTAGATGCCAGCCCTCGCCTTCCATAATCTCACTTTTCATACCATCATCAGGTGATCGGATTATTTCCCAAAATACAGCTGATATTTGTCATTTAATATACTCCTGCAATTCAAAATAGGTACCAAAATAAATTTGACTACTTTGTGATAGCTTGAAAAAAATGTACATCAAGAGAATCAGGCATTTTGCTGTGAATCCAAACAAAATTGACAACCCAATATAACAAATGTTAATTTATGCATAAAGTTGCAAGCATATCAAAATCAAAATACCATGACACACCACTGAACAAACTTTGACAACAACAACAACGTAAAAAGTCAACTGAGTATCTAACATAAGGGGGCGTTTGGTATTGCTTATAATACTTCTAAAGTGTTGACTTTTTAGCGAAGCTTTTGCGTTTCATTCAAGCCTGTTGAAAAATGGATTTCACACATTAAAGCCTTGATTAAGGCAATAAAGACATATAAAATATATACAGACCTGTGGAGTTGCTGGAAGCATGTAAAGGCTATTGTCGGGAATTCGATAAAAATAGATACTTCATTATCGATAAGATGTTTTGAATTGTTTGATATTTCAAAAAGAAGTAAATACCTGTGGATCTGAACGAAGCATGGTTGCAAAAGAAACAAATAGTCAGGTGCATATCCCTAAAATTAAATCAGATATACACTTATTCATAAGCACTCACAACTGCCTTTATGGTCTCAAATAAGGAATCCCAAACACCAATAGCTGCAATAAAATGGATCTGGTCATCTAAACATCATTTTACATATGAATCACTTATAATAAAACCTGATGATTCATAAAAAAAATCAACTTAACTACATCTTTTGAACCATCGCCCTTTGCCATTCACTTTTATTGTCCTCAACACGGCCACTGCTACTGCCACCTCCCACCTTGATAATGTATATTTTCACCAAACTTTAAGGATTAGTTTTGTATTCTAGGCGTACATAAATAAATTGGATCCACATCTATATAATGTGAAAAAAAGAGTACCACATCGCCCATCTCGCGCAAATATATAATGCAACCGGTTCTCCGTGACCATGATAAGTTGCAACACAAACTCGTTAACTTTTCTACCTCTGTCATAGTTAAACAAAATGGCGAAATATAACCAACATCATTCATAAAAGCAATATAATACACGCATATTAGATCACATAATCAACAAATACCATCTTAGCTTCATAATCATTTCATCAAACATATGGTGTGCATAATCAAACACAAGAATAAACCATATCATAAAAACATATATTTACCTTCAAAGTTGCTTGACTAAAATGTATACTTCATTGGCCTTTGATTGCTAAAACTTCAAGCAGTAGAAACACATCAAACGATGAATCATACCATGAATCATCGAAATCTATTTTTTTGGCTAATAAGGTTTGATTATTCAAATGAAAAGAATGATTTAAATGAAGATTAAAGATCAAACATACCTCACAATGATCGTGGATAGTTTTCTGTCATTCACCAAATCGTGTGATGGTAGTGTGAATAGTGCAGCCATGCTTGTGAGTTTAAACTCTTCCATGGTTTCCTGTAATATTTTGAAAATCAAAAATCAAACCCAAAAATAATCGAGATAAACCCAAAAATCAAACCCAAGGTTCTTTTAAATTTGACAATAAACTGATACTGAATCCGCACATTTAAAGCCATCTAAACATAAAAAAATTAACGCAAAATTAAAAAAAAAAGCAGTACCTTGAATCTTTAGCAATATGAATCTTTTTCAAAACATATCTACATTTTAGCCAGACATTGTCACAAACACTTCACTGAAACATAAATTAATGTAGAAATCAGAATATTAGCAACTTTTAATCGATATTAAGAAAAATATTCATATGAAATCATCAAGATAATAAAATCCCATCCAATTCTAAATTCATTTAGAGTTCAAAAGATTGAGAAACATACCTTTATAAACACATCCATATCGATACAATTAGTTTCATGAAAAAAGACAATTAATTTATTCATGGTAACATTATAAGAAGATTAAAAACAATGATTACCTTCTGTGATGATCAATTGCAGAGATGATCGATTGACCCAAAATTGATCCCGTCTTTATACAATTTTCCAGTTTACATCTAGGAGACAAAATCACCATATTCTGAATATGAAATCGAAAAACAAAGCGAGTAATCAATCTTCTAAAAACAAATCGAAAACACATTATATAACAAACACAAAAGTAGGTTATTACCTTCATTTAGTCATAATCAATCTTCTAAAGACCTTAATTTTATCGAATTGAAAACAATTACTTTGGTAATCAAAACCCTAAATGGTATATGTGGTTTAAGGTTTAGGTTTGAATGGTTTAATGATTCATTGTATTCAAAAATTGTGAGAGAAATATGGAAGGTGCGATTCAGTTTCAAATAAACAGTGATTTTTGTGCTATGATTTTGAAATTGAAAACGATTCATATTGATTAATAGTGAGTGAATTAAGGAAAGCGGATAATTGGTAAAAGGGATTTGCAGAAATTTTAGGGGAGAAAACGTGTAGTTTAAATAGTTGGTCAAATGTTCCTCACATATAGTTTCAATGGCTTATGGATTTTGTTTTTCAAGTTGTATCACAAAAACCACTTTGGTCTAGTGGTTGGATTGTTGTTTGTTTACATGGGAGACCAGGGTTCGATTCTCACTTGTGTCAAATTTTTTAGATAAAGGTCCAAATCGAGGTGCCACGTGGAGCTGCCAGCATGGACAAAGGTGATGACTGGGCATATGAGTCATATTATCCAGTCAGCACTCTCATGGGTACAGATTATGATGCATCATGTGCAAGTCTTTCATATATATGTATATATATATATATATATATATATATATATATATATATATATATATATATATATATATATATATATATATATATATATATATTAAGGTGGGTTCAAAAAGAGGAGAGAGTGTGAGTGGGTCCCTATTTAATTGTATTTCGCTGCAAAGTGTATGTGAAATACAAGTTTTTTTTTTTTTTTTTTTTTTTTTTTTTTTTTTTTTTTTTTTTAAATCAACGAGAACGTGACACGTGTACGAAATCTATCTCGCTGCAGGCTTGCAACGATTTTAATGGCCTCACAGGGAATAAAAAAAACAGCCTACTGTGAGGCAACCACTCTCCACAGTGGCCTCTCTGCAGTAATTTTCGCATAAACCAATCCCAAATACCCTTTTGATTTGACCCGTACAGATAAATGTCACATTCATAAGAATTTTGAACTTTGTGATTTAGTATTCTAGGTTTTAAAGGAAAAACACCTATATGATATTATACCGGTGGAAATGATGCTTCACGGTCATGTAACTTTGCCACTTCCCACAGATCTTCACTGCCCCTTAACTTTGCGATCTCCTTTATGTTTCTGTTGGTGACAATTTCAAAATGACACAAATTGATCAGTTTAAATGATATAAAAACTCGTCAGTAGGAAATAAGGATACTCACTGATCAGGGTCACCAACAAAGGGTGATCTTCCAATGATGAAGTAGAGTAAAGTGACCCCAGCAGACCATACATCAACCTTGGGGCCCTGGTATATAGACTTCGACAATACCTGAAACATATAAGAACACGTATAATTAGGATACGAAAGAAGATCGTTAGAAAGATGCATGATGGTTTACTGACATTTTATTCTTTTCACAAGCATATATTACTGAAAAATGGTAGCCTTAATGATGAACATTTTTAACACTTCAAAGGGCTATTGGTAAACTAAAATGCCGCCCGACTGCCATGGATAAAAAATTAGAGGTGGCAAAATGAGCGGCTCAAGCTGGTTGGATAACAGGTGATTTTGTTATGGGTCTAGAGTCTATAGACAGGTTAGACCGGCTTGTGTTGTCCCAAAAAACTTTTTGGCACAAAACTTGGACCTCTTTTTTATATATTATTAAGTATCTAAATCTTTGAAAGTTTTTGATGTAGTTTTTGATGCAACTTAGAGGTAACTGATTTGGTGTGTGTATTTTTACTTTTGTTTACTTTAATAGATTACTTGGTAACATAATGCAGAACCACCCCTATTTGATATTTCGATGTTATTAACGTTATATTACTAATCATCAAGTTCAGTCATAAACTTGAGGTTTCATTCTTTCAACACTTGTTTAATTAATTAATAGCAAATGTGATAAAACTTATGCGCACATTTCTAACACTGTAGGATTACATATTTACGGCTTCAACGCTATGTAAATGATTTCTTAAGATTCATGCTTGGCCTATATTAAAATGGACCTAATGATTTGGCTCTCCAGGGTGCACATGTTTTAATGTAACATTTTTTTATCTGAGATTACTTTATCTATGAGAAAATTAATTGCTTTTCTTTAATGGTTCTGTGTTTCAATGTTTGAAGTTGATTCAGGTGTTTCTGTAGCTTATAGCTTATAAGGAATATGCTTTTATCGTTTGCTAAGTCTTTAGATTAATGTTTACAATGATCGAACCAAACCCGATAAGTGTTTAGATTAATTTTTACAATGGTCGAACCAACCCCCATTCTTGACATAATGACTCTTTGTGGAGTCAAAACCAAATGCAGGTACAATTTAGTTAACCTTACCATTCTCTTTGCTCTTTCAAGATTTTACATTTTGAAAGTGCAAAATTATTAATGGTGGATTTCTTTCTTTTTTTGAAAGATTGTATTTGTTAGGAACTTTTTGTAACCACGTTAAGGGGTAATCATACTTCACATGAGTATTAGTAAAATATATATATATATATATATATATTTTTAATTTAATACTTTCATGAATAATGAGTCTATGATCATGAATTAAATAGTGTTTGGGGTTGTTAATTTGAAGAAGAATCCTCTAAAATTGTAAACACAAATATTATTTACTTTTTTAAATTACGCAGGTTAACCGAGACCTGTCTAGACCCGTGACCCAACCCACCCAATTTTACCAGTTATATGAAATAGCATGTCGAAACTAATGATCTTCTACTCCCAAGCATATTTTATGCAAGACCATAAGCTTATAATGACGAGTAGTAACTTATATGTAAGTGAGTTCTATTGTTTTCATCACATAAAGCTCTCAACGATTTCAACATACCTACCTTTTCTTCCTTAAATAAAAGATACGTGTCCAGGAATAGTTGGCTACTGTTACACCCTTTTCTTCCTCTTTGACTAACTACTACACCAGCTTCCATCTTTCTCCCTTTTTATTTGATTCCAAATTCTTTCTTTATCATCCATTCCTTCCCACCTGTAGCTTTTAATGGAGATTCTCGGTTGATAAAGTTTTACACCTTTTTCTTATGCAATCTTTTGTTCTTGACTCTTAATTGCTGCACTATTTTGGTTATGGCCAAGGTTATATAAAGGTTCGATTTTATAGAGTTTTTAATATGTTGTTCTAGAGTCTCGTTTGAAAGCTTTTAAAGGTGGTTGATGTTTCTAAACTAGGTTCTTTGATAATAATCTTCAAGGAACGTAGCCACCTGGGGAGAGCCTTGCAGCTGCAGGTGATGCTGAAATGACCGAGAAAATTGCAGTTGCATTATTGGATGTGAGTCTTTATCATGCTTTTATATATATGTCAAACATTCTAACAATTAGATACACTATGGTTTACTAATCACTAAATTTTCAATAACATCTATGTAACTGCACTAGCTGGAACTTAGATTTCTTTTATGTATGGACTATTCGTTTTATAAAATATTGAAGCTACTACAATTTCTTTTGAAAGGATTATGATCGAAGACACGGGAGGTGGGAGATGAATTGTTAAAAATAGTATAATTATTATCAAAGGCACCGGTAAAGTGGAGATGGATTGGTAAAAATCCGCAGATTGTAGTATAATACTTATAAATTTTCCTCAATTAGTGATGTTCATGAATACCTGTAAGCTATGTTAAGATCAATATTTATTTATTTCTTTATTTTAGTGAGGTTTTCTTGATGGTTTGTAGGTCAGTTTTTTAACACTCAAATAACAGTAATTACATTAGTTAGGTTTTAAGATGATGAAACATACTATGACAGTATGGGTCCGGGGGATCACGTGACCCTCCGGAGAAAAAAATTATAGTGTAAATTTTTGAAAATTTTCGGCTATATTTGTAATTTTTCCCCCTAACGGACCAATTTTTAGTGTAGTTTTTAAAAATTATAATATTTTGCCCTCGACAATAAAGTTGTGGCTCCGCCCTGACGGTATGACCTACTCAAATGATAAGTCAATAAGAAAATAGATACACTATATATGTATGGGGTTTAAATATGAATGGATTTGGGAGTGGATTTTGAAAGTGACAGGGAATGGGGTTGACTGCTTGAGAATGTGGCATTTGAAAGGACAAACTTTGTTTCTTTTAATTTTTATGATCTTTATACCTGTACTTTATTGAACATTTGAGTCACCTTATAGGCTGCATCCATGCGAGTTGTTTTATTAATGATTTAAATGACAAACCCTTATTCCAGTCGCTCATTTGTATCCGAAATAAATATGATTAGTGACCCTCCAGAATTTTTCCATTTAGAGTTTTGCAAAGAAAAAGATTACGTTTACAATGAGACTTCAACCCACACCACTTACGTGAGTCACTTTGGATACACGCTGAAACTGTCAAATCAAAGACCCGTTTTTCCTTGTAAACCACTTGCCCAACCTTAAAAGCCGAACATAAACCATCATGAGCCGTGCAAGAGAATTACCTCTCTTAATATACAATAACCCAAATGTAGGTTCATTTCAAGAATACTAACATATGTTGTTTTTTTTACCATTAATTGTAAAAATACATAGGTCATACACCAATACCCGAAGACATCCATCTTCTACCAATGAATCATATATGTATGTCTCCACAAGAACGGTGTTGCACTTAAAGCATGATATTTCACATCCAGGTACATATATTTAGTTATTTATGCTATATAACAACATTGAATCAAAATCTGTCTCAAGCATGCATACTTACGGGTTGTTTGGGTAAGCTTTTATACACACGTTAAACAGACATAAAGATGACATAAACTGTATCAACGTTTGCAGTATCAAACACATCGCTTGAGATAATAGTTTGGATTGCTTAATAAGTTACTAGAATAAATAATGAGACCTCTTTTCAGATAACAACATACGATATATGATGTTACAAAACGCCAAAAGCTGAAACTTTTTTTTTATCAACCCTCACCCACAGAGTCCCTTAATTAGCTCCTAAAATAATCTAGAAGCTATTTTAATACAACATTTGTCTGTTTCTTTATTCATTGCTTTCTTAGTGGGGTTTATTTGGCATCTTTTTGTGCTGATTATGACCCAAATTTGCTTAACTTTTAATCTTGATAAAGATATTTGTTAAAATATGTGGAATAAATTAGTTAAGGCATTAGGACACTTTTGTTTATATAACTTAGAGTGAATTTACCCTTTTCAGTTATTGATTGACAACTTAAATGTGCAGGTAATATTGGTAAGATGAGTATCATAGATTCGTAGGATTGGACTTAAAAGCAGAAGTGAGACTTGCAGAGCAAAGCTCTTTAACTTATAATCAAGAAAATATTTTTAAGCCAAAAACCGGTGACTACTACAACTCTACAATAGTGCGAGAAGCCGTTGTTTATATTGCCTATGATAGTATGTTGATATGAGATAATTCTAGAGTAATTTTCAAACAACCGTGAATGTTTATGCCGTTAGCCGCTTGGCGTTTTTCTACCTGGAAGTGATAGTTTGCAACATTTTTTAATGGAAGGGATATTTTCATAAATTATTCTGATATGAAAAACTACAATGATGCGATCATTGGTTATGGTGGTACAATTTAGCGGGTTTATTTGCTTAATTGCTTATATGGTTTGTAATCACGTAAGATAGGTAAATATGGAGCTCAAACAATGTGTCATGTACATGTTTGTTTCAGTTAGAACATTTTGAAATGAAAAGAACTAGGTGAAAGAAACAACACAACTACAAAACATGACATAAATCAATATTCTGTGCATGCACATGTTTAAGTTTATATAAAAAAGACAAGTACGGAGTATTAAACTTATCTGTTCACAACAAACAAATATAGTTTAAAGTTTAAACCTGAGTATTATTTAAACTCATACTAGTAGTTAAACTATCCCGTGTGTGAACGGGCATTAAAACTAGTTTTGAATAGTTGGAATAATAATTTGGTGGTAAAGGGGTGACAACCTTCTTTAGGTTACTTTACTATGGTAAAATTGTGGAACATGAGTCAACCATCTTTCTACTCTTCCCCCGTACCCGATTCTATCTCACTTTTGTTTCCTCTCAACTTTATTCGATCACTTGTGAAAATGAAAAAAAGCAGTAAAATTTTGATGGTAACGTGGTGACCCCCAAGAAAAAAATAAAATAAAAACATAATTGACTAGTCTCTTTATTCTCTCCATGCATGAAAATGAAAAAAAGAGTCTTGGAGTCGACCTATTTTCTTTGTAACGATGAAATCGATGTCCCGTTACATATAAAACCCCAGCACCTCATTATGAAAAAATCATACTCCTCACAAGAAAACCCAATAAACTAGTCTTCTTTCTCATTTGAAGGATTATTTTCCATATTCAGGGTTTAGGAGGAAAATGATGCCTATCTTGAATGAGATACACGAAAAAGAAGGCATGGTCGTCATCCCACTTGAAGAGCAACCCCCACAAATCAATCACCCGGTCTTATTCATCAGAGCCTCACTTTTCTTACAAGACCTCCGTGCACGTGGCGTCGCTGCATTGCATGGTTTAGCTGCAATTCTGGGTCGCCTCTTGCCGGAGGATGGTGTTGTATTGCCCCAACCTACACTTAATTCCATCATCACTTATTTACTTGCTTTCGTAGCAATCAAAGCACAGAGCCATCCTCATTTCCCTTATATAACACACCATAAGTCAGTTTTGGCTGCTGTTATTTGTGTAGTTATGTTTGGTTTCGCTTCTGCTGCCGAACATATTGCCACGCGTGTTGATCAACCTCCTGTTCTCAAAGGTGTAGCTCGTACTGGAAGGATACTCTGTTTGTTCCTTTTTGTCATGATTCTGACATATCTATCCTGTTTTTAATGTTTACTCGTTGTTGTAAATATCGTTGTCTGATGATCATTTCTTTAGGCAATTCATGCCTGATCATCATTTCATATGTACTAGCACTAGCTAGCAATACTCTGTTTCCCATTTGTTTGCGCAAGTAATAATAATAAGCGCTCCATCAAACTATCTAATCGACTGTGTTGTTTGTTTGCCACCTCAATCTCATCTTGTTATAGGATTGGCTATATCTGCTACGGTTCAATCTGATATATATATTTTGTTGTTAGGGCTCAATTGCACTCTCATATTCACTGATATTTGTGTTGAAAAATAAGTCAAATGAATGATTCAAAGTTAGGTCCTAGAATAAAGGGAATATAGAGATTTTATCTTTATTAGTACGTTAGAATGAATTAGTCTCCTATTATCTAGGATTTTCTGTTTTGCACGTTTCTCATGTAATGCCTATAAAAGGCTTGTTTCTGGTTCAATAATAAACATCCATCTTTCATTAAAACCTTCCTTGCTCTGTTAATTTCCAACATTGTGGTACCAGGTTGCAACCTAAACCTTTTGTTACCCTCCTTATTTCTCTATCAATAAGAAACTAATTCCAGCAACATGTCATCAAGTAATTCGGCTGTCAATGTTACACAGCCCCAAATTCCGATCTTCAAGGGTGAATCCTACGAGTTCTGGAGCATAAAAATGAGAACACTTTTCAGATCTCAAGAGTTATGGGAGTTAGTCGAAAATGGAATAGCAGAAACAAGTGTGGACGAGGCAGGAAGGAGGGAGAGTACGAAGAAAGATGCGAAGGCCCTGTTCTTCATCCAGCAAGCCGTGGATGAAACGATATTTTCAAGAATTGCAGCAGCAAATTCGGCCAAAGAAGCATGGGATACACTAAAAACCGAGTACCAAGGCTCTGCAAAGGTAATCACGGTAAAATTGCAATTTCTCAGAAGAGATTTTGAATCAGCAATCATGAAGGGTAATGAAACAGTGCAAGAATACCTTGCTCGAATCTCAAGTATTGTAAGCCAAATGAGAGCATATGGTGACAAAGTGGCTGATGAGATTGTGGTTGCAAAGATTTTGAGGAGCTTGTCTCCTAAGTTTGATCATGTCGTTGCAGCCATAGAAGAATTAAAAGACCTCTCTAACTACTCTGTTGATGAACTCATGGGTTCTTTACAAACACATGAGGCAAGAATCAACAGAAATATGGCTAAAGAAGATGAGCACGCCTTTCAAGTTCAGGGGGTGTTAGAGATAGTTTATATGGGCTTAGCCCGGTTATGTATTTGCATTGTATTATTAGCCCATTAGATCATTATATATGATAGCTCATGTAACCTATATTCGGGGATTAAGGAAGATACGGTTTATACTTTCAATATGGTATCAGCCTAAGTCGATCCTCTCTAAAATACCTAACCCTAAACACCCTCCTTCTGCCGTCAATCACTGCCATCAAACACCCCTCTCACAAACGCCACAATGACCAACACAACGCCACCACCACCCCCTCCCACCCTCACTCTCGTTGAGAAACTATACGCTGTCAACAACATCAATAATGTTGTCCCTGTCAAGCTGAATATCGATGAGTTAAATTACTCATCGTGGTCTTATTTCTTTAAAATTCATTGTGCTAATTTCGGTGTCCTAACGCACATCGAAGGTACAGGTGAGGCTGCCACGTCCTCTACCCCATCTCCACCAAGTGACGAATGGAAGACTGCGGATTCCATAGTCAAGTCTTGGATATTTCTCACACTTGCTCCTACTCTTCAAGGTAGGTTAATCAAACTCAATCCCAAAACAGCCAAAGAAGCTTGGGAACAGGTAGAGAAGATCTTTCTCGATAATAAGCGTACGCGCACCATTGCTTTAAAAGGCGAGCTCCGCGTCATACAAATGGGAGATCTCACAGCGGATGCCTACTTCCGCAAGATAGAGTCCATCGTTACGTTGTTGAATGATCTTGGGTCGTCTATGTCGGATGACGACACTGTCACTTATGCCATCAATGGCCTAAGTGAAAAATATGCTAACCTTGCTACTATTCCAAAACAGCCAAAGAAGCTTGGGAACAGGTAGAGAAGATCTTTCTCGATAATAAGCGTAAGGTTCTCACAAAATCGTGGCAGAGGAAGAGGCGGTTTTAGAGGAAGAGGTCGTGGTAGAATGAGCTTTGTTCAGTGCACCAATTGCAAGAAATATGGACATAAAGAAGATGATTTTTGGAGCAAAGATAAGCAAGCACACTATGCAGAACAAGAAGAAGATGAATACCTCTTCATGACATATGCAAGTCTAGTGTCAAAAGGTGTTTGGTATCTCGATAGCGGATGTTCAAATCATATGACAGGAGATAAGAAGAAATTCAGGAACTTGGATGAACCACTAAAATCACAGGTTCGGTTGGGAGATGATAAGCAAGTTAAAGTTGAAGGCAATGGTACAATAGTTGTACAAGTTCAGGGAAAAGACCGATTTATCCAGAATGTTCATTATGCTCCAAGTCTGGCACATAATTTATTAAGTGTCGGACAACTTTTGGCATCTGGGTTTATTATCCACTTTGAGGATAATGCATGTACCATGAAGAGGAGGACAGGCGAAGTGTTGTTGAAGTCAACAATGACAAGTAATAGAATGTTTCCTGTGGATTTCTCTTGCGCAGATGTATACGGGATGATGAGTTGCAGGCAAGAAAGCACTGAAGTATGGCATCAACGATACGGTCATTTGTATATTAAAGGACTGCAATTACTTAGTAACAAGGATATGGTAGAAGGTTTACCCGTTATTAAAGAACTCAGTCATATATGTGAAGGATGTGCCTTGGGGAAGCAGTCAAAAAGGTCATTTCCAGTGGGAAAAGCAAAGAGGGCAGAAGAAAGACTTGAAGTGGTCCATGCTGATATATGTGGTCCAATGAGAACGGAATCTCATGCGGACAGTAAGTACTTTTTGCTCTTCGTTGATGACTACTCTAGAATGTGTTGGGTTTATTTTCTTACAACAAAATCAGAAGCTTTTGATTTTTTTTAAGAAATTTAAAGCTCTTGCCGAAAACCAATGCAATAGAAAATTAAAGATATTAAGAACAGATAGAGGGGGGGGGGGGGGGAGTTTCTCTCAAAGGAGTTTACTAGATTCTGTGATGAGTATGGAATCAAGAGGGAACTTACAGCACCCTATACCCCGGAGCAAAATGGTATAGCCGAGCGTAAAAACCGAACAATTGTGGAGATGGCAAGATCAATGCTCAAAACCAAGAACATGGAAGACGAATTTTGGGCTGAAGCAGTAGCAACTGCTGTCTATCTAATCAACATATCTCCTACGAAAGCTGTATGGAACATCACTCCCTATGAGGCATGGTATGAATCAAAACCCTCTGTTAGTCATTTACGTATCTTTGGATGTACCTGTTATGCCATAATTCCATCGGGTAGAGGAAAGTTAGATCAAAAAACAAAGAAATATATATTTGTGGGGTATTCAACTTGTTCCAAGGCATATAGACTTTATGACGTAGATAAAAAATCTATTGTTGTTAGTAGAGATGTTCAGTTTAGTAGAGATGTTCAACTGTGATTATGGAAGCACAAGATGAAGGAATATGTGAAGAACAACCAACTAATACTCAAAATGGGCAGAGTTCTGTTAGTATTCCAAGTGGCACGTCACAACCCGTTACCACTTCTAGTGGTAGCAACATTTCAGAAGGTAGCACTTCTAGTGGTAGCATTAGCTCAGAATCGTCTCAAGAAGATACCAACAATGAAGAATTGCAATTGCGAAGAAGTAAGCGAGGCAATGTTCCTAAGCGTCATTTCGAAGTTGAAGGAAAAAGCTGTGCTTTTGCTTTATTTGTTACTGATCCAACAAATGTCGAATCTGCAATAAATAATGAAGTTTGGAGGAGAGCTATGCAAGAGGAAATTGATGCTATCGAGAGGAATGGAACTTGGAAACTAGATGATCTGCCAGAGGGGAAGAAAGCAATCAGTCTTAAATGGATTTTTAAGACAAAATTTAACTCTGATGGAACAATACAGAAGCATAAGGCTAGGTTGGTAGCACAGGGATGCACTCAAGAGCACGGGATAGATTACGAAGAAGCATTTTCACCGGTGGCAAGATTCGAAACGGTGAGAGTTATTCTTGCATTAGCTGCACAAATGCAATGGACAATTTTTCAGTTTGATGTGAAGTCTGCTTTTTTAAATGGGGAATTAAAGGAAGATGTTTATGTCCAACAACCCGAATATTTTGAAATCGCTGGAGCAGAGCATAAAGTATACAAGCTTGAAAAAGCGTTGTATGGCTTAAAGCAGGCCCCTCGAGTGTGGTACAGCAAGATAGACGAATTTTTTCATGAGAATGGATTTGAAAGAAGTCCGAATGAGCCAACCCTATATGTGAAAAGACAAGGAACTGAAGGTATTATGCTTGTAAGTTTGTATGTAGATGACATGATTTACACAGGTTCCTCAGTACAACTTATTACCGAGTTTAAGGAGGCTATGATGAAGAAGTTTGAAATGTCAGACTTAGGGAAATTGAGCTACTTTCTTGGTCTTGAAGTTCAACAGGGAGAAGATGGTATATTTCTATCTCAACAGAAATATGCTAATGATATTCTCAATCAGTTTAGTATGGTGGGCTGCAAAACAGTGGGAACTCCAATGAATGTGAGTGAGAAATTAACATCTGATGATGGTACAGGGATAGCAGATGCAAGGAAGTTTAGAAGTCTTGTGGGACGTTTGATATATCTCACTCACACAAGGCCCGATTTAACATATGCAGTTGGTATTATATCTAGGTTTATGCATTGTCCAAGTAAACAACACTTTGGAGCAGCAAAGAGGATCCTAAGATATATTGCTGGTACAAAATCTTATGGAATTTGGTATTCAAGGAAAGACAAGTTCGAATTGGTAGGCTATTGTGACAGTGATTGGGCAGGAGAAAAAGAAGACATGAAGAGTACAAGTGGAAATTGTTTCACTCTTGGATCGGGAATAGTCAGTTGGGCATCAAAGAAGCAAGCTACTGTCGCATTATCTTCAACCGAGGCGGAGTATGTTGCGGCCGCGAAAGCAGCTTGTCAAGCTATATGGCTAAGAAGAATGTTAAGTGACTTGAATCAAACGCAAAATGGAGCTACTACCATTTTCTGTGACAATAGGTCAGCAATTGCTATGACAAGGAACCCGGTGCTGCACAATAGGACTAAACACATCGCTATTAAACATCACTTCATACGAGAGCTTGTTGCTGAAGGTGAAGTGGAGCTGGAGTTTTGCAGAACAGATCAGCAACTAGCAGACTTATTTACTAAGTCACTTTCAAGAGGCAAGTTTGAAGAATTTCGAGATAAGTTACTTATCAGCAACTTTGAATCAAGGGGAAGTGTTGAAAAATAAGTCAAATGAATGATTCAAAGTTAGGTCCTAGAATAAAGGGAATATATCAGTTGAGGAGATTTTATCTTTATTAGTACGTTAGAATGAATTAGTCTCCTATTATCTAGGATTTTCTGTTTTGCACGTTTCTCATGTAATGCCTATAAAAGGCTTGTTTCTGGTTCAATAATAAACATCCATCTTTCATTAAAACCTTCCTTGCTCTGTTAATTTCCAACAATTTGATCTTCTGTTTGCTGTTTGTGCCACAGTGTTCAGCTAACTTTGTTGCAGCTTCAACAAGTTGAAACACTATTTGTCTTTGGTTTATCGATCAGTTAAGGAAATGTAGTCCTTTACTTCTTGATTGGTTGGTGTATATATAGTGACGTGAAGTCTATAAGCAAAAGAGTCTGAAATTAAAGAATACTTGCTGAAGCTAGGTACCTGCTGATATATGTGTTTTAGAATGTATGTTTAGTCATTTATGTATGTTCTCTTTTGGATAATGGACATCTTGTTGCTAGAGGGCATGTCCTTAGCAAATTCTGGGTCCATCTTGTATGAATCACTATTATTATTACAAACTTGGTTTGAAGGATTTTTTTAGATGAGTTGTCATTTTCCAGTTAGTGTTTTCACTTAAAAGTAAGTACTTAAAAGGTATTTCATACATAGTTTCACGTCAGCGTGTGGATTTTTTTTTTTTTTTTTTTTTTTTGTGGATTCTTTATGTGGTTCTAGCATTGCTCTTTATATATATATATATATATATATATATATATATATATATATATATATATATATATATATACTATCCATTTTATGATGTGCATTTTTGTCTTCTTTATAATAAGTGCTTGTGGACGACGAAATATCAAAAGTTGGATTATAAGATTGTGATTGTATCTTGTCGAATGCATATTAAAAGTGCCATTGATCTAGCATTTATAACCTCCAAAAATTCATTGAGTGACGATCCTTAGCAACGAGAGATAATAGTTACATGTCTCTTTATCGCCTTTCAAGGCACATATACATGGCATAACAAATTTCGATCCGTTTATATTGAGCATAATATCAGTTACTACTCGGATATCTAACATCAATAACATAATAATAAGTTGGAGAAAATAGTATAATAAACTATTGATGGTAAAATCTATAAAATCATGTTTCTCTATGTATGTTTTGATGTATAGTATGGTTTGAATTCATCCCGGTGTATGTTTTGTTGTATGAATGCTTATTTGTTTAGCCTCATTATCACATCATGGGGAGTTGTCCATGAGTGTCTATGAGTGTCTATTGTTCTTTTTGTGATTAATAATATTTCTCCTTTTCACATTAAAAAAAAAAAAAAAAAAAAAAAAAAAAAAAAAAAAAAAATCTTTAAAATCATAAAAGATAGATTAAAAGGTTTAAAGTTTACACCGAAAGAATTAATTGATGACTAAGGATCAAATGAGAAGAAAACTTAAAATGAGAAGGATGAGAAATAACTATAACTACATATTTGAGATGCATTAACTTGAATTAGATGCATCCCTAGTCTTTTAGATGCACCATAATATATTTTCTAACAAAAAATTAGATGCATATACATATATTAGATGCATTTCATCAAGTTAGACGAATCATATACATTTTTCGTCCTCTGCGGGTCAAATTTGTTGTTAGTACTACTTTGCATCGTTTTCACTTCAAAATCACTTTCGAAACTAATTGGGATGCATCTAAATGAATAGAGATGCATCTAAATCTAGTCGATGCATCTCAAATGTGTGGTTATAATTATTTCTCATCCTTCTCATTTTAAGTTTTCTTCTCACTGGATCCTTACCCTTAATTGATAGGTAAATAAGTTAGTGAAAGTAAATTTAGGTTACATTTAAAGGTAATTATTACTCACTAAGTCATTATATTGAATAAAAAAGGTAACAAAAAACATCTTGCTACTTTCTCATGCAAAACTAATTTTTTTCACTCAAAATATAATCAACGAATGCCTCAGTGGTAACAAAAAACATCACTAGATACATATTTGGAGTCAATCATTGCTGGGTCGAAAACGGTCATGAAAATATCCCGGCTAGACTGTGTAAATTGAGTCAAAAAGCCCGCATTCGATATCGTAACCTGAACAGAAAAAACCGATTCGTTCACTCGTGTATTTGAATAACAAAAATATGCTTAAAAAAAGAAAAGAAAAATGAAATACAGTAACTATTTGCCGCGTCCCCGAGTCCTGTTCCCAGTTCCCCTCTTTTTCATTTCCTCCATTCTTGTGGAACTATCAGTTCCAATGCTAGCTAATAAAAGTGAAGAAATTACTCTAATTCATTCTTCTTCGTAACTAGTTCAATAACAAATATTTTATCAAAAAGGTATCAATTTTGCTTATTATTATTTCCACATATATTTCCATGCCCCTTTTTTTTTTTTTAACACCCATGTGGGTTATGATTTGCTTTATAAAACTTTGATTTGATCGTGTTCATGCTTACAATCCCTATCTCATGTTTTATGAATTGCACATATTCTTTGCTGTTTTTATTGATGTTAAGCTTTGTTATTTTTGCTCATCATTTTAAATTGCACATATGCTTGTTTCTTATTAAGCTTATTTTTGGGCTTACCAGCTTCTCTTTTCGGCTTATATTTCACACGCCCATTTTTCTGGCTTTTTTAAAAATTTATGGGTTTATATGAACTTGTTACGATATAACAAACTTAGATAAGCCGATAAGTTGCAACATAAGCCGAAAAAAATGGGGCATATAAAATAGGAGAAGTGTAACCAAAAGATATTCGAGTACATTTTTTAAGTTTGAGTTTAAATCTTCTCCAATTAATAAGGTTTTTCATTTTTATATGTACCTTTTGGTTGTAGGAAGTTATGGATAATGCGATGGCAGAGAAAGAGCGCTGTGAACTTTAGTTAATGTTTGTGGTGAGGTATCAAAGACTCGTGAATATTCATGTTTGAACTTAATTGGATGCTCTCTTTGCATATGAACAAATACTACTATGCCTAAGTCTCCTATTTCTATTCATGATCTGTAACGTTGTTTGTTGGTTGTAATATATGATGACCGTTTGAGTGTCCGAATGTGGTTCACTCTGACCAGCATTTGACTTTGGTTAACGAAGGTTAACTCAGCTTTTAAATTGACAAGACTCCAAGTCATTGAGGCTATAACTTCACAAATATAGATGATGAAGGGTAAGTTGCATTATAGAGAGTTGCTTTGAATGATTGATGTATATAAAATTAGCAAAATGAGCAGGTTAGCTAACGGGTTAAAATGGTTCGTTTTTGGTTAACGGATGACTTGCTTAGCATGTGAAGAAAGGTAAATTGTACGGAATGCAAAAAATATTCGGCTTCTACACCTCATCCTTTTTTATATAAGGAGCATCAATTCATCCAGCTTGGTGTTATATTTATCATATGGTTAAGGTTTTTATAGCTTCCTTGGAAGTTAGGATAAATATTGACATCACCACTTGGTCCATTATTCTTTGTTCACTCATATTTTGTAGTGGTTGAAAATTTGAAATATAGTTTGAATTTGGGATTGGGCTTCAAAATCTTTTCTGATTTATAGGGTCGTGTAATCAGTGACGGAACTTAAGCGATTTTTTGGGAGGGCTAGAATTATTGTACCGTAAGATGTAGTAATTTGTGTATGGAGAACATATATCTATCTATGAATAACATAAAATAAAATTACAAATCCACCCAATTACCTCTAAAATTCCTCAATTTAAGTCAATAATCTCTTTAACTATTGTTACAGTAATTTTGCCTAAAACTATAATAAAAGTGAAGAGATGTATCATGATTCAAGAGCATCTGGCGTGATAATAAAAGACCCAATAACCCAATTTCCACATGTATAATATATAAAACGTAGTTTATATCCCAAAAATCACTATAATTTAGCATCACAAGACAAAATCTTAGGGGGTCAGGGCCTCCCGTGCCCCTACTAAGCTTCGTCTTTGCGTGTAATAATGTTTTATTCAAGGAAATTGTATGCACAATAATGTTATGCTCTCAACACGTTTTGCCCAGCTAGGATGAACCACATGGTTACAATGCTACTCACTAAGTCAATCGCACAAATCGAGAACAAATAAGCACCGCTGCAACGCAACGGGCGCCTATTTAGTATTTACTCGTTATCATATAGAAGCATTATACTCCGTAATATAGTTTCATAAAATCATTCTAGATACAATAATATATGGGCCAAGCCTTATAAATACAAACCAAGCCCATAAGCATAAACAAACATGTCTAACAAAACTGTGTTTGCGAATAAAAAATAAATGCGTTTAGCCTCCAATCATAATTTTGGTGGTAAAGCGGTGACAATCTCTATGGTGCATAATTGTTTGAACGCGAATCAACTTACTTTACTATGGTTTGAAATTGTTGGTAAGCCATCTTTCTCCTCTTCCCCGCGGTTCTCCCAGATTCTGTTGTCCAAAAAAAAATTATGCTCTCCCAGATTCTGTTGTCCAAAAAAAAAAATTATGCTCTCCCTGATTCTGTATCTGCACGACTATTCTCTACAGAAAATGAAAAAAAAAAAAAAACCACTTTAATTTATGCGCTAGTGCCAGATTCTGCTCTTCAAAAAGAAATAAAAAAAATTATGCTGTCGCAAAGATTTAAAAAAAAAAAAAATAATAAAAAAAAATAAGTGAAGAATAAGTTAGAGTGAGTCTTATATAAAAACCCCCAGATCCCCATTATGAAAAAATCATACTCCTCACAAGAAACCTAACAAACTAGTCTTCTTTCCATATTCAGGGTTTAGGAGGAAAATGATGCCTTCAGCTCTCTTGAATGAGATACACGAAAAAGAAGGCATGCTCGTCATCCCACTTGAAGAACAACCCCCACAAATCAATCACCTGGTCTTATTCATCAGAGCCTCACTTTTCTTACAAGACCTCTGCGCAAGTGGCGTCGCAGCATTGCACGGTTTAGCTACATTTCTGGGTCACCTCTTGCCGGAGGATGGTGTTGTTTTGCCCCAACCTGCACTTAATTCTATCATCACTTATTTACTTGCTTTCGTAGCAATCAAATCACAGGGACACCCCGATTTCCCTTATATAACACACCATAACTCAGTTTTGGCTGCTGTTGTCTGTCTAGTTATGTTTGGTTTCGCTTCTGCAGCCGAACATATCGCCACGCGTGTTGATCAACCTCCTGTTCTCAAGGGTGTAGCTCGTACCGGAAGGATACTCTGTTTGTTCCTTTTTGTCATCATTCTCACATATCTCTCCTGTTTTTGATCATATTTACTCGTTGTTGTATACGTTGTCTGAACATCATTTCATATAGGTACTAGCCCTAGCTAGGAATACATTGTTTCTCATTTGTTTTGCTGTTGCTAGTGATAATTAGAGCTGGCAAAAATGCATGCTAAAAGAGAATGAAGTTAAAGTATATAAAGTGATGTGAAGTATATAAGCAAAAGAGACTGAAGTTAAAAGAATAGTTGCTGAAGTTAGGTTCCTACTGATATATGGGTTTTAGAATGTATGTTTAGTCATTTATGTATGTTCTCTTTCGGATAACGGACAGTTTGTTGCTAGAGGGCATGTCCTTTGCAAATTCTGGGTCCATCTTGTATGAAACACTATTATTATTACAAACTTGGTTTGAAGGATTTTGTTGGATTATTACGAACTTGTATGAAACCCATTTATAGTTACATGTCTCATTTTCGCCTTTCTAGGCGCACACATGACATGACAAATTTCGGTCCTTTTATATGGAGTAGAATATCAGTTAGTACTCGAATATCCAACATTAATAACATAATAATAAGTTGATGGTAAAATAATAAGTTGGAGAAAATAATATAACAAACTATTGATGGTAAAATCCTTAAAATTATAAAAGATAGATTAAAAGCTTTAAAGTTTATACCGGTAGTAAAAAAAATTAATCGACAAGTAAATGAGTTGGTGAAAGCTTAGATTACATTTAAAGTTACAAAGATACTCCCTCCGTCCCATAATTATTGTCCAGTGTTACTTTTCAAGTCTTTATATTTCAACTTTGACATTAAATATTTTTATTTGTGTTATATATTACTTGATGTAAAATATATGAATGGATCAGGTTATAAATGTATTTTCAATGGTATAATTTTCATCAATTATTACATAACAAAAATAAAAATATTTATGATCAAAGTTGCAAAATAAAGACTTCAAAAGTCAACACTGGACAATAATTATAGGACGAAGGTAGTAATTATTACTAGTACTCCCTCCGTCCCATTTTATAAGTCCATGTTTGAAAAGTCAAAGTTTTTTTTCTTCAGAGTTTGACCGTAATTATTTTTTTTCGTGTTATATAATAATTGATGAAAAGTATACCAATGAAAATACATTTAAAACACAAATCAATTTATATATTTTATATCAAGTATTATATAACACGAAAAAAAATAATCATGGTCAAACTCTGAAGAAAAAGACTTTGACTTTTCAAACATAGACTTATAAAATGAGACGGAAGGAGTACTATATTAATAAAGCAGGTACAAAAAGAATCTTGCTAATCTCATACAAAACTAACCTTTTCACTCAAAATAAGCATAATGGAAGCATTTTGAATAACAAAAGTTATCAACGAATGCGTAAGTGGTAAGTCATTTGAAGACTTACAAGAAAAAAATGGTTCAAATCTCACTATATACATACATATTTGAAAAGTTCTCGACGAATGCGTAAGTGGTGAGTCATTTGACGACTTACTCACAAGAAAAAATTGGTTCAAATCTCACTATATACATACATATTTGGAATCGATCACTATTAGGTTAAAAACAGTCATGAAAATATCCCGGCTGCGTAGATTGAGTCAAAAAGCATGCCTTCGAAATCAGCAAGTAACGTGAAAAGAAAAAACTAGATCTGTTCACTTGTTTATTTAAATAACAAAAATATGCTTATAAATGAAAACATGCATGCGTGGATCTAACATGGGTTTCTCATTTTGTAGGTTTGAGTAGCCGGGGTTTTACAGTAGAAGCTGTTTTGAAAGCCACCTCGTACAAAGTGAAAAAACACGAGAAAACGTGCATTGAAAATCAACATGTTTTTATTTCTTTCGAATTTGATATTTTTGATTTCTTTGCACCTGAGGCTGTGGCGCTTCTCAACAAAGCCCAACGAGTTATGCACAGCCAACATATATCCCTATATGCAAACATATAATAACTATATATAAATTTGGTCCTTGGGTATTTATTTTAAAGAAAAGTCAACATGGGTCCTCCATGAATCAAGAAATGACAAGAATGGCCCTTGGATTACATTTTCAAACATTGGCAGGATTGGTTCTTGAAATTTCAGAAATTGCAAAATTGGTCCTTGTGATTTACCCAAGCTACAAACATTCGGACCCTTTTTATTACTAAACCCAAAATCCAATCCAACACCTAAGCCCACCTTATTCCTGGCCCAATCCAACAAACAAACCCAACTCCATTCCCCCTGTCTAGTACGAAGGGTCAAACCCCCGGTCAAAACATTCCCCCTGCCTTCCCTTCCCTCCTCCACTTGACCTGCAACACCACCCCCCACCTTCACCACTTGGCCACCAACCCATCACCTCCAAACACCTCTATCCTAGAAGCATTAAATGCTTCTTCTACCTCACACGTTATCAGAGCCAAATTGCAATTTCCTTTTTTCTTGCCAAAAACGAATCAAAGGCTAGGATCAAAAGCAGCCATCCAATAGCTCTAAATTGAAGTGGGAAAGCATAAGGAAGCTCGGAAACCCTAAATTAGTCACTATAATAGTAGGTTGTAGACATTGTATAAGGCAGTTAGTTAATTTTAATTTTCAAGTAATTTAGATATCGAATTAGTATAAATTAGCTTTTCAAGTGTTAATTTTAGTTTTCAATGTGTATTCTTAGTATTATTAGTATAATTTCAAAGTTATTTAATCAAAATATCAAGTTTCCTATTTAAATTCAAATTTGCTCAATTTACTTAATTTTTCATTATAGTTCCATCGTTACTAAAATGGTTGTCTCACTGTTCCATTAAGCTCACTTTAAGCTATTCATAAGTTTTTAAAAGCTCCGTAAGTATTAAAACCTGTTTTAGTTCAAAAACTCAAAAATACAAAAAAAAAAATAGAGAAAATAGTTGAAAAATAAAAAAAATATGGTAAAATAGGTTTCATAAGCTTGTATAAGCTGTCTTAAAGTTTGCTTAGGCTCACATTGGCATAATATAGCTTTAATATACATTATTAGTACATAATCAATTCAAACATCCAAAAAAAATCATACCTAAGCATGACTCTGGAAAGCTTTTTGGAAGTTGCCTGCAATGGAGGGGTAAGAAGGACTGTTACCTAGCTTATTCTATAAGCTAGGAGCTTGTAGTTGCCCATTTGGGAGCCTCTGTTAAGCTGAGGTCCAAGGTGTGTTCAATTTTTCTCAATTCTAGCAAAATTCTAGTTATAATTGTAGCATAGTGTACTTCCTGCTTATATTTGTGCTTATTTATTAGTTCTGAGCTTATTTGATATAAATAAGCTTATAGTTGTTTAATTATTTCACTTTGATCATTGTATCTCATAGTAACTAAAAATTTTGATTCAACTGTCAATTTTTGCATAATATGTCATATTAGTATTTGTTGTTTACTTCTGCATTATTTTAGCTTAGAATCAGTTAATATAGCTTAATACGCCATCCTGCATAAGTGGTTCAGTTTAAATCATTAAGAATCATTGAAAATCACAAAAACAGTTAGATATAGGGGTGTTTGGATCAGCAGAGTTCTGTGTATTTGGCTTTGTTTTAGTGGTTACATTTAGTTAGACAGTGCATATAGGAGTACTAATAACTAGTCATAGCATAAAATCCATGATCATTTCATAAAAAATGTCAAAATCACTTAGGATCTCCATAATTGCATACAATGTTAATGTTTTAAGTTGCATAATCATAGATTTAGGTGCATTAGTTGTTAATATAGCATAATTCAACCATATTTTAGTTCATAACATCATTTTCATTAAGTAAGGATAAATCAAAGTTCATGTTGGTCCAAGTTGCATAATCAAGAAAAAGTCAAAAAAAAATATTGCATTAGTTCAAAACCTGTTTTGTTTTAGATTTTTAATTTCCTCATTCCTTAACTTATTTTTACAAAACTTAGGATTTCACGTATTCAGTAGCTTGTAATTTCAAAAATCATTTTTTTCAGAATTTTAGGAATTTTTCTCACTAGCTTATTAGTTGTCCTAAGTTGGCTGTTTTGAGCAAAGGTGCCCTGCACTACAGGGGCTGTCTCACAAGCCCTTTTTCAAAAGCTCATAGCCACTTCATTAGAGAAGCTTAGCCTTTGGCTTTTGGCTTTTTGGAAAGCCCTTTATACTGGCTTTAAGTTTCTGTGCTTATTTGGGATCTCAGTGCTTATCTAAGTGCTTATTTTTTGCCCAAAAATTACACATAATCACTCAGCATACTGAGTCAGTGGTCCATAAGCCAAATTTCATAAGCCCTTATTGAGCTTATTAGTAAAGTTGATGAGGCGAAAAGTGTACCGCTTTTAAGGGATCATTTAAGCCCGAATTCGAGATTATTTGATCAAATATTGCCCTTAATCGTTCCTTTTGTCATTTTAGGTACTTTTGAGGAAGAATCTGGAAAAGAAAGCATTTTGGACGTTTTTGGAGCATAAAAGTGAAGAAACGGCAAAGTCTCAATTTCCTTGCTGGGAACAGTACCTGACAGCGTCAAGCCTCTACACATGACGGCGTCAAGAGTTACAAAAGAGGTGGATATGGAACTTATAACGTGATGGCCCAGAGAGTTTTCAAGCTTATGGCCTGACGGCGTCACCAAGGCCGTCAGGGTCCAATTATTAGTGACGGCCCAGAGTAATTCTCCACATCACGGAATCACAAATGGATCTAGGCAATACAATTTTATCATGGCGGCGAGTTGACGGCGTCACGAGTTAATACATGACGCCGTCAAGATGTAAACTCTATATATAGTTTTCCAAATTTCATTCATTAGTGTGCAACTTTGAGGGAATAAACCCTAGGTCGAATTTTATCAGCTTTTCAAGGGTTTCAACCCCTTGATTCTTCCATGTTCAATTGAAGATAAGTATTCATTCAAATAATTCAATATGTCTATGTGTTGTGTGATTATATCTTACGCTTGTCTTCTCTTTAACATGCTAGGCTAGATCTTTCTTGTGTTTACTTAGATGTAGTGAAACCCAGATGTTAATTATGGGTTGATTTTTTGTTTATAATTGTTACGGATGATTGTATTCGATGTTAGGCTTAAGAAAACTGGCAGACTTCCATTGGTAACTTGCTTGAACGTCTTAAGAAACATGATCGGAGGTGTACTATGATTTTTGGTTGTATTTAATGCGTAAGAGAATTCTAATGATCCCATGTTAAGAGCTTCTAACGGCTCGACATAGGAGTGAAGTAGGATCTTATAGAGTTAGGGAATATTGTACACGGCCCTACGACTAGTATTAAGGAATATGACCCGTCATCCATGCAATTGTAACAAGCTAATCAACATGTAAAAGATATCTAGGGAGTAATGAAATCTAAGTAAACACAACTTTCCCCATCATTGTTTACACCACATTAGTATAATAGTTTCATTTTCATTTCTTTTATTTTATTTTGATTGCATCTTTAGATTAATTGGGTTAGTTGGCTAGCAACTAATTCCGCCCACTCCTTCAAAACCCGAGATTTTACTTACTTTCATAAAAATATAAAAATACAAAAAGAAACATCCCTCACCTCTAGACCTAGTTTAGAAGGCTTTCTAATTCTAGCGGCACTATTCCTGAGTTGAACGATCAATCCCCCGGTACTTGTCACTATACTATACTACAACGATCAGGTACACTGCCTGGTGGGGATTGTAAGCTTCTCGAGATCCCTTGAGAGGTAAAACCTATTGCGAGGGGGCAATTCCCACGTATCGAACGCTTATCCTGAGCTTTTTGGCTTTTTAGAAAGCTCAATAAAGCTGACTTTTCATATCTGAGCTTATCTTGGATTTTGGTGCTTATTTGAACAGCTTAATATAGGCATGCAATAAGCCTTTCAGGACTGTTTGGGATTGCCATTTAGTAATTGCTTGTTTTTGCTTATTAGTGCTTCTTAGTATGCTTATTTGGTCATTTTAGCTTATTTTAAGATTGCATCAGTAGGTTTTAGCTTAATTTCACTTAAGGTTCAATTTATAGCTTATTTGGATAGCTTTTTGAAACCAAAAGTCCATTTTGATCCATTTTAGCCCACTGTTGGGCAAATAAGCTTCCTCATAGCTTATTTGAGCTTTTCACAAAAGTTGGTTTTACAAAAAGTTCTTATTTTTAATAGGTAATCATTTTTACAAAAAGAAAAAAAAAATAGTTGTAAAAAATTTGGGGTTAAAGGGAATCGAACCTGGGCCATTTCAAACACACAGACACAACAAGACACACCACAACCGTACGCGCCCTTGGGTCTTTTCTCTTTTAATCCACACACTTTATACTTTTAATACCTTTTTACCATTTATGCTTGTTTTTGCTTTTCAGCTTATTCACAGCTTATTAATAAGCTTGTGGAACTTTTTATAATTTCGTAGGATTCCTGTGATGGTTAAGTAGTTTCAGGAAAATTTTCATAATTTTCCAAAATCATTTAGTATTTTTAATCATTTAATTTAGTTTAAATAGTAATTAATTCATAATAAAAAAAATATAAAAGTTAAAAAAATATTTTTCTTTTTCTCAAAATTTTCTTTTATCATTAGGATTATAGGAAAATTATTTTTATGCCCGTAGGATTAATATTGCTCAATTTCACTTTAAATACATATTAAGATAATTTGGTTTCACGTAATTGTTAATATTGCTTATTTGTATTGTTTTCATTTATATTTGCTTAGTATAATCATCAAAATCCAATTCCCGTTACTTCCTCTCAAATCACCCGATCACGAAACGTTTTTCAAAATACAATTTCACACCTCGCTGGGACATAACGACACGGGAACACACTGTACTCACCGGAGATCATGCACAAGTAGTTTGACCTATTTGACCAAATCCTTGGTTGATTTGTGAATGACTGTTTGGACCTGATCACAGACGTCCGTGTAAAAAAGATAAATTTATTTTTACAATGTTTAATTTCCCATTGTGTATATGTATATGTTTATTTTAGTGACTTCTTTCGTGATATACAAGTCATTACTTAGTTTTTTCCTTTTTTTTTTTTTTTTTTTTGAAATACTCGTGAATTTTACCATCTTTTAGCTAGTGAAATAAATATGCGACTAGAAAATAGAATCCAAATCATGTTCATAATTATGCTTTTAAAATTATACAAATGGACCAGCATCTGCTAAATAAATCTTCAAATTAATGATTTAGTATAAATCAAAAAAAGAGTTTCCTAAAAAAGTGGTAAGGGATGAATTAAAATCGCTACAATATGGAATCTGGCTCTTTTGGGGTTATAATTTATGGTTTGTTTTGAATTCCATCTCTACTACTGAAAGAGAATTGTTTTGTATAAAGTGTGAATGGCTAAATTTTGTTGGGATCTTACCTATTTTACTTTAAGATGCTATTTCCCCTCTCCGAGAAGCTAATCCTTACAAAGAGGTAAGAAAAGAAAGATGTAGATAGGAAAGAAGGGAACGGGGAAAGGAAGGACAAAGGTTATCAAGATCGCGATCCTATTTATGAACGTTTTTGTCTTTGCAAGATCGGGATTATAAAATTCTACAAAAGTGTGAACTTTTATACAGGAGTTGTAACGTTATAAAGTTCCATATAAAAGACCAATTTAAGTGAATATTAATAAAAATTTCAAAGATTAAACACCGTAATAATATAAAATAATACAATACATGCAATTACTTCATATTTTAGTCGTTTAATAAACACTTTGGGTAGAAAAGAAATACGACATGAGTCTTACTAGCTGTCTCACAATCTTACTTCGATCTTATACTATCTTTGATCCTATTTTTATCTTGTAAGGTTTTCTAATGTATAATCGTAAAATCATACGGTCCTACAATAAAATCACGATCGTGATATCTATAACTTAAAATGATTTACTTTATTTTCTCGAGATACAAAATAATGCAATAAAAGGAATTGAAAGAAGTATACATGTTTACAATTAAGCCCCTGTAAATGTGTATATGTTAAATGGCAATCTATTTTTTCGCCATAAACAATATTAATGGCTCGTAAATAATATCAAATATCACCGAATTATTTCATAAACTGCGCCATTAGTTTTAAAATCATTTTTCCATAGATTTAGAGAATAAATACATCTATTTTAAATAAATGTGCCAAAAATCATTTATTTCTCGTTTTATTAGGTTTTCTAATGTCAGAGTCGCGTAGTGCCTAATATAAGGTATACAAGCTATCATAATTTAACGTAATCATAATAAATGAATTAAATAATCCTTCTAAACCAAATAAATTCCTCGCAAGTCCAACAGAATATCGATAATTTAAAATTCTCGGTTTTTAAGAACGTAATGCGGTAACTTAAAAATGCTCCCTAAATTACCAGTTGTCACAGGCGTCCGCGTAAAAAAGATAAAATTATTTTTACAATGTTTAATTTCCAATTGTGTATACGCATATGTTTATTTTAGTGACTTCTTTCGTGATATACAAGTCATTACTTAGTTTTTTCCTTTTTTTAAAAAAAATACTCGTGAATTTTACCATCTTTTAGTTAGTGAAATAAATTTGCGACTAGAAAATAGAATCCAAATCATGTTCATGATTATGCTTTTAAAATTAAATGAATGGACCAGCATCTGCTAAATAAATCTTCAAATTAATGATTTAGTATAAATCAAAAAAAGAGTTTCCTAAAAAAGTGGTAGGGGATGAATTAAAATCGCTGCAATATGGAATCTGGTTCTTTTGGTGTTATAGTTGATGGTTTGTTTTGAATTCCATATCTACTACTGAAAGAGAATTGTTGTATAAAATCTGAATGGCTAAATTTTTGTGGGATCTTACCTATTTTACTTTAAGATGCTATTTCCCCTCTCCGAGAAAACTAATCGATCCCTACAAAGGGGTAAGAAAAGAAAGATGCAGATAGGAAAGAAGGGAACGGGAAAAGGAAGGACAAAGGTTATCAAGATCGCGATCCTACTTAGGATCGTTTTTGTCTTCGCAAGTCTTCGCAAGATCGGGATCGTAAGATTCTACAAAAGTGTGAACTTTTATATAGGAGTTGTAACGTTATAGTTCCATATAAAATTCGATATAAAAGACCAATTTAAGTGAATATTAATAAAAATTTCAAAGATTAAACATCGTAATAATATAAAATAATACAATACATGCAATTACTTCATGTTTCAGTCGTTTAATAAACACTTTGGGTAGAAAAGAAATACGACGTGAGTCTTACTAACTGTCTCACGATCTTTATCTTTGATCCTATTTCTATCTTGTAAGGTTTTCTAATGTATAATCGTAAAATCATACGATCCTACAATAAAATCGCGATCTTGATACATATAACTTAAAATGATTTACTTTATGTTCTCGAGATAAAAAATAATGCAATAAGAGGAATTGAAAGAAGTATACAAGTTTAGAATTATGGCCTGTAAATGTGTATATGTTAAATGGCAATCTATTTTTTTCTTTTTTAAAGAAGATGCCTTACCAATAATCTTATGGTCAAAATCATTCTTTCAAAACTAACAATTATGGCCCAAATAATTAGACACATTGTTTGCCTCATTTTAACCATTAATTGGCCCATTAAAAAAGCATATTAATAAGATAGTAACTATTCGGTACGTTTATGCCAAAGTATTTGTAGCCCTAAAATTACAGCTACCAAGCCTACCAAGAGTACCAAAAGCATTCAAGATGTCATACTTCAAAAGCCTCAAATCTGATGACAGATGAACCGTGAGCGAAGTCAATATGAACCATGTATTCATGCTTTCGATCATACTAAAATCAATATTGTTGAAATCATATATATGTCAGTGTTGCAAAAAAAGTTTACAAGGCCGATTAGGTGCTACAAGGTCACCGACCTTGCCGATTTATGTAACTGGGTTAAAGAAATAGGTCAACCGTGGTCAACGGCGATCAATGGTGGTCAAACTTGTCGAAAACCTATAAATCTTGCCGGAAGTACCCAAAACGCACTGCAAACTTATTTTTGATCACTTGTATTAACTGTTTAATTCTATTACAAGTTATTTTTTAGAAAATACCTAAAAATCACCAGAAATATACAAAACCTGATTGAAATAACTAAAATTTGTCAGCAATGCCAATCCGATTAATCACCGATTAATCCCGCATATACCGATTACAAGCTACAAGGTGGTCGACCGCCCGACTACCGATTTACGATTTTTGCACCCTTGATATATGTTATGGTTGTTTTTCTGCTTCTAAAATGAAAACTATTTACAGATATACATTTTTGACGGGCGAAGTACATAGAATCTCAACTGATGGCAAAAAAAGAACATGGGAATTTGATAAACATAATTTTGTTTTGAGCATTCCTTCACAATCATTCCAATATTTGGAGGAAAGTTTTAGGAGAAAAAATAAAATAAAATAAAATAAAAATAAAAATGGCCTCTAATTGCCTCTCCTTTCCCTTACAATCCCTTTCCTTTCTTTTTCAAAATACAATCCCTTTTCAAAGACAATCTTGTCTAACCTATATCTGTGTTAAGAATATTTCCCTTATGATTATTCGTGTAAACAATATTTCCCTTTATTCGTGTAAACAATAGTTCCCTGATGATAAGTCGTGTAAAGAATATATATTTCAATTCCCTTATGATTATTCGTGTAAAGAATATATATTTCAATTCCCTTATGATTATTCGTTTGAAGAATATTAACCTTAATATTTTTAGTTTGTTGTCCCCTCCCTTTCTTCCCTATATCAATCTCGAGAATACCCATTATGGAAAAATCTTACTCCTCACAAGAAAACCCAACTAACCAGTCTTCTTTCCATATTATTCAGGGTTTAGGAGGAAAATGATGCCTTCAGCTATCTTGAATACGATACACGAAAAAGAAGGCATGGTCGTCATCCCACTTGAAGAGCAACCCCCACAAATCAATCACCCGGTCTTATTCATCAGAGCCTCACTTTTCTTACAAGACCTCTGCGCACGTGGCGTCGCAGCATTGCATGGTTTAGCTGCATTTCTGGGTCTCCTCTTGCCGGAGGATGGTGTTGTTTTGCCCCAACCTACATTTAATTCTATCATTACTTATTTACTTGCTTTCATAGCAATCAAACCACAGAACCATCCCCATTTCCCTTATGTAACACACCATAAGTCAGTTTTGGCTGCTGTTATCTGTGTGGTTATGTTTGGTTTCGCTTCTGCAGCCGAATATATCGCCACGCGTGTTGATCAACCTCCTGTTCTCAAGGGTGTAGCTCGTACCGGAAGGATACTCTGTTTGTTCCTTTTTGTCATGATTCTGACATATCTCTCCTGTTTTTGATCATATTTACTCGTTGTTGCATACGTTGTCTGATCATAATTTCATAGGTACTAGCCCTAGCTAGGAATACATTGTTTCTCATTTGTTTTACTGTTACTAGTGATAATTCGAACTAGCAAACATGCATGCTAAAAGACACTGAAGTTAAAGAATATAGAGTGATGTGAAGTATATAAGCAAAAGAGACTGAAGTTAAAAGAATAGTTGCTGAAGTTAGGGTCCTACTGATATATGTGTTTTAGAATGTATGTTTAGTCATTTATGTATGTTCTCTTCTGGATAACGGACAGTTTGTTGCTAGAGGGCATGTCCTTTGCAAATTCTGGTCCATCTTGTATGTAACACTATTATTATTACAAAATAAACTAAATAAATGAGTAAGATGAACAATCAAATGAGTATAAAACTAAAGTTAATATATATATTTTTTGGTATGGATCGAGTGATTTGTATGGTTATGGGGCTTAAAAATTATCTCGTACCCATGTATAACAAGAATATGCTTAAAACTTTGACCAATTTATCTCGTACCCATTTAAAACCAGAATATGCTTAAAAATCTGATATGTTCACTCGTTTGCTTGAATAACAAGAAGAGTAAATTGCATAAATCATCCCTAAACTTTGGCCAAATTGCAAGTTTCATCCTAACCATTTCAAAAAAGGAAACCTTTGGTTAAGTTTTGGTCCCTAGTATTAACCGGCGTTAAGTGAATTCCGTTGGCAGTTACAAGTTAGCCCTTTTGGCTAATGATTGTGCATCGTCCATCCTTTAAACTAATGACCGTTATAATTTGAAATTTTCGGCTTTCGATTTTTTATATACGTTTTTATATGAGCATATACGTTTATATTATATACTTTTTATATACGTTATTACAAAAACATTCTTATATACGTTTTATACATATTCTTATATATTCTTTTATAAGTTTTTGTATATGCTATTATATATTTTTTATGTACGTTATTACAAAAACGTTCTTATATACTTATATACGTTATTATATACGTTTTTATATACTTTTTAATTTTATACGTTTTTATATAAGTTTTTGTATACACTTTTGTATACGTTATTATATACTTTTTATATATGTTATTACAAAAACCTTCTTATATACGTTTTTATATACATTTTTATATAAATTTTTGTATAAGTTTTTGTATATTTTTTATATACTTTTCATATAGTTTTTATCATAGTTGTCAAAATCGCGCCTAGGAGCAAGGCTCTAGCCTTTGGCTTTTTTCAGATCGAGGCTCATGACATTTATTGTTCACTGAATAATAAGAAGGATAAAGGTGAAATAGGTGTAAATGAGGGTAATCAAAGTGAAGTTAGGGTTAATAGTGATAAGATGGGGAAAGATGTTGATTGTATTGAGGTGAGTACGGTGGGGGTTAGTAATGGTGATGGTGATGTAACAGGGGAGAAAGAGGCACCTGAGAAATCTAAACAAACTACTGAGCAGAAACCTAATAGCATTGTAAGTGACTCTAATCTACATGTGAATGTATAGTCTGATAATGCTAATAAGTCAATCAGTGCCGAGGAACATGTTTGTGATGATAAGTTGGGTGATATGGGTAAGTCTGCTAGTGTGAATAGTTCAACTAGTTTGCCTGATAAGTGTGTGTCTGCTGATCCCAAAGTTAATGAGAAACAAAATGCTAAAAGCTTTGCTGACTTAGTTAGTAGCTCCACTGATAAGATCAGCAATAAACTTGATTTTGTGCCACCTGACCTGAATGAAAAAGGAGCTAAGATTGTGATTTTTGAAGATGAATTAGTTAGAGAAGGATGTAAGAAATGGGTTAGAACTGTTTGTGGTTACTTTGTGGGTGCACATATGAGCTTGCCAAAGGTAAAGTATAATGTTAGGAGAATGTGGGGGAAACTTGGCCTTGAAAGAGTATCCATGAATGATAATGGATTATTTTTCTTCAAATTTAAGAATGAAGATAATATGCAGTTTATTGTTGAAAATGGACCATGGCTTATTAATAACAAACCTACGATTGTCCAAAAATGGGAGCCTGAGGTTAATACTGAGAAAATTGAGCCAACTGTATTACCTATTTGGATTAAACTTGTTAATGTACCAATGGAAGCTTGGACTCAGAAGGGTATTAGTACTTTGGCAAGTTGCTTAGGTAAGCCAATCATTATGGATGCAGTAACCACTAGGATGTGTTACCAGGGTGCTGAAAGGTTTGGCTTTGCCCGAGTCTTAGTTGAGGTTAATGCTAATCAAGAGTGTCAAGATGATATTGAGGTGCATTACTATGATTGTGACAAGAATAAAGTTAGAGACAAAGTTGTTAAGGTGGAATACCCTTGGAAACCAGTGTCTTGTAATCACTGTAAAGTGTTTGGACATAGCCTAATTCAATGTACTAAAAGACCTAGAACTGAAGCAGAGGCTGAATTGGGAAGAAAGGGGAAAAAGATTGAGGGGGATAATGATGGTTTTAAAACTGTACAACATCAAAAAAAGAAGTTAGATACTGCTAATAACCCTAGAAAACCAACAGGGCTGCAATATAGACCTAAAGTTAACCAAAAGGTGAGTAAGGAGGTGAAGAATGATGATTCTAGTAACAATGGAAATAATCAAAAAGAACAAATGGTAACAGGTAATGACAAGAAAAAGGCTGGAAGTTCTGGTAATGTGAATGATTCTAATACAGAGCAACACAAGGATAAAAGAAAGGAGAAAGTTTGGAATATCAGTCCTAAAAATTTGGAAGAGTTAAAGAGAAGTTCTAACAGATACAATGTTTTTCAGAATGAGTACTCAACTGAATTTCCTACTTTGATATCTCCCCAAAAGAAAAAGGTGGTAGATCAGTTCCTTATCAATAAAGTTCACCCGACTAAAGAAGTTATGTTGCAGTGGAGTGATGAAATGAAAAGTTATTTTCAGGAAAATTGGAAAGAATCTTCAGCCGAGGTCGATGTTGGTACTAGTAAGAATCAGAAACAGTTTGTGGAAGAAGTGTTGGATGACTACTCTGAGATTTCCAATATGCTTACCAAAAATGACATAGTGAATGGCAACAAGAATGTGCTATTTGAGGAAGGAAGTGAAAGCTTGTTCAATGTGTAAAATGGATATTAGTTATAAAATAGCAGCCTGGAACGTTAGAGGTCTGGGGAAAAAAGTCAAAGAAGTTATGAATTTGATTAAGGATGAAAACTTGAATGTATGTGTAGTATTAGAAACTCATGTCAAAGATGCTAAAGTAAGTGATACTTGCAACAAGATTTTTGGTGATTGGTTATGGGCAACAAACTCTCGATGGTCCCCAAGTGGTTGCAGAATCATGTTAGGCTGGGACCAAAGAAGAGTGCAGGTTATGGTTATCAACTGTACAAAACAAACTATGTTTTGCCTGATTGAAGATGTTTGCTCTAAACTAAAGATCTACTGTACATTTGTTTATGCTATGAATGATGGAAGGGACAGAAGATTGTTATGGAAGGAGCTGATTAATCATAAAGTGGTAGGAGGCAATGATGCTTGGTGCTTAATGGGTGATTTCAATGTTACTCTGAAATTAGATGAACATAGTGATGGAATGTCTTCTTCTTCTTTTGATATGCAGGAATTTCAGGAATGTGTTGCAGAAATTGAGGTTGATGATATTAATAAAGTTGGCTTTCACTTCACTTGGACAAAAAGTCTTCTTAATCCTAGTACTGCTACACTCAAGAAGTTGGATAGAATAATGGAGAAATAGCAAAATGATTCAAGTTTACCCTGAAGCTCATGCCTGTTTCCTCCCTTATGTTGTTTCTGATCATAGTCCAGCTATCCTTGTTATACCCAATTGTCAAGAAAGGAAAAAAAGATCATTCATGTTCTCTAATTACATCACTGATAAACCAGAATTTCTTCCTGTGGTGAAAGAGGAATGAGGCAAAGAGGTTACTGGATTTAAAATGTTTATTCTTGCTAAGAAAATGAAAATTTTGAAGAAAAGTCTGAAAAAACTAAGCTGGAAAAATGGGAATTTATTTGAAAAGGTTAAGGAGTTGAGAGAAAAGGTGAAGCAGATACAAACAAGATTGGATAATTGTTAGGACCCTTGCTTCGAATATCTAACACAAGTTATATTGAGAATGGAAGAGATAAGTAGAGAGAGAGAGATAGAGAGAAGAGAGAGGAATGGGAACTCTTGTGTGTGAAATGAATAACTTTGATATTACCAAGAGAACCAACCTCTAAATGAGGCCTTACATGGGTATTTATACTCGTAGTCTAGGGCTTCACATATCTTTGACCATATTACATAACTAGCCCTTAGACTTTATACAAGCATGAATAATACACATAAACTTATTAAACTAGCATTTACTAACTATTACATGAATATATTAAACTAACTGTTTGACTCAATAATGATCGTCACTTTTAATGCTAACAATCTCCCCCTAAGGGACGATCATTGAGATCTCCCTTTGATTACATAAATGATCAACACTTTTAATGCTAACAATCTCCCCCTAAGGGTGATCATTGAGATCTCTCTTTTGTGACCTTGATCGTTGATCTTTGAAGCTTGTTCTTTTTGAACTTTGAGTCTTTGTGTAATTGTTTTGCTAGTTCCTTTGTTCCAATCATGCTTTGTGATCCTTCTTGCCTTTGATCATCATCTTCAAATATGGATATCTTTACGTCTTTTCCAACATGCTCATACTTTGTTTGACTTTGAATCCTTGTGAAGTTCTCTTTTCATTGACTTTAATCTTTGTTTCTTTGGTTTGTAGATTCTTTGACTTTGACTTAGAAACGTTCTGAACTTTGCTTTGCTTTGATCTTTGAAGAGAGCTTTGCAGGGTATGAGCATGTGGATCTTTGAGTGATGGTAACGGTCTTTCTTCAAGGAACATTCATCAGTACCTGCATAAAACAGTTAGCAATAAAGCATCCGGTACTTACAGGTTCGGAATTAGAGATTGTTAACAGCATAGTGTGAAAACTCTCTCTAACCCTTGCCAAGGCCGTTCCTGAACCAGATACCCCTGAAAAGGGCTTACTAGATCCACTGAAGTACATCAATGATTCAGGTGAGTTGTTGGAGATCACCCCACAACTGTAGACCGTTTTGGGACACAGTAACCATCATGATAGATAAGGCAAGATCCGTAGATCTCATAAAGACTCTTACAACTTGTGTCCTTTTTGGCGAACACAAGTGTATTCATAGGAAAGTGTATCCTAAGAGATCTTTTAATGTATCTCATGGCTCTAGACTCGATAAGTGCATAATTTGGTTTCCTATGCGGAGATTAGGGAGAGGTCTCCTGCTTCAATATCAACCATCTCTAAGAGACATGTCGATAGATTACGCTGGTTCCCCGTGAGAATGAAACAAGCTCTTTTAAGAGAACTTGAGTGGTTAAGAAGGTTTAGTGCAGTGCGTCACTGGGTCCATGACGTCTTTGTCTTCAATACCGGTGTCACCTTAGTAACAACCAGTAGCATGTGAGTTGAACCCGGTGTCTGCCCTAAGGTTGAACATATGGAGGGCTATTTCTTTTCACCCTTTTTCATAACTTTTCTTTTTAATTCTTCAACCCCTTCTTTCTCCTTTCTCATTTTCTCCCTTTTTAATCATACCTAAGGACTTCTAATTCTAATCTATTGGAATTGTCCTTGGGTAGATCCCTCCGGCTCTGGCGGATCATAGGACGGTTTTCCCTAACCTTAGTCACCTTATAACTCCATGACTATCCTATTGTTGCCATGAAACCATTTATTGAAAATCTCTCAAAGTGTTTATGATAATAAAACACATTTTTGTTTCCACTTTGAGAGTTTTGTGTTTCATTTGAAGGACTCCCCCTTCACATGTGCTCATGGATTGTTAAGAAATTTGCACATGCGAAAGGAGTTTGCACTTTTAGAATTGATCCACTTTCAATGAACATGACCGATTCGAGACACGCTTACATCACTAGTTAGACTAGCTTGAAGTTATTACCCGGCCTGGTCAAGTCCACAGAAAGTTTCTCGAAACGGTACATTTCTACTAAGACAAATCCTTTTCGAGACACGCTTACGTGGCTAGTTAAAGAGTTCCATTGTCAGCTTTTAGGTGACAACTAGCTCTAGTAACTAACTTGATGTTATTACCCGTCGAGGATAAGTCTTTTCGATTACTAACTTTTGTTGTTTCGTCAATTCTTGGGTCATTTCTGAGTCGAGCTCTTTTGAGATTCAAGACGATCACATTTTAATCACGTCTTCTCCCCCTCAAAAAATAGCATATCCATGGTATTTTTGATACCAATTGATTAAAACCTTTTCTTTTTGGATAGCTTATGGGAGAAACGGATGTTTGTAAATTCCGAATTAGTTTCCTTTAAGCATGATTTTTTTTTGGAACTTCTTTTTATTACTCCCCCTCAAAAATAGAACATTTTGATTAAATTAAGCGATTTAAGGAGTTGAGGGAGTAATATCTTGAGCAACATAGTGAAAAGTTTTGAAAACCTTTTGAAATATGTTTCAAAATTTTGCTCAAAAATTAAGAAGACTTTGATAAGCTTTTTTTGTGAGAAGTCTTCCTATCTTTTAGGATTGTCGCACATAAATGTACAACAGGGTCCTTTCTTTGAAAATCACGGGTTATACACTGTTATGTGTGCATAAGCCATAATGTTTTTAGGATAAGTGCTCAAAAAATATTTAAAACCTTTGAATTGATTTAAGCACTTTCCTTTCTTTGAAGAACGAGTCCTTAGCTGAAATACTAAGAAGTCATCATTGAAGCCCGGGTTTCGTACTGAAGTATACGAAAGCCATTATGTTTTTGGATTAAACAACAACTTTTGGAACCCATTTAAGCATGACGCCAACTAGGTTACCATATTTTGAAATCCATTTGTAAGTTGTGTCAATCCGAGACAAAGAAGTTGAATTCCAACGAGAACTGAAAACCGGTGTTTCATTTTGAAATAAAGCTCGTGGAATCAACGGTGATTTAAAACTCTTTTGCTTTTGAAAGTTGTTTGAGAAACTCGGTGTCTCTCTTGGAGTTTTAAAACTTGAAGAAGAAGTTTTCCATCCATTGTTGAAACTCGGTGTTTCGTTTCGAAAATTCGTTTTTGAGATGAATGGAAACCTTCCAGAATTTGGTTTTTTCAAAGCATAGCCATTCCTTTGTTGTAGCGGAAGCATTTCAGAGTATGAATAATTCAAATGTTTTGAACGGCTTTGCTTTGGTTTCCACACAGGCTTTACCGGAGTAAAACGAGAGTATGGAGTTTGAAAACCTTGATTATTTTCTTTATGAGCACTTGCATTTGAAACCTTTTGAGGAGTAAATGTTTCAGAAAAATTAGGTCTTTTTGAAAACTTCCTTCCCTTTTGCAAAGAATAGGTGGTAAATTGAGAAACCCTTTTAGAAAATGGTTTTGAAGATTCACCCGTGTAAACCTTTTCTGAAACACTTACTTGTGGTTTAGACTCATTTGAAACTTGAGATTTACCTTTTGACCGGTTAAGAACATCAAACTTAGCTTTTAAGGCATTGTATGACGTTCTCAAATCATTGTATTCTTTTTGAAGAGAAAGATGATCTGACGATGCCAGTTTTTCTTGTAAAGAAGCATTTTGATTTTCAAGATGTGCAAAATATTTTTCATATTTTTCTGTTTCAATTGAAAAATCATTTTTGGCATCACCAAAATCCTTGGTTTGTTGAGAAATCATCTTTTCTAATTCAACAATTTTCTTTTGAAGCACAGATTTTTCTTTTTCAAAAAGATGATTTTGTGTGATCTGAGAGTCAGATTTGTTTGAAGTTTGATTCTGAACTTTTGACCGTTTGATTGAATCAAACAAGTTTTTGTAAGTCTGTTTCAAATGCTCATTTTCTTTTTGTAATGATGCCACAGCATGTTCCAATTCAAGATTTTTAGTATCAAGTTCATCAAGATCAAACTTGATTTTCGTATCATCACAGTTTTCTTCAAAAATCTTTTGTTTTCCTTGAAGCACCGATGTCGAAGAGTTTTCCGAAAACTTTTTCTCATTGTTCTCTTGCAGTTTAAGTTGGAAAGAGATACTTTGTGCTTCGAGTTTTGCAAGATGTTTCTCAAACTGAGCTGTTCTTTTTGACAATTCTTCTTTGACATCATCTGCTTCTTTTGAAAGTTCGATGATTTTCTTTTTGAGACAAAGATTTTCAGATTTCAAAGAAGATGTTTGTTCGAAATTCTCATTCACTTTCTCATGGCAAACAGATTTTGATTTGAAAGACTCTATTTGATTTGTGAAAAATTCCTTTTGAATGTCAAGTATTAAGCATTTTTCATCAAATTCGTCTTCAAGAGAATGAACGTACTTTAAATCTTCTCTCATTTCAGTGACAAGATGTTTTTCAAAGTTCTCAAAACTTAAGTTGAGATTTTTCACATGAGGTTCAATCTCATCTTTCAAAATCTTTTGGACTTCAATCTTAAGGCGTACATCTGACGAAAGAGGAGTAGACCAAACGCTGTTATCGATGTTTACTTGCTTAAACCAAATGGCTTTTAACGTATGCTCAATGTGATGTTTAAGATTACAAAATTGTTTCCTTGCTTTATTTTGCCATAACGTAGCATCATAAGTAGCAAGTTGAGCTTCTTTGAAAAATCTTTTCACATTTGTGTCTTTTCTTTTGAAAGGTGCTTTTGGAAAATCTGTCAATTGTAGACCACCATACACAAAGCCGTGATACGAGAGTGGGTTTTTTGTTTGTTTTACTTTCAAACGTTTTTCCTCTTCAGATTTTAAAATATCTTGAGACTCAAACAAAAGATCATCTGACAATTCTTTTCCCATATCATCAGCGTTGTACAAAATAGGTGTCAGTTTTTTTAACTTTGTTTAAAACACACGGTTTTCCATTTTCCAACTGAGCACTATTTTCAAAACCAATTCCAGATGTTTGTTTCTCAACCTCCTCATCTTTAGTAGGCAGCATGTTGAATGTCTGAGAAGTCTGTCCCAATTTTCGAAGTTTGTTTTCAAGATCGTTTGTTCGTTTCAAAAACTCTTGGTTTTCATTCTCAAGTTTTGTGTTTACAATCTCAAAATTTGATGTGGTTTTCTGAAGCTTTGAATTTTCACTTTTTAACTCATTGTTTTCTTTTAAAAGCGCTTGAACCTTTCTGTTGTTAACAACCATTTGAGTATCCAGATTTTGAATGGAACGTTTTTCACGAAGAACAGCTTCTCTATAACCAACTTCAAGTTCTTCATTTCTTTTTAAAAGTGGTTTAACAGACTCTCCATACATTTCAAACTTTTGAGCTTGAGATTTAAGGTTTGAGTTTTCAAATTCGAGTTCAGTTTTTCTTTTTGTTACATTTTGAAAACCTTTTTCCATTTCTTTAAATCTTTCTAGCTCTTGTGTCAATAAGACATTCGTTTGCTTAGCTTTGCGATTGTCCTCTTTGCACTTTTCAAGTTCATGTTTGAAATTATTGATCAATGATGCAAATAAGGCACGATCTTGTTCATAAGAAGATCCATCCTGGGCAGACTCACCTCTATTAGGATCCATATCTGGAGTATCAAAAGTGATATTACTATCATTTTGTTCCACCACATAAGTGTCACTAATAGACTCAGGATGCGCAGGATGTGTCTGATCATGAACAAACATATTCTCAAATATATCAACATTATCATGAGCATGTGAATGTTGTACCGTAGCCAATATCTCTGTATCTGATGAAGGTCTGATATGATCATCTTCGGTGTCCCAAACAGCTTCATTCCTTTGTGTACCATCAGTATCTGAATCATAGCTAGGACTGCTGCTTTCAACCTGCTGTTCTGAAGATGAATCACTTCCCGTGAAAACCAAACTATCATCTGATGCATCACCCTCATTGACCGTTTCCTCTTCTGTTTGAAAATCTTTCTTTGTCTCTTTCTCAATCACCTCTTTTTCCTTTAACTGCATCTCTCTTTCAATTAGCTCTCTTTCTTTTAACTGCATATCCTTTTCAATCTGCTCTCTTTCCCATTTCAGTTTCTCAATTTCATTTAACTCAGCTTCCTCAGCATCAAGTATCTTTTCGAGTTCATCCATTTGATTTATGCATTGAGTTCTGAAGGTAGAATAGCTTACCCAAAATTTTCTATAAAACGCATCGATAAACACTGTCTGGTTCATTATCCAAGGGTTAAATATTCTCTGAAACTGAGTTTGGATGACTTTAAGAGATTCTTTGCAGTTATGCGTATGAAGTTCTTCTTCATTAAGAAGCTTTTCAAGTTGATTCAGGTTTTGGATGAGTTCTTCTTTGAAATAATGAAATCGGTCTCTGACGTAGTATTCAAATGCCTCATCAAAACTTATTTCTAAGCCAGAAGTATTGATGACCTTCCCTACATATGACTTGAACACTGTAAACGCTTTCTTTGAATCTCTCTCTTGGATTTGCATTTTCATTTCCATTGTTAAGCGATGTGTGATAAAGTTGATCTTAGGATCTTTTAAGATAACAAAGGTTGTTGTTGAAGATTAGATGTTTTGGTGAAGATGAAAGTTCGTTCTCGGTTGATCTGATTGATTTCGTAATTTCCCTCCAAAAATCGAGTATGAAAATTTTCTTTCTCAAAATTTGAAAATCTCAAAGAAATACAATTCTAAGGTTACCAGAAAAATTTGAGTTTTGAAAATTTTTCCGCCAAATTTTACCGAAATTTTTTGAATTTTGGCCTAAAAATTTGAATTTTCGGCCGAAATTTTCAACGTTATACCAAAATTTAAATCTCGCGTAAAAATCGAACGTTAAGTCTCGTGTGAAAAATAAATTTTACTCAACTTTTCCCGCCAAAAAACTCTTTTTTTTTTTTTTTTTTTTTTTTTTTTTTTTTTTTTTGGAAATTGATAGGATAGCTTGTGTAGATGAATGGATCTTTCCAACGAAATAGGAGTTGAGTTAGTCGAAAGCGGAGTTACTGATCAAACGATACAAGAATTCCACTTTTCTCGAAAAAGTTCCCAAGTTCTCGATAATTATGCCAAGTTCTCGATAATATTTCCAAGTTCTCGAAAATTCACCCAAGTTCTCGATATCACCCAAGTTCTCGATATCAACCAAGTTCTCGATATTAACCAAGTTCTCGATATTACCCAAGTTCTCGAAAAATTTTTCAAGTTTCTCGATAAATTCAGGTTCTCGAAAGTTTTCAAGTTTGCGAAAATTTTTCAAGTTTCTCGAAAATTTTTCAGGTTAGCGAAAATTTTCAAGTTTCTCGAAAGTTTTTCAGGATCTCGAAATTTTTTCAACCCTTTCTCGAAAATTTTCAGTTATCGAGAAAATTCAAGACTTATCTAAATTATACAATTTAGAAAGTTATCCCAAGTCGAAGTGTTTTTTCTAACTTATACAAGGAAGAAAAACACCGAGTAAACCACGGAATCGTTTGAAGATAATTAGAATGAGATTCTCGATAAATGGTAGCCAAATCGTGTAGCTCAAAGCACTCCAAAATCAAGTTTGTGTTCCAAGAAACTTGTACTTTTATGCATAAAATCACCAAAACTTGAAGAAAGTTCCAAACTTGATGATTTTTATCAAACTTTTTGAGATCTCGAAAATAAGTACAAAACCAAAGTCGAAATTTTTAAGGTAGAAATTTTCAAAAAGATTAAAACTTTCTTGTTAAATAAGGTTTATAACACTAGTTTGTAATCAAAAAAGTGTTAAAAACCAAGAAAAACAAGAAAAGTGAGAACTTTTGATAGTAAAAACGTGATAAAAAGCTCAAAAAATACGAACCAATAAACTTTCAACCCTCCTAAATCATTGTTAGGCTCTGATACCACTTGTTAGGACCCTTGCTTCGAATATCTAACACAAGTTATATTGAGAATGGAAGAGATAAGTAGAGAGAGAGAGATAGAGAGAAGAGAGAGGAATGGGAACTCTTGTGTGTGAAATGAATAACTTTGATATTACCAAGAGAACCAACCTCTAAATGAGGCCTTACATGGGTATTTATACTCGTAGTCTAGGGCTTCACATATCTTTGACCATATTACATAACTAGCCCTTAGACTTTATACAAGCATGAATAATACACATAAACTTATTAAACTAGCATTTACTAACTATTACATGAATATATTAAACTAACTGTTTGACTCAATAATGATCGTCACTTTTAATGCTAACAATCTCCCCCTAAGGGACGATCATTGAGATCTCCCTTTGATTACATAAATGATCAACACTTTTAATGCTAACAATAATGATGTTCATAATGCTGACCTGAAGAAAGAATCTGTAGCTGTTTTAAAGGAATACAATGAAGTAGTGATGGATGAAGAAAAGTTACTAGTTCAATTAGCCAATGTCAAATGGTTAAATAAAGTAGATAAAAATACTGCTTACTTCCATCAGGTTATCAAAGGTAAAAGACACATGAACCATATAAGTATTGTGTATGATGAAGAAGGGAATAGGTATGAAGGTAATGAAGTTCCTATGTAATTTGTCAAGCATTTTGAAAAGTTTCTTGGAGTTAGTACTATTACAAGAAGTATTGAGAATGCTGATGAACTGTTTAGTACACAAGTAACTGATCTTGAAGCTGAAAATATGTACTCTGAGGTTAGCTTAAATGAAATAAAAGAGGCTCTTAAAAGTATTGATGACAGCAAGGCTCCTGGCCCAGATGGATACACTACAAAAATTTTCAAGGTTGCTTGGTCAGTAGTGGCTGAAGACTTATGTAATGCAGTGAAAGAATTTTTTAGTTCAGGGAAAACATTAGGAGAAATGAATGCTTCAATCATATCTCTGGTTCCTAAAATCAAAACTCCTTCTAAAGTTTCAGATTATAGACCAATTGCATGCTGCAATGTGGTTTATAAACTGATTAGCAAAATTTTGACCAATAGACTAAAACAAGTTTTATGTAGAATCATTAGCCAAAACCAAAGTGCATTCATCCCTGGAAGAAGTATAACCGATAATATCCTCATCACTCAAGAGCTCTTAAAAGGTTATGGAAGCAAGAATGGTAAAGAAAGGTGTGCTCTTAAGATTGACATAATGAAGGCATATGATTCATTGAGCTGGTCATTTTTAGAAGAAGTTCTGGTTGGATTTGGGTTCCCTAGAAGATTCATTAATTGGATTATGATCTGCATCAGGACTGCTTCATTTTCTATATGTGTGAATGGTGAAAGCCATGGATACTTTAAGGGTGGTCTTAAGACAAGGAGATCCCATATCTCCGCATCTGTTTACTATGGTCATGGAGGTCCTAACATTGATTCTGCAAAGAAATATCAGTCAATCAGGTGTCTTCAAGTACCATCAGGGGTGTGAAGTTATAAAAATAACAAGCCTATGCTTTGCTGATGATCTCATGATTCTTAGCAATGGTGATTCTGATTCTATTATGATAATCAAACAAGCATTAGATGAATTCAGTGAATATTCAGGTCTGCATCCAAACTTGGGTAAAAGCACTTTGTTTTATAGTAACATTAGTGAAGAAGTGAAAAAAAGCATGTTGGAAATCCTTCCATTCACAGTTGGAAGTTTACCAGTCAAATACTTGGGAGTACCTCTAGTTACCAAAAGACTAAGTGTTACTAACTGTAAGAATCTTATTGAAAGAGTCAAAAGCGGAATCAATGATTGGAAGAATAAATTTTTGTCCTATGCAGGGAGATTGCAGTTGATAGCTTTCATATTAGCTGCTATGCAAAATTATTAGGCTAATGTTTTCTTTCTTCCTAAGACTGTTACCAATGATATTGATAGGCTTCTTAAGATTTCTTATGGAGTCAAGGTGAAAAAGTCAGAGGAAAGGCTAAAATAGCTTGGAAAAGTATTTGTAGGCCCAAGGAGCAGGGTAGATTGGGATTCAAACCTCTTGAAAACTGGAATAATGTGTTGATGGTCAAACATCTTTGGAATGTAGCAAGTAAGAAAGATTCTTTATGGGTAAAGTGGGTCAATATCTATAGGCTAAAAGGAAGAAGTATTTGGGAGATTGATAATGATAGTAATGCAAGTTGGGGATGGAATAAGCTATTGAGTCTCAGAGATATGGTCAGACCCTTTATAAAGCATTGTTTGGGGAATGGTCAAGACACTAATATGTGGCATGATACATGGTGTGAAGGAGGCCCACTTGATAAGTTTATCACAAGAAGACGGGTTTTCAGTGCAGGTTTCTATAATGATGATACAATGGAAAATTTAAGCCACAATGGTCACCTACAAGTACCAATTGACTGGTGTGATCAATACCCTGTATTCAATGAAGCTTCCAACATCATTTTGAACCCTAGTAAGAAGGATGAGGTGAAATGGTTGCACAAAATGAAATCATTGGTGAAATTCTGTGTAAACAAAGCATGGAAAGATTTAAGACCTCAGGGAGAGGAAGGACTTTGGAGTAAAGTTGTCCGGTTCCCTAATCTAATCCCAAAACATGCATTTATTCTTTGGCTCTTGATGCATGAAAGACTACCTACACAAGATAAGATATTGAAATGGTATCCTAATATGAACCTAAGGTATTCTCTCTGCAACAATGGTCAGGATTCCCATGATCACCTCTTCTTCAATTGCAATTACTCTAGAATGGTATGGCAACAAATGAGGAGGGTAAGTAGAATACAATGTTTGGATAACAGCTGGAAAGGAGTACTTGATGAGCTTATAGCACTGCCTAATGTGAAAAGTATTTGGATCATAGTTCAGAAGCTTGTGTTTGCTGCTAGTGTCTACTTTCTGTGGCAAGAGAGAAATGTAAGACTGTTTCAAAACAACAAAAAGAAGTGGGAGGATCTCTGCTCAGTCATTCAAAATAATGTGAGACTCAAACTTTCTAGCCTAAAGGTGCTTAAAACAAGCAGTGTTCAAGAAGCTTTCAGAGTTTGGGAAGTAAGTATGACTGATTGAACACATTGGTTGGAATTTCTCAAGTTGGATTTGTATGGTTCTAGTATTTCTGTTATTACACTGCCTGGTAAAGGAGTGTTTGGGATAAGCCTTATCTTAATAACAGAACTTATGCAGGCCACTACAGTGGTTCAATACCTTGTATCTTGGAGTTTCTCTAATTGGACTGTACCTTTCTAGTACCCTTATATTCACTGTTTGGCCTTGGGAGGGAATGGTGAGTATATGGTGAAAAAAAAGAGGTCTAAATTGGAAAAATGTACCATAAAGTAGGGTTGTTCACTGTGAAGGGTAAGTGGCTTGGGTGGGTGGTGTATGATAAGTGGAATAGAGAGGTGTGTAAGATGAACCTTCTTGGTCCACTCAATACATCATCATAGGAGGAATGGTTGGTCATCATTGAGGGTGTGTGTTCCCATACAACCGAAGCCTTTCTAGAGAAGGAAATGTAGGTTGTAATGGCAGAGCCCCCAATGGATGGGTTATGGGTTCCTAGTGAAGCCACACGCCTAATCTGTCTCAGCCATTGTGGGTGCTGGTTGAATGGTTTTGATGGATAGGTGATGTGGAAATGTAGCTAGATGGTAAGTGCATATTGCGGTGAATCTTGAGTAAAGCTGGCATGGTTCTCATTATAATGCAGCTTTATCTCTGTGGTGAATGATATTGTATGACAAAAGATGTGTCATGATGCTGCGTTATGGTCTGCTGTTAAAGCTTTGGGACAGTAATTGGATAGGATAGCTAGTATGTTTGTTCTTTGTATGTCACTGGATGAGGATGTTCATTCCAGGTGTGACAATGATGTGTAAACTGTTATTGTTAATATTAATATAATGATTCACCCTTTGCACTAAAAAAAAAAAAAAAAAAAAAAAAAAAAAAAAAAAAAAGCGCACGCCTTGGGGCTTTTTGAGCCTAGGAGATGTAACAATTATTTATTTATTTATTTATTTTAATACTAAGATAAGATACATGAGCCTTTTAAGTCATAAGGTGAGTATTTGTATGATTTGTAAATTTGAATTAATTTTATGTTTATTTTATTGATTGGAATTTTCTTTAAGAAGTTATTTTGTTTCATTAAGTATTTTCTTTACGACATATTATCATGAAAATATGGCATTGTGCCTTGAATATTAATATGTTGCTTGCTTGATATTTTGGATTAAATTGTGAGCTTTATTAGATGTAAGCTACAAGTATAGGCCACAAGCATATTTAGTCTTATATGGATTTTAATCTCTATATAGGTCATCGAGCCAAAGAGTTGATTTGTTTTAGAAGTGACAACTGATCCATTTTAATATTTATAATGTCAATATGTGTCATGCATAAAGTATTTTAATGTTATTTAAGCTACATAAATTGTCATATATGTTATAAAAAAACTTAATGTTTTTAGTGTGCCTCGCATGAATCTCGCGTCTTGAAATGCGCCTCGACTCGAGGCTCTTTTCCCCCTTTGCGCCTTTGTGTACCTTGAGCTTTTCAGAACACTGGTTTTTATATACTTTTTATATACGTTATTAAAAACTTATAAAAAGTATATAAAAACATATACAATGTAAGAGCATATATAAAAATATATATAAAAGCATATAAAAAGTATATAATGACGTATATAATAACGTATAAAAAGTATATAAAAACGTATAAAAAACGTATATAAAAACGTATATATTTATATAAAAATATATATAAAAATTAAAAAACTTTAAATAAAGAGAAAATTTTAAATTATAAACGGCCGTTAGTTTTAAAAATAGACGCTGCAACAGTCGTCGGCCGAAAAGGATAAAATGTAACTGATAACGAAATCTATTTAACACCAGTTAAAATCATTCGGTTAAAATCATTGACCAAAACTTTCCCAAAGGTTACCTACAGAGAAAGTATCGAAATGGTTGGCTTATGACCCCGTGTCCAAACCCCTCTTCCCATTTCCTCCATTTTTCTGTAGCCTATCAGTTCCAATGCTAGCTAATAATATAAGTGAAGAAATTACTCTAATTCATGCGAAAATTACTGACATACCCCTGCATGGAGGGGTGTGTCCCAATCTACCCAAAGCTAGCACTGTTTTCCAAAATACCCCAACATTCCCCTAAAATGCATACGCGACATATGGGGAACACACGTGTCAACATGCTACGATCGGGACAAAAAAAAAAGAGAATATTTCGCGTACAAATATAAGCGACATTATATATATGTACACAACATGTACATGTGGAGCAATTTGTAAAACAAAATTTTAAAAATTTACAAAAAACACCCTTTAATTTTTTGATAATTACAACTTTTTTATATAACAAACTTAATTTATCAAATATTTAGCAAATATCTAGCAAATTTGTTAATAAAAAAAATATCGTTACGAAGAGCTCTGAATTACGAACAAAACGAGCCCAATATTGATATGCTTTTGACGTACGTTCGATTTTATAAAATTTCAAAATACCGTTTATAGGTTTATAAAATTATACAGTTTTTGATATTCAATTTTAAGAACACGAATACAGATCTCTTTGTTTATCCACTCATATAACATTAAAAATGACCTCGGTCGGTACCAAATTTAACCTAACGATATTACTTTGAGCAAATGTGTAGTTTGTACGTAAGTTTGCACTTATTAAAAAACTAAGAGCACGTACATATTAGAACCACATTGAACATGTTAGCTTTCAATGATCAACTTACTTTTCGTAAAAGCACGTATATTACTAGAAGTCTAGAACAACTTTTTTGAAAATAAACTAGTCACTTATATACCTTAAAAATCTTCAATTTAGAAAATAATAAAATTATAAATACTTCCCCGATAACAAAAATAATAATTATATAGTGTTATACTCTTGTTAAGTTTTTAGTAAATGTAATTAGTTTAGGGTTATAAACCAGAGTCGTGATCAAACTAGACGATTTTATAAACTTTTAAAACATACGCTTAAACCACAAGGGACAAAGACGTATAATTCTATGAAATATGAATATCGTTGGGAAATATAAACGTAAATATTCATAAATTAAAAACGGTATAAAACCTATAAACGGTATATCAAAATTTTATTAAATCGTACGTACGTCAAAAGCATATCAATATTGGGTTCGTTTTGTTCGTAATTCAGAGCTCTTCGTAACGATATTTTTTTTATTAACAAATTTGCTAGATATTTGCTAAATATTTGACAAATTAAGTTTGTTATATAAAAAAGTTGTAATTATCAAAAAGTTAAAGGGTGTTTTTTGTAAGTTTTTAAAATTTTGTTTTACAAATTGCTCCACATGTACATGTTGTGTACATATATATAATGTCGCTTATATTTGTACGCGAAATATTCTTTTTTTTTGTCCCGATCGTAGCATGTTGACACGTGTGTTCCCCATATGTCGCGCATGAATTTTAGGGGAATGTTGGGGTATTTTGGAAAACGGCGCTAGCTTGGGGTAGATTGGGACACACCCCTCCATGCAGGGGTATGTCATTAATTTTCGCCTAATTCATTCTTCTTCGTAACTAGTTCAATCGAAAATATTCACCAAAAAGGTATCAATTTTGCTTTTTATTATTTCTACATTTATTTCATGCCCTATATATATATATATATATACACCCCCATGTGGGTTATGATTTCCTTCATAAAACTTTGATTTGATCCTGTTATTTACTTTTGTTCATGCTTCCAAACCGTAAAAAATGTTATTTCATGTTATAATTGCATATATTCTTTGCTGTTTTTATTGATGTTAAGCTTTGTTATTTTTGCTTATCATTTTAAATTGCACATATATTGTTTCTTATTAAGCTTATTTTTGGGCCTACGAGCTTGTGACATATAAGTTGAAATGAGATAAGCTCGTAAGCCCAAAAATAAGCTTAAGAAAACAACCCCTTTTTGTTGTTGTTTGGTGCTTTTCTTTGCATGTTTATGTTGGTTGGTCTATGTGTTGCATTTTAGGTATGGCGAGCAAAAGTAGAAATTATAAGGGGTGGTCATCTAGAGAAGAAGCGAAGCTTGTGGAACTTTTAGTGGATATGGTCAACAATGGTGAATTTGTATCCGATAATGGCTTTAAAAATGGGTTTTTAGTACATCTCGAGCAACAATTAAAAGTTCACTTTCCAAAATCGGGTCTAACCGGCAAACCCCACATTGAATCAAAGATAAGGCTCCTGAAGAAAGATTGGAACGCTGTGTATGATATGTTGAATGGTCCAAATGCTAGCGGGTTTAGTTTTCTTGGCGGTACAAATATTTTGGATGCGCCTGAATCTGTTTGGGATGACTACCTCTCGGTGAATTTAACTTTTATGTTTTTTAAATAATGGAGATACATTTAACTTATTATTTTTGTTTTTTAAACTTAGTTATTTTTATTCGGAACAGCATAACCCAAAATCAACTAAGTGGAAGACAAAAGAATTTCCTCACTATAATGATTTGTGTAAGGTATTTGGAAAAGATCGGGCTCAAGGGAATGGAGGAATGAATATTGTCGAGATAAAAGATGACACAAACGCAGATGTACAAGCATCTGGTGATGACTTGGATGGGACGATGGAAGAAAATATTGATACACAGAGCTATACAAATGATCATGTTGAAGAACCTTCAAGTGTTCGTAGTGGGAAGAGGAAAAGTCGAGCTGATGAAGAACCTTCAAGTGTTCGTAGTAGGAAGGAGAAAAGTCGAGTGGATCCCATGGTTGATGTACTAAGTGAAGCATGTAACATACTTGGTGATCATCTTTACAAATCTGCTACTAAGATGAGTCTGGAGGTGGAATTGGAAGAGGCCTTCGAGATGAAAGTTGACATGGTAATTTCTGAGCTTCTAAAATGAAATCGCTTTCTCGAATGGAAAGTTTTAAGGCAATTGGCATAATAACGAATAACCCGCGACACGTGAAAATTTTATGGAGTTTGATTGACGAAGAAAGAGAGGTTTGGGTGAGGTATAAGTTGCAAGAATGATATTTGTAGAAGAAAAAGTAGTTCAGATAATGTATAGTTGAAGTAGTATTTTCAACTATTATCTATCGTTATAAATTGATGGTGTCTTTTTTAACCTTATGGCATGCGCAAAAAACTCATGATGAAGAGCGTCTTCTGCACTTAACCTTGATCGTGGGTTCATCCTCAAACACTTATCCACAAGATCGATAAGTGAGCTTGGGATAACCTCTATAAAATCCGGGCGTCTTTTAATTTGTTTACACCATTCTTCTAGCTTAGTGGATCCCAATGATTGTACTTGATAGAGTTCCTGTAACATAAACATGTTGCTTTAGTTTTACATATAACAGGTCCGATACACACCCAAACAGGTCGGGTCAGGTTGAGAACCCAGTCACGGACAAACATTTGAAGTTAGTTGTAAACAATTATTGTGTTATCTTAGTGTCTCTTAACTGTTCTATTTTGATTGTAAGGATGTATTAGTTAGTTTGATAGATATATCTGTTGTATAACAGTTTTGAGGATTAGTATTGTGGTTGTATAAGATTTGGGGATGTCCAAATCTTACTTCTATCCTTATTTGTACAAAAGTTTTGGAAGTATAAATATATTCACCTTTGCACAAATAATAATAATAATAATAATAATAATAATAATAAATAAAAAATAAAAATTATTGTGTTATCTGTGAACAAACCAAAGCATGAATATACCAGCCCAAACAAACAACGCTAATGTTACTGGAAATTCAACCCAGAAAACACCTAAACCCTTGAGTCCTAAAAGCCCATGGAAGGTAAGTCACAACACTGTGGAGGAGCTTAAAAGAAGTGCAAATAAGTATGCTATACTAGAAGAAATGGGTGAAACTGAATGGCCTGTTGAACTAAGGGAGGAATGAAGAGGAATTGTGAACAAGTTTGTTAATACTCAAAGACAACCAAGTTTGGATGATAGTGTGATATGGAATGAAAGAATGTACCAATACTTCATAGAACAATGGAAGAAGAAATGGAAGGAAGACAGTCCTAATATAAAAGATGTTTTTGATGAGATGAATGGGATTGCCCAAAGTTTGAATGATAACATACTAGCTGGAAAAGCTAGTAAAATGTTGTATTAGGCATCTAGTTAGTTTTGTTTATTAATGGGTACAATGAATACTTATCTTAAGATTGATGTATAGAATGTGAGAGGTATGTGCAATAAGGAGATGCAAAAGGATGTGAAAAGATTTATTAAAGATGAGAAACTTAGCATTTGTGGAGTGATTGAAACACAAATCAAGGAAAAGCATATTAAGAAGATTTGTGAGTTTGTTTATAGTGGTTGGGTATGGTGTTCAAATATGAAGGAAAGTACTAAAGCCTGCAGAATTATAATTGGTTGGAACCAGGATGATGTCAATGTTATGTTGCTACACTCTAGTCATCAAGTTATACTGAGTGTGGTAGAAATCAAAGAAAGCGGGAGCAAGTTCTTTTGTTGTTTTGTGTATGCAGCCAATACAGGCAAGGAAAGGAAAATTTTATGGAACAATCTGAATAGATACAAAAGTATTGTTAATAATAGCCCTTGGGTATATGGGTGACTAGAATGTTAGTTTGCATAATTAAGATCACTCTGAAGGTGGATCATACAGAACTAATGACATGGTGGACTTTCAAGACTGTTTGAATAACATAGAAGTTGAATATCTAAATTGTACTGGAGTTCATTTTACTTGGGTTCAGAGTAGAAATGATCCTAGCAATGGGATATTGAAGAAGATTGATGGAGTTCTAGGTAATACAGAGTTTATGAGCATGTTTGCTACCTCCTATGCCTACTTCATGCCTCATTTAACATCTGATCACAGCCCAACTCTTCTCATATTACCAAAGATGATAAGGAAAAAGAATAAAGCTTTTAGATTCTCTAATTTCATTACTAACAAACATGAATTTCTTAATATTGTGCAGGAAGAATGGCATGTCCAGGTTCATGGCTGCCATATGTTTAAACTGGTGAAGAAAATTAAAGCCTTAAAGATTCATATGAAAATTTCGAGCTGGAAGTATGGTAATCTACATGATAAAGTAGTAGAATGGAGGGGCAAATTGACTGATATTCAAGCAAGAGTTGACAAGGATCCTCACAATAAGTTCTCAAACATGAAGAGATTGTCATCTTGCAGGAATACAAAACAGCTATTCAAGATAAAGAAAAGTTTCTAATGCAAAAAGCTAAGATTGATTGGCTGAGTCATGGAGATAAAAACTCTAAGTTCTTTCATACAATTCTTAAAGGAAGGGCTCACAAGAGCGGAATTGAAGCAGTCAACAGTGAAAGTGGTATAAGATTTGAAGGTCAACAAGTTGTAGATCAATTTGTACAACATTTTCAAAGCTTCCTTGAAGTTGCAATACCTGTTCAGACAATGGAACTTGAAAGTCTGAAGCCTAATACTATTTCTAATGATGATGTTGACAAGATGATATGTGAAATAACTGATTTGGAGATTAAAAATGCTCTCTTTGATATAGATGACAACAAAGCCCCTGGCCCTGTTGGATACACTGCAAGATTTTATAAGAAAGCCTGGAGCATTGTAGGAAGAGATGTATATGATGCAATAAAGGAGTTTTTCAGAAATGGTAAATTGCTTGGGGAAGTTAATGCAACTATAATCACTTTAGTTCCTAAAAGCAAAACTCGAAAAAAGGTATCTGACTACAGACCCATTGCTTGTTGCAATGTGTTGTATAAGATATAAGTAAAATCCTGACCAACATAATGAAAAAGACCCTGTGTAAACTTGTAAGTCAAAACCAAAGTGCATTCATACATGGAAGACAAATCACAGACAACATACTTTTGACTCAAGAACTTCTCATGGGATACAATTGGAAGAATGTTTCAAGAAGAGTAGCATTGAAGATAGACATACAAAAAGCCTATGGTACTATTAACTGGGAGTTTTTGGAGAGCATTCTGAATTTGTGCAAGTTTCCTAGACAGATGGTCAACTGGATTATGGTTTTTGTCAGAAGTGCTACTTTCACAATTAATGTTAATAATGAGAGGTGTGGGTATTTCAAAGCTGGTAGGGGTCTAAGACAAGGGGACCCAATGTCACCCTATATCTTCACCCTTGTGATGGAAATTTTCACCCTTTTTGTTTCAAAAACAGATTGAGGGTAATAGCAGATTTAGATACCACTGGGGTTGCAAAGAGCTCAAGATATCTCATATATGTTTTGTTGATGATTTATTAGTTCTTTGTCATGGAGATCTCAATTTTGTTAAGGTTGTGAAGTCAGCATTGGAGAAATTCAGCAGCATTTTTGGTTTAAAGCCTAACATAAGCAAAAGCACTGTATTTTTTGGCAATCTCCATGATAATGTCAAGCAAGATATTCTAGCAACTCTGCCTTTCAAAGTTGGGAGCCTGCCAATTACATTCTAAGGTGTACCACTGGTCACTAAACAACTCAGTTTCACTGATTGTAAAGGACTAATTGATAAGGTAAAAGATAAAGTGAGTGATGAGGCAAAAAATGAACCACTTTTAGGGGGTCATTTAAGCCCGGAATTGAATTTATTTGATCAAATATTACCCTAAATCGTTCCTTTTATGATTTTAGGTACTTTGGGAGAGAATTCTGGAAAAGGAAGCAATTCGGATGTTTTTGGAGCATAAAAGTGAAGAAAACGGCAAAGTCTTAATTTTCCATGCTGAGAACAGTACCTGACGGCGTCAAGAGGAAGACCCTGACGGCGTCAAGAGTAAAAGTGGTGACGACCCAGTGCAAACCTGACGGCGTCACAACAAGGGCGTCAAGAGTTAATTTTGTGACGGCCTGCATAAGGAGAATACATGACGGCGTCAGACCTAGATCTAGGCAGCCCGAGGAACTATTTGCCGGCGAGATGACGGCGTCAGACATTTGTTCTTGAAGCCATCACCTATCAAACTCTATATATAGTTTTCTATTTATCATTCATAGGAGAGGAACGTGTGTGGAGAAACTAGGGCCGAACTTTGTAAACCCTAGCTCATATTTTACAGTACTTTCAAGGGTTTTCACCCCTTGAATCCTTTCATGTTCTATTGAGATAAGTCTTCTCTTAATTCAATCAATATGTCTATGTGTTGGTTGACTATATCTTGTGCTTGTCTTGATTTCAACATGCTAGGCTAGATCTATCTTGTGTTTGCTTGGATCTAATGAAACCTAGATGTTAATTATGTGTTGATTACTTATTTATGGTTGTATTGGATGAATGATTTCAATGTTAGGCTTAAGAAAACCGGCAGATCTCCATTGTGTAACATGCTTGAACGTCTTAGGAAACATGAACCGATGTGTACTAGGTTTTATTGGTTGTATTTAATGCATGAGCAAATTCTAGTGATCCCATGTTAGGAGCTTCTTAGCCGGCTCGACATAGGAGTGAAGTAGGCGCTCATAGGATTGGGGAAGTAAGTACGCCATCCCATGAATGGTATTAAGGAATACAATCCGTCATCCACGCAACTATAACAAGTAATTAACGTGTAAAAGATATCTAGGGAGTAGTGTAATCTAAGTAAACACATTTCTCCCACATATTACTCACAACTTTAGTTTAATATAGTTTATTTTCATTTTTTGTATTTTATTTTGATTGCATCTTTAGTATTGGGTTAGTTGACTAGCAACTAATTCCGCCAAACTCCTTCAAACCCGAGATTTTTACTTGCTTTCTAAAAAAAATATAAAAATACAAAAAGAATCATCCCTCATCTCTAGACCTAGTCTTTAGGTTTTCTAATCTTAGCGACACTATTCCTAGCTGAACGATCAATCCCCTGGTACTTGTCATTATGCTATACTACATCGATCAGGTACACTGCCTGGTGGGGGTTGTAAGCTTCTCGAGATCCCTCGAGAGGTAAAGCCTGGTGCAATTCCCACGCATCAAGTTTTTGGCGCCTCAGTCCGGGGAATAGTTATTGTCTAGGTTAGAATCTCTTTTTATTAGGTCTACTTGCTAGATTCCTTTCTAGTAAGATTTTATTTTTATTTTTAGGTTCTCTTTAGTCTATCTTATTTCTTCGTGTTTTTGTTCGTAACTTTTCACCACCCGACATTATGGACGATGGGAACATCTTTGAACCCGTCATCCCACCACAACAAAACCCACCACTAGAACCTCTTAGGCCCCGAACCTTAGGAGAGTATTCCCGACCTAGCCACCAAGGCTATCGACACACTATTGAGCTCACCGGAGCCAATGTGACCCCCTTGCGATCCGACACCATCCGGTTGGTGCAAAGCGGATGTGCATTCCATGGACTTCATTCCGAAGATCCAAACCAACATCTCAAGGACTTCCTTAAAATCATAGATTCTATAGACCTTGATGTTACAACTAGAGAGTCAACCCGATTATGCCTATTCCAATTCTCTCTACGTGATCAAGCTGGCCAATGGATTGAGCGATTACCTGCGGGATCCATCACCACATGGGATGATCTCACCACTCGCTTCCTTGCCCAATTCTTCCCACGGGGGAAGACTGCGATGCTTAGAAATGACATTTTGATGTTTGAACAACATCGGGGTGAAACTTTCTACGAAGCATGGGCTCGTTTCAAGAACCTCCTCCATAAGGTCCCTCATCATGGTATAAACCTTTGGTTATTAGTTCAGATTTTCTACGACCATGTTGACTATCACACTAAGCGTACAATCGATAGGGCCGCGGGAGGTAGATTGCGTGATAAGAACGCCGAGGAGTCCTGGGCAATAATTGAAGAGCTTGCCGCCGATAATCAAGAGATATGGGAGTTTAATCATACTATAAAAGCGGCCATCAACGCAATCTTAACACCTGAAAGGACTACCGAAATCCCTGATGAACTCCTATGCAAACTCGAGGCAAAAGTTGACTATTTTGAGGAAAGGCAAAGGAGACCCTTAAGTCCTAGACAGGCTACTGTCAATTCTGTCTCAAAAACGACTTCAACACCGTTATCAGAGTCACCCTCTAGAGAGAATATCGAGACTTTTCAAAACTATGCCCCACCTTATTCCCCTCCTGAGAAACTTAGCCCGGAATTTGAAGCCAGAATGAGAGAATACATGGCAACTCATTCAGATCGGCTCGCTAGATTCGAGGAAGCAGTTTATAAGCAAAAAAAGGAGATGCAAGAGAAAATGAATGAGATGATGAGCCTGATGGAAGAATATACCAACCAGAGAACCCCCGAAAGGATGTTACTAAAGAAAAAAAGTGTCGTCCCCACTACCGGATTTGTTAATTCCATCGCAATTGTCCACAAGGATAATGAGAAGGTAGAAACTCCTACTGAACAAACCTTAGAAGAGCCACCAAAATCCCAACCCTTAAGTTACTACCTGAAACATGATATAAATAAAAACACTATAACAAATTGGATAAAGGGTGACGGGCGTAACCAACCTTCCAAACAGGGTTTTGAGAAGGAGGAAGGGGGAAAAGATGAGTATGATACGTTACCTAGGGGGCCAATATTCGAGAAACTATTGGTACAAAAAGTGGCTACTAAGCAGATGGCGTGTGGGAACTTTGAGATACCAGCTAGCATCGGGGATTTGAAATATCTTAGTGCTTTCGCCGACCAAGGATCGGAAGTAAATCTTATGCCCCTAACTATTTACATCCAACTAACGTCAAAAATGCCAGCCCCCACTCGTGTTAGGCTATCACTAGCTGGACACTCTTACGTATACCCCCTAGGAATTGCAGAAGATGTGTTAGTTAATGTCACAGGATTCATGTACCCCGTTGATTTTATGATCATCGATGATAAGGGAGATGGGTGCATGCCAATAATCCTTGGGGCACCATTCCTCACCACCGCTAGGGCTGACATTAAGTATGAAGGCAGGAAAATTGAGCTTAAATCAGGAAAAAGAAAGATTAGCTTCCCCATGACCCCGCGATGTGGGCATGAGAGTTTGAGTTGGAGAAAGCTCAGAAACAACATTGACACGTCACCTATTCGTGTTCAAGAGAAAATACTTGCATGGGAGGCGAGAATCAAAAGCTACAAGGAGGCTAAACATGAAAGAAGCAAAAGCAATGAAGTTCACATTGAGTTCGAACACAATCGACCAACAAAAAGCCATGTGCCATTCGAGGAAGGAAACTTAGTACTCATAAGACACTTGGAAATAACGATACCACCCGATAAACCGAGTCCCTGGTGGTATGGGCCCTTCACAATTGAGAGCATGAGCCAAGATGGGATGGCTAACCTGAGAAGTAAAGTAGGTTGAGAGGTGATTGCAGCTATCGACAGATCGAGGCACTACCACCACAATAGTAATGATCAAAACTACATGGGGTACATCATCTCAAGGGATGAGATCACGTAGTAACCAATGACCTTGAGTCTAGCTACAAGACTCGTAAATAAAGAAAAGCGCTTCTTGGGAGGCAACCCATGCTTTGTGTGATTTTTATTTTGTTTGTTTATTATTTGCTTCCGTATGCATGCTTTATTTTTATTGTTGGTAGATCATGTTTCAAAACTAAAATAGTGAAAATACTTTACTTTGTTGTTTGGCCTAGTCTTAACTTCATCCAAAGGTATTTTTTGCAAAAGATAAGTGTAAGGGGAAACCCCAAATATGTTTTTAAGAAACAAACCGATCATGGTTCTCCACAATATTAAGTGAACATGTATATTCGTACTTGTTAGAGTCAAATGCTTGTATCGAGTCATAATGAAGTTTTGCAGGATTTTCCAGGAAGTAGGACGAAGTTTTTCCAGAAATTTTCCGGAAACTTAACATAAGAATTTCTGCAGGTCACTTCTGACGGCGTCACAAGTTTACTCTTGACGGCATCACGTGTAAAAATATGGAAATTTTACCAGTTTTGTTTTTCTAACTAAGTCTTAAAGTTTTTGTTGAATCATTAGTTTTATAATCTCCAGGAAATCTACAAATATCATTCCACAAGCATTATATCTTATTTTGTTTTCTAGGATTTATTAACATATGTAAATTGCCGCCGATTTTATGCAAGGTTGCTTTGTCTGTTTTCTCAGGTTTTACAGGTTATATATGACTAGAAGATGATTATTATTATGGAAGGGAAGCTTTGATTATTCATTTTCTTGGAGGAAGATCTAACCTGGCCACCTTATTGTCCATACCGAGCGAATCAGGGGAGTATTTAATTTCATTCTTTTTACTTATTTAACTTTTACATTTTTTAATTGAACATTGGAGACAATGTTCATCCTAAGTGTAAGGGGAGGGTAAAATGATGATACCTTACAGATACACTTTCGCTTGAGTTTGTTTGTTTGATAGTAGATGTGTAATAAAACTATGAGAAATACTTGTTAGTGTAATCTTAGCCAAATTTAAAATTTTTTTACAACATTTAGGAGTGAAACTTTAGCCATAGCAAGCGTCTCATGGATAGGAGATTGTATGATTAGCACAAAACCGTACTATTCAGAAAAATTTTCCACCCAAATATGTGAGGTTCGCCTTTAGATTTGATAGGAAAAGCATTTACTATTAGTGCTTATGAGTGTACCGGTAGCATTTAGATTCTAGAACTTGCGTTAGTGATGCATCCCGAGACCGCTAGTGAGACTACATTCGTGTAGTAGGATTTACTATATGATAAGAGGCATTAGGATCACCCTTGTATTAAACCCGTATCATAATTACTTGACCATTTAGGTCATATTACTTGGCTAGTAAAGTCAGCTAATTTTTCCCACACCATTAGCGTTGTACTCATTTTTAGTACACGAAACCCCTAGTACACCCCTCCGAGCCTATCTTTTCATTTCTAACTTTAAGCATTTTACTTAAAGGAAGAATTTGTTACACCCCACTTAAATGTACACCCAAATCGCCTTAGCCTTCCGTGTATGCACTCATCTTTAGTGCATTATTTTTATTTGTTAAACCCTAAGTTAATTATCTAATTGATTACATGGTTGCTAAGTCAAGTCATATCCTTGTACATATTGTTTTGGGACGATTGGGACTCATGGGTAAAGTGCTTATTTTATGGAGTAATGGGGAAGAACATCAATTATTACCCCCATAGGTACGTTAATCTTAAAAGTACTCCAAGTGTTTTGATTTTCTTAATTCGAGTCATTAGATTAGTGTAAAGTATGTAAAGATTCAAGTGTAAGGGGAATTTTCATTCCCTATGATGTATTATTTTGGATGGTAGGGTAAGAGTGTATGTAAAAAAAATAGAAAGAGAAAAAGAAAAAAAACATACGGACTACCATCCCTTTTTATTCTATGTTCATTTTATGTTTTTGTTATTTTTCATTTATTAGCTTAAGTCGAGTCTAGTCTTGGCTTAGCAACGCCATATTGTACATGTAATTAACCAAGATTGTTAACTCGCCACCAGTAAAAACTGCCTATATCCAACAAAACCGTGTATTCCATATCCCTACACCTAACGTTACAACCCTTTAAAAGACCTCTTTGATAGTTTATCCTAGGTGCTTACGCATGTGGTGGAGGTTTGATCCTTTCCCAAGCCTATGGTAATCTATTTTGCTATGACAGGTAGTGAGAGATATTTTCCATTTCCATATTGTGATATAACTTTATTACACCCGAGAGATGTGAGTATCTAAACACTATTTGTGAGGTGCTAGTGTATGACCTCCGTGCTTGTCTTTGGTCTTTAGTGGAACGATTATTTGTTGTAGTTACTTTTATGTTAGTGTTAAATGACCCCTAACTTGTATTTTGACTAGAATAAAGGCGCATTTGCTTGAGGACAAGCAAATCTCAAGTGTAAGGGTATATGATGAGGCGAAAAATGAACCACTTTTAGGGGGTCATTTAAGCCCGGAATTGAATTTATTTGATCAAATATTACCCTAAATCGTTCCTTTTATGATTTTAGGTACTTTGGGAGAGAAATCAGGAAAAGGAAGCAATTCGGACGTTTTTGGAGCATAAAAGTGAAGAAAACGGCAAAGTTTTAATTTTCCATGCTGAGAACAGTACCTGACGGCGTCAAGAGGAAGACCCTGATGGCGTCAAGAGTAAAAGTGGTGACGACCCAGTGCAAACCTGACGGCATCACAACAAGGGCGTCAAGATTTAATTTTGTGACGGCCTGCATAAGGAGAATACATGACGGCGTCAGACCCAGATCTAGGCAGTCCGAGGAACTATTTGGCTGCGAGATGACGACGTCAGACATTTGTTCTTGACGCCATCACCTATCAAACTCTATATATAGTTTTCTATTTTTCATTCATAGGAGAGGAACGTGTGTGGAGAAACTAGGACCGAACTTTGTAAACCCTAGCTCATATTTTACAGTACTTTCAAGGGTTTTCACCCCTTGAATCCTTTCATATTCTATTGAGATAAGTCTTCTCTTAATTCAATCAATATGTCTATGTGTTGGTTGACTATATCTTGTGCTTGTCTTGATTTCAACATGCTAGGCTAGATCTATCTTGTGTTTGCTTGGATCTAATGAAACCTAGATGTTAATTATGTGCTGATTACTTGTTTATGGTTGTATTGGATGAATGATTTCAATGTTAGGCTTAAGAAAACTGGCAGATCTCCATTCTATAACATGCTTGAACGTCTTAGGAAACATGAACCGATATGTACTAGGTTTTATTGGTTGTATTTAATGCATGAGTAAATTCTAATGATCCTATGTTAGGAGCTTCTTAGCCGGCTCGACATAGGAGTGAAGTAGGCACTCATAGGATTGGGGAAGTAAGTACGTCACCGCATGAATGGTATTAAGGAATACAATCCGTCATCCACGCAACTATAACAAGTAATTAACGTGTAAAAGATATCTAGGGAGTAGTGAAATCTAAGTAAACACATTTCTCCCACATATTGCTCACAACTTTAGTTTAATATAGTTTATTTTCATTTTTTGTATTTTATCTTGATTGCATCTTTAGTATTGGGTTAGTTGACTAGCAACTAATTCCGCTAAACTCTTTCAAACCCGAGATTTTTACTTGCTTTCTAAAAAAAATATAAAAATACAAAAAGAATCATCCCTCATCTCTAGACCTAGTCTTTAGGTTTTCTAATCCTAGCGACACTATTCCTAGCTGAACGATCAATCCCCCGGTACTTGTCATTATACTATACTACATCGATCAGGTACGCTGCCTGGTGGGGGTTGTAAGCTTCTCGAGATCACTCGAGAGGTAAAGCCTGGTGCAATCCCTACGCTACCAGTGAGCAATTGGAAAAATAAGTTGTTATCTTATGCTGGGAGATTGCAATTGATTGCCTCTATACTATCTTCAATGCATGTATTTTGGGCCTCAGTATTCATTCTTCCAAAGGCAGTTATAAAAGATATTGATAAGCTCTTAAAAGGCTTCCTATGTTGTCAAGGAGAGTTATCCAAAGGGAAAGTTAAAGTTGCTTGGAAACAAATTTGTAAGACTAAAAGTGAAGGAGGTTTAGGCATTAAAGATCTTGAACAGTGGAATGAAATTTTGATGGCCAAACACCTTTGGAATGTTGTTTGCAGAAAAGACTCAATTTGGGTTAAGTGGATTTATGAATCAAAGCTAAAAGGGGAAAGTATATGGGTGGTCAAGTGTGATCAAAGTTCTAGTCATAACTGGAAAAAGATACTTAATCTTAGAAGCAAGCTCAGAAGTCATATTATGTGTTATGTGGGCTATGGGGAGAGCATTTTCTTATGGCATGATAGGTGGTGGGGTCCTGGTCCATTAAGTATATCATTCCTATGGATACTCTTGAGCAAGCATGACCGAGTCAATGAAAGTCAAAGATATGATCTGCAATAAGCAATGGTCCTGTCCAGCTAATTAGATTCATGAATTCTCTACTTTGCTTACTATTCCTATTCCATCATTATATACAAGCTCTAATGATAAATATATGTGGATTACTAATGAAGAAAGTTGTGTTAACTATGCTACTGATGTGTTTCGAAAGCTTTAAATTTATAATACTAATTTCACCATTTTCCTAAATTTATAAAACACATGGGTAAAGTATAACCCCCGTTTATAGTAAAGGTTTAGGTAAGACCAAGTCGTCCCAAGAGATTGTAGAAAAGCCAAGTTAGCAATTGTGTTAAAGTAAAGTCCCTAGATTGTCACTTATCCAGAGACTAGCAATTTAGATTGATTGTTTTATATGATTAAAAGCTATGTTTATTTAGGCTAAGAAACATGGAAGTCGCATGTAAATGATGAGCAAGCAATCATGAACAAGATATATAAGGAAGAGATACATGGTTAACACTCATACCTATAACTATCCAACATATTAAGAAACCCTTTCGACCTATGATTCTCAATATATCAAATGCATTAAGAATGGTTCATAACAGAAGTATACATAAGCCAATTTCCTCATCAAATTTGTTAGACATGAGATAAGGCATTAAACAAGATTATGGATGGGTTGGTAAATGTTTTATCGACCAATTTATACAAGGTTAACACCAAGTTGCCATAGACAAATACCTTGAAATAATACCAAAATGGCAGACCCTTTCGACCTACTTATACCACAGAGATACATCAAACATTCAGCAATGATCCAAGCATAATCTCATCAATTAAACTTAAGCATAGTATCAATAGCAAGCGTACATTACATTGCAAACAACCATATAACTATATCACCCAAATAAACATATAACGACTACTCCATTATTGTAATAACAAAACACATATCATTCAACATGAATTTCATAAACTTCATAATTCAATTCGACAAAGTAGAAAAGTGCACCAAGGTGATTACAACGAAAGAACAAATGATTTCACAGAGATAATTCTCTAGGCTCGTTCTCCTACATTGTCACAGCAATAGAATCACAACCTCGAACCCCGATATAGTAAACTTGGTATGAGTTCACCAATCTCACTTCGTATACATTCCCTACTTCTCGTTGGTGTTGCCCCCTTTTTCTCTGCTTCGTACCTTTACTTTTATAGGCTCATCTTGACCTAATTCAACTCCAATATTCAGTAAATGAGGACAAGTGATCGGCCTCACAATGAATGCAAACAATAACTCTGTTTTTTAACTGTCCAGGTAAGTGCGCCGTACTTCGCGTACATTCAACTTCATATACCCGCCAAGAAAGTACGCCGCACACAGTCGTAAGACCGGCGTACTTGGGTCTTTCATACTTGTATATTTTCATTCCAAGTCCCTCCTTTCTTATATTTGTCATTTAATTGTCTTTTTAGTGGTATTTCTGACTTTCTTCTCTCGTTCTATCCTGCAACCAGATTAGTACCAATTCTACACAAATAACATGATATTCTATATAGTATAATAGATAAATGATATATAATCAATGGAATAAACATGTATAATTAGAGTGTTATCTTAAAGAGGATCTTCTATAATTTCGCACGTGAGGGGTTATTTCTTGGTTTCGTCCAGTCATTAATAACTTGATTATTTTTAGATAATAGTAGATAGAAACAACGCTTGTAAGGAGTCCTATTAAAACCAAGAAATATAGGCCTGCCTGCCATCCACACCAGAATAAATAGAGTTTTCCGAAAAAACCTGCTAGTGGAGGAAGACCTCCTAGGGATAAGAGACATAGGGCTAAAGAGAGCTACCAACAAAGTATGGAATGATTTAAGAACACATGATGATAAGGTGGAGTGGTATGACTTGGTATGGTTCTCAAACTGTACACCCAAACACTCCTTTATAATATGGATGGCAGTTCAAGGGAGGTTATCTACTCAAGAAAGAATGCAGAAGTGGTACACTGATAAAGTTATGAAATGTTCTCTTTGTGGAAACTGCTTAGATTCTCTCAATCACCTATTTTTTGAATGCCAATACTCCAATGAAGTCTGGTCTATAATGAAAGATAAAGCTGCAGTCAGTTCCCTTCTAGATAAATGGGATGATATAGTGAATAGTATGAAGAGTATGAGACATAATAGATCTATAAGAAGTATTTTGAACAGGATTATTTTAGCTGCAAGTGTCTATTTCATATGAAATGAAAGAAAAAAAAGGTTGTTTACAGATGAAAAGAAAGGCAGCAAGGAATTGGCTATAAATATAATCAACCATGTGAGACTTAAGTTGTCTAGCTTAACTGTAAGGAAGACAAATAAGGTTATGGAATTCTGCAAAGAATGGGAAGTTATTATGCAAAGATAGGGGGAAATGAGTATTTGGAACTTGATGGGTGAATATAGTGAGCTAATATGAATGATTGTATGGTTGTTTCTATCTCCCCTGCTAATAAAGGGGTATTTGGATACTTGGATAAAAGATGCATAATCTGCTTTTTTAGTACAGACAATTGAGTTCATGTTAAGTCTGTTACTTGATGGTTATTACACCAACATCTCTAGTTTCTTTACATTGAAGAAACTGAGATTTTACAACTCACTAACAATTGATGGCCTTGTAACTTGGATTTCTAAAGCTGATTATCTATTGAATTTCAATGGCAGTTCTTAATAGGCCTTTGTTAGGTAATTGTGATCTAAATTGAAATGCTCTCTAGATAAATAGTCTTTTGAAAGTCATAAAGTAGGTTTCCAATTGTTGAAGGGTAAGTGAGTTTGGAGGGCAGTGTATGAAGATAGGAATAGTGAGGAGTGAAAGATGAACATACTTGGTCTTATCTATACACTGCCAAGGGGGATTGGATGATACTCCCCTCAAGGTATGTGTTTCCAAAATCCTGAAGCCTTTTGTAAAGAGGGAAATGTAGGGATTTTGGAAGAACCCTTGACTGGGAATGATGGGTACCTAGTGAAGCCTTTTGTCTTGCCTACTTTGATTGTTGTGGATGCTGGATGAGTAATCTTGGTGGGAAGGCAAAAGGAAATGTAGCTAGATGGTATTGGTGCTAGAGAGGTGAATGAAGATTCTGAACTGTGTTTGGATAATGAGATAATGTTATATATCTGTAGTTGTATTTATAGGTCTAGTATTATCTGAGATAGTAGACAGCTTTGTCAGATATAGGATACTAGTTTTTTTTCTTTCGTTTTTTTTTTCTTTTTTTTAACTGATTAGGGAATGTCCTATATCAGGTGTATTTTTCTTCTTAAGTTGTAACAATTGATTGGAGTATAATATAAATTTTCACCTTTACACCAATTTTTTTTTATTGTGTCATCTGCTATGGCACAATTTAGGAGGTTTTATTAGCATTACAAATAAACTATAGGTGACTTCTGGCCTGTTTGACCTGCTTCTGTTTTAGCTAAAGGGGTGTTTGGAATTGCTTATTTTTTCTGCTTTTCTCCTTATTATTAAGTAGAGGCAGTTTTGTGTTATCCATACTGCTTCTGCGTATCTGAGGTAAAATAAATAAGCAGGAAAGGAGCTACTTATTCAAAATGTCCATTCATGTAAAACCCAAAATTAATTTTTCCTAGCATATTAAACCTAAAAGTCTAAAACCTTTCATCAATGAATTTGATTGATTTTTCGAGTATTATTGGACTTTTTACAAAATAAGCAAATCCAAACAATATTTCCCGAAGTGCTTATTTTTTGAAGCTTATATGTACTCAATTATAAGCATAAGAAAAATCAGAAATAAAGCAAGCGAAAATTACTGCAGAAGCCACTGTGGAGAGTGGTTGCCTCGCAGTAGGCTGTTTTTTTTATTCCATGTGAGGCAACTAAAATCGCTGCAAGCCTGCAGCGAGATACTTTCCTTACACGTGTCACGTTTTCGTTAATTTAAAAAAAAAACAATAAAAGTTGTATTTCTTGTAAAGGTTGCAGCGAAATACCAAAAAAAGGGACCCACTACCTCTCTCTCCTCTTTTTGGAGCCACCTTAATAATAAAAATATATATATATATATACCAATTTCCCTTCAAACTTGCAGTGAATTACAAGTTTTTGGGTCCACATGCCATGCGTAAATTAAAAAAAAAAACACAAATATATTTCTGGAATGTGTTGCAGCGAAATACAACATTTGGGCCCACGTGTCATACGCATTAACTAAAAAACAAAAAAATATGTATCTCGCCTTTGAATTGCAGCGAAATAGCATGGGGAAGGAGCAATATCTTTTAGAATCCAGTTGAATGACAATACTTACTCACCGGAGTAAGTATTGGTACCGTCCCTTTTAAATTTTCATACGTAAAAAAAATTTTGGGAAAGATTGTGTTGTATGTTTCTCGGAAAAAAAAAAAAATAAAAAAATAAAAAAAATAAAAAAAAACTTGCTTTCTTGTGGTGTTTTGTTGGTGGTTGTTTGTGGTGGAGTATTGTTGTGTTTGTGTTGTTATCGTGGTGGTGGTGGTGGTGTTGTAGTGTTGGTGGAGTATTGTTGTGTTTGTGTTGTTTTCGTGGTGGTGGAGGTGTTGTTGTAGTGTTGGTGGAGCTGATGTGTGGTTGAGTTGTAGTTGGTGTCGTGGTGTTGGTGGTGGTGTCGTGGGGTTGGTGGTGGTCTTGTATTGTTGGTGGTGGTCTCGTGGTGTTGGTGGTTGTTTGATGTGGTAGTGGCTGTCGTGGGGTTGGTGGCTATGTTGGTGGTGGTGGAGGTGTTGTGTGGTGGAGGTGAGGTGTTGTACTGTCGTGGTGTTGGTGTTGGTGCTGTTAGTGTTGGTGGTTGTGAAGTGTTGTTAATATGGCGCAAAATAATGATGTTCCGGTAAATATCAACCTTTGGTCTTTTAAAATTTTTTGGTTTTGATCCTTATTTTTGTAGTTAATACGTATATGTTTATTATATGTTTTATTAGGATTTTGCCGTTGATCTTACCTGTAGAAGTAAGCTAAAGTTGCTTCACGACATTAAGCAAAATTTTAGAAATACCAATAAGGATGCCATGTTTAGGCGAACGTGTTTTGGATGGTTGTTTGATTTAGCACAAATGCAAGAGACATGTATCCTTCTACATTATATTAGTTTATGTCAAGAAGAACCTGCCCTGGGAGACACGGATGTCGTTCCCTTGACATATCATGTAAGAGGGTACGAGTTAAAATTTGGTAGACAGGAGTTTTGCCTCGTAACGGGCTTACGATTTGGGATTGAATTTAAAGAATTTTTAGAAGGTCGTCCTACTCCATTTTGGCGACGTGTCTTTTCATCCGTATATGATGGTTGTAGCATAACTGTCGGAATGGTGTATGATAAGCTTTATAACGAGGACTTTGATAAACTTAGCGATAATGATGTCGTTCGCTTTAGTTTGGTAGGACTGTTGGTGCTAGTGTTGTTAGGGCTTGAGTTTAATTACAAAGTCGATAATTGGATATGGAGCTTGGTAGACAATTTGGATGCGTGGAACATGTATCCTTGGGGTAATGTTGTATGGCGAACATTGTATAGTCAGTTAGTTGGCGCCGTTGGTACTCGTCTTGAAGCTTTTTATGCAAAAGCGCCGCCACCGCCAGATGCTAAGGGTAAAGTAAAAAATCCTAAGTATACGTTGATGGGGTTTCAATGGGCCTTCAAGGTGCGCCTATTAATAGTTTTTGTTCTTTATGTTTATGTATAATGTTAGAGAAATTAATCAATTAACTTTGTTTTTAGAGTTTGATATTGGAGAGTTATAGAGTCGGGGCTATTATTCTTTTAATCGTGAAGACCGCTATCCTAGAGCGTGTGCTTGGGGTTTTAAGAGGAGGTTTAAACGCAGTGTGCTCGATGAATTTTTGGTGAGTTGTTATTTAAGCATACCCTTTACTTGTTATGTATAATTTATATGAAATGAAAGTTATTGTTCGATATTTTATATGTATACCATAACAATATTGATTATATATATATATATATATATATATATATATATATATATATATATATATATATATATATACTTTATAGGAAACGCAACCTATTATAAGGCTTCTCCCCGATGATCGTGAGCGTAAAGAGGATTGGTGGGTTCATAGCTTAGCATACTTTGAGGGTCGTTGTACCCAACCACCGCCATTACCCCCTCCCACAGACCCTTATAGCCGAGACGACGTTCCGGAAGAGTTATATAGAAAATTAACGGAATATGTGGAAAAACATAAGCAATTTGAAGCTTTGAACGATAAAGTACTACAACACGAGACGTTGATCCAACAACTATTAGGTTACATGCAGGTAATTTTTATTTTTGAAATTTGAAGCGTATACATAGATTAAATAATAGTTGTTTATTATTCCACAAGTAGTTGTTTATTATTCCGATATAGAATTAGATGCAGACCCAGCAAAGGGGTGTTAGTGGATTTACGGGGTTTCCGAACTCTAAAGTATGTTTTCAGTCTACTATAGTTTATTTATTTTTTATCACATGTGCTTTCAGTTTGGATAACGAACAAGATAATTTTCTAAACAATGACTCTGGTTATAAACATGAGGCCAATTTCACAAAAACGGGCTCATCATTTGCTTTCAATTCGAATAATGAACAAGAAGATGATTTTCTAAACAAAGATTATGGTTATAATCATGAGGACAATTTCACAAAACTAGGGTCATCATGTGCTTTCAGTTCGGATAACGAACAACAAGATGATTTTCTAAATAATGACTCGGGTTATAAAAATGAGGCCAATTTCACAAAACCAGGGTCATCATGTGCTTTCAGTTCGGATAACGAACAAGAAGATGAGCCAAGTAATACTTATTTGGATTTAAATAATCAGCCGCAACCCATTCACCATAATTGGACAAATTGTTTTAAATATATCCCCCAAGTTCCTGAAACACCACTTTACAAGTCAAAACCATTTTCTACAGAGGTTTATAATAAAGAAAATAGAGTAAAAGTCAACGAGCTTTTTTTAGATAGGGCTACGTTAGACATGGAATATAGGTTGAAATCTATAGAAGATGGTTTTGAATTTGTTTCCAAAAAAAGTAATCCGACTACGCATAGCATTAAATGCGTTCAACATGGAAAATGTGCATGGTTTGTTAATGCAAAACGTTGGAAGAATTCAGATGTTTTTCAAATTACAAAGATGAATGATGTTCACACGTATGATAGAACTCAAACATTTCCTAACCATCGAAATGCAAACAAAAAAGTTATTGCCCACATTATGAAAGGTAAATTACAAGATGGTAGCCGTGATTTGAAACCAAGAGATATACAAAAAGATATCTTGGCACAATATAAAACATCTATATCTTACAAACAAGCATGGAGAGGTAAGGATTATGGGTTAAAAATGTTAAGAGGTTCACCATCAGAATCGTTTGAGATGCTACCCTATTACTGTTACAACTTAGAGAAAAAACCCAGGGACTGTGACACGAATAAAGACAAACAATGCAGGAGTTTTTGAAATTTTATTCATTGCAATTGGTGCATCGGTAAGTCTCGTTATTTTTTTTATTAATACATTTTGTTTAGATACATGACAACACGTTTGCTTGTAAAAATTGTTTATATTCAGTTGCGCACGTTTCGAACCATCCTCGCCCAATACTTATAGTGGACGCGGCGCATTTAAAGGGTGTTTACAAGGGTACCAATTTCCAAGCTGTAGGGATGGACGGAAACAACCAAATTGTGTCAATTGCTTACGGTATATGCAGAGGAGAGACTGGAGATTTATGGTCGTGGTGGATGTCAGTACTTAAGGAGTGTGTAGGCGATAACCCAAATATGGTTATCATATCTGATAGGCATCCTTCGATAGCTTTATCAGTAAGGAATGAGTTTCCGTCGGCGTTTCATGGTATATGTTGCCATCATCTAATGATGAACCTTAAACTAAAAAAAAAAAAAAAAAAAAAATTAAAGGTCTATACTGGGGCATATGCAAAGCGTATACAACAGATGAGTGGCAAAGAAAAATGAACATACTCTGGTCTGTTCAATCAGAAGCGTACCAGAAGCTAATGGAGGTTGATCCTACACGTTGTTCTAGAGCGCATTTTCCACGTACTCGTTACAATTACTGTACATCCAACAGTGCCGAGTCTCTTAATTCTTGTACTGTTAGGTACAGAAACCTACCGGTTACAATGTTGACCGACAGGCATCGAGATATGGTGCAGAAGTGGTATTTTAACCGTCGCAAAGCTGCAGGTATTTATTGCTTAAAAAATAAAGTATATATTAAACGTGTGAGTTAATGGTAAATTAATTAACTGATTTATATTCATGTTTTTTTGAAGCAACAATGAAGTATGAAATCACTGATTGGGCAGCAGATAAGGTGGAAAAAAAGAAAAAGAAAAAGAAAAAGCGTCAGATGGGTTGTATACGGAATTAACCAATTTCAGTATCAAGTTTCTGATGGGCTATATAACCGTGAAGTGAACTTACTGACCAATGAATGTGAATGTCGGAAATGGCAGCTTTCTGGGATAACTTGTGGTCATGTTATTGCTGTTAGTAGGTTTTTGGGTCTAACAAATTGTGTTCAATATGTACAGGACTGGTTTAAAAAGAAAAAATATCAAGCAACCTACGCGGATTCAATTCAATTTGTTGGCAATTTTAACGAATGGGAGTATCCAAGCCATATACATCCTGTTACTCCTCCAAACATGGATAACCCTCAGCCAGGTCATCCAAAAAATACAAACCGTATACCATCACAAGGTGAGGAACCAACTACAAGACATTGTAGCAGGTGCAATGAAGTGGGGCACACTCGTGGGCGATGCAACAAATCATTCGTCCCTGATCCGCCTGTACGCAAAGGTAAACAAAAGCAACAAGAATTTGCAATGGATGAGCAACCATATGCTCAAAACTCGTACGCTTACCAAGACTATGGTCAAAACACATACCCCACTAACCATAATGATCAAAACCTATACACGCAAACATTCGATCATACCTAGTACGCGTCTCAAAGTTACTACCACAATGGATACCCATCTCAACAATATGATCAAAACACGCATGCTACACAAGTGTATGATCACAATCACACACAACCATCATTCAACATGTCTCAACAAAACCAAACACAAACACTTCAAAATGATCATCAATACCCATCGCATATGTATCAACAATACGATTCCCAGCAGTATGCCTCTTAACATATAGATGATCACAACACGCAACGTTCAAATAGTTGGTTTAATCACCTTGGTTTTTAAGATGGTAGAACAGTTTATGTGTTTTTAATATTTCCAACCTACTATGTAATGTAATTTACGTATCCTGTAATAAATTCATTCTTTTTTAATGTTGTTATATAAATGTTGCCGTACTTTCCTAAACCAATAATTCGCAAAATGTGTAATTACAAATCATTATCATAGTTGTGTTAAGACTTGACAATAAGTACAATTTTATATATCACATACCTCTATAAAAAACTAACATGTATATATATATATATATATATATATATATATATATATATATATATATATATATATAAACCTAAACTCTTAATCTTACAAGCCAAAAACAAAAAAACATAACCCTAAAATTACATGTATTTCGCGGCAAATAAGAAGGGAAATATATATATATATATATATATATATATATATATATATATATATATATATATATATATATATATATATATATATAAAATTATTTGAGTGGCCCAAGAAAATAAAAACGCTGTAAATAACAAGTGGTCCCTCTTTTGTTCTTATTTCGTTGCAATGGATACAAGAAATACATTTGTTTTTTTTATTAAATGAGTGGGCCCAACACTTGCATTTCGCTGCAACAATGCATAGAAATACACACACACACACACACACACACACACACACACACACATATATATATATATATATATATATATATATATATATATATATATTAACGTGGGTCCAAAAAGAGGAGAGAGTGTGAGTGGGTCCCTATTAAATTGTATTTCGCTGCAAAGTGTATGTGAAATACTTTTTTTTTTTTTTTTTTTTAATCAACGAGAACGTGACACGTGTACGAAATCTATCTCGCTGCAGGCTTGCAGCGATTTTAATGGCCTCACAGGGAATAAAAAAAAATAGCCTACTGTGAGGCAACCACTCTCCACAGTGGCCACTGCAGTAATTTTCGCATAAAGCAATCCCAAATACCCTTTTGATTTGACCCGTACAGATAAATGTCACATTCATAAGAATTTTGAACTTTGTGATTTAGTATTCTAGGTTTTAAAGGAAAAACACCTGTATGATATTATACCGGTGGAAATGATGCTTCACGGTCATGAAACTTTGCCACTTCCCACAGATCTTCACTGCCCCTTAACTTTGCGATCTCCTTTATGTTTCTGTTGGTGAAAATTTCAAAATGACACAAATTGATCAGTTTAAATGATATAAAAACTCGTCAGTAGGAAATAAGGATACTCACTGATCAGGGTCACCAACAAAGGGTGATCTTCCAATGATGAAGTAGAGTAAAGTGACCCCAGCAGACCATGCATCAACCTTGGGGCCCTGGTATATAGACTTCGACAATACTTGAAACATATAAGAACACGTATAATTAGGATACGAAAGAAGATCGTTAGAAAGATGCATGATGGTTTACTGACATTTTATTCTTTTCACAAGCATATATTACTGAAAAATGGTAGCCTTAATGATGAACATTTTTAACACTTCAAAGGGCTATTGGTAAACTAAAATGCCGCCCGACTGCCATGGATAAAAAAATTAGAGGTGGCAAAATGAGCGGCTCAAGCTGGTTGGATAACAGGTGATTTTGTTATGGGTCTAGAGTCTATAGACAGGTTAGACCGGCTTGTGTTGTCCCAAAAAACTTTTTGGCACAAAACTTGGACCTCTTTTTTATATATTATTAAGTATCTAAATCTTTGAAAGTTTTTGATGTAGTTTTTGATGCAACTTAGAGGTAATTGATTTGGTGTGTGTATTTTTACTTTTGTTTACTTTAATAGATTACTTGGTAACATAATGCAGAACCACCCCTATTTGATATTTCGATGTTATTAACGTTATATTACTAATCATCAAGTTCAGTCATAAACTTGAGGTTTCATTCTTTCAACACTTGTTTAATTAATTAATAGCAAATGTGATAAAACTTATGCGCACATTTCTAACACTGTAGGATTACATATTTACGGCTTCAACGCTATGTAAATGATTTCTTAAGATTCATGCTTGGCCTATATTAAAATGGACCTAATGATTTGGCTGTCCAGGGTGCACATGTTTTAATGTAACATTTTTTAATCTGAGATTACTTTATCTATGAGAAAATTACTTGCTTTTCTTTAATGGTTCTGTGTTTCAATGTTTTTGGTTGATTCAGGTGTTTCTGTAGCTTATAGCTTATAAGGAATATGCTTTTATCGTTTGCTAAGTATTTAGATTAATGTTTACAATGATCAAACCAAACCCGATAAGTGTTTAGATTAATTTTTACAATGGTCGAACCAACCCCCATTCTTGACATAATGACTCTTTGTGGACTCAAAACCAAATGCAGGTACAATCTAGTTAACCTTACCATTCTCTTTGCTCTTTCAAGATTTTACATTTTGAAAGTGCAAAATTATTAATGGTGGATTTCTTTCTTTTTTTGAAAGATTGTATATGTTAGGAACTTTTTGTAACCACGTTAAGGGCTAATCATACTTCACATGAGTATTAGTAAAATATATATATATATATATATATATATATATATATATATATATATATATATATATATATATATATATATATATATATATATATATATATATTTTAATTTGTTACTTTCATGAATAATGAGTCTATGATCATGAATTAAATAGTGTTTGGGGTTGTTAATTTGAAGAAGGATCCTCTAAAATTGTAAACACAATTTTATTAAAGTTGTGAGTCATTGTATTTGATCCAATGGCTCAAATCAAAAGAAGTTTTTTGATTTGAGTCATTAGATCAAATTCAATGGCTCACAATCTTATAACTTTACTAAAGTTGTCTTATACAACTTTAGAGGATCCTCCTCCTGTTAATTTATGTTGCAAATGATTGCTTAAGCTACCCGAGGGTTTAAAAACAATACTCATAGCTGTAACCATATAAGTAGCATTTTCTGTTACCTTTAGCAAAATTCATAATTGGGATATGGCTAATCTCTAATGCAAATAAAGCAATAATTCTTTTAGAAGTTAGTTAGGTGGTATCAACTGAACTCATAAATACCCTTTGCGATTTGTTTTTGTTTTTATAAAGTTATTTTAGGCAACAATTCCTGAAATAGTAAAGCTGACAATTTGAGACTCATTTGTTAAACATGGTTCAAGTTTAATAAATATTTATTAGATGACACGTCTAGTTGGATAATATTCTAGATGGTCCAAATGGTAGTTGATATAAAGTGCAATTGTATAACAATTACCTAACGGGTCGGGTCTAGCGGGTCAATGAAAATTGAAGATTTTTTTACCTTTTCATTTGTAACTCAAAATATTATTTACTTTTTTAAATTACGCAGGTTAACCGAGACCTGTCTAGACCCGTGACCCAACCCACCCAATTTGACCAGTTATATGAAATAGCATGTCGAAACTAATGATCTACTCCCAAGCATATTTTATGCAAGACCATAAGCTTATAATGACGAGTAGTAACTTATATGTAAGTGAGTTCTATTGTTTTCATCACATAAAGCTCTCAACGATTTCAACATACCTACCTTTTCTTCCTTAAATAAAAGATACGTGTCCAGGAATAGTTGGCTACTGTTACACCCTTTTCTTCCTCTTTGACTAACTACTACACCAGCTTCCATCTTTCTCCCTTTTTATTTGATTCCAAATTCTTTCTTTATCATGCATTCCTTCACACCTCTCTAGCTTTTAATGGAGATTCTCGGTTGATAAAGTTTTACACCTTTTTCTTATGCAATCTTTTGTTCTTGACTCTTAATTGCTGCACTATTTTGGTTATGGCCAAGGTTATATAGAGGTTCGATTTTATAGAGTTTTTAATATGTTGTTCTAGAGTCTCGTTTGAAAGCTTTTAAACGTGGTTGATGTTTCTAAACTAGTTCTTTGCTAATAATCTTCAAGGAACGTAGCCACCTGGGGAGAGCCTTGCAGCTGCAGGTGATGCTGAAATGACCGAGAAAATTGCAGTTGCATTATTGGATGTGAGTCTTTATCATGTTTATATATATATATGTCAAACATTCTAACAATTAGATACACTATGGTTTACTAATCACTAAATTTTAAATAACATCTATGTAACTGCACTAGCTGTAACTTAGATTTCTTTTATGTAAGGACTATTCGTTTTATAAAATATCTAAGCTACTACAATTTCTTTTGAAAGGATTATGATCGAAGACACTGTCTGAAGGTGGGAGATGAATTGTTAAAAATAGTATATTGATTATCAAAGGCACCGGTAAGGTGGAGATGGATTGGTGAAAATCCGTAGATTGTAGTATAATACGGAGTATAAATTTTCCTCAATTAGTAGTGGATAGTTTGAGGTTATATGTTGTGTCTCTTCCGGGTTGTATTTGGTTTGTACTTGTGTTATTTTTTCTTCTCAGGTTCCTTCTCTTTAATTGTCTTGTTTGGAGAGAAGGGATGCCGTTTGTTTGTATCATTTTTGTTGTTGCCTTAATATAATGTTGCCTTTCTAAAAAAATAAATTTCCTCAATTAGTGATGTTAATGAATTATACCTGTAAGCTATATTAAAAACAATGCTATTTATTTATTTCTTTATTTTAGTGAGGTGTTAATCTTGATGGTTTGTAGGTCAGGTGTTTAACACTCAAATAATTTTTACATTAGTTAAGTTTTAAGATGATGAAACATACTATGAAAGTATGACCTACTCAAATGACTATATGTATGGCGTGTAAATATGAATGGATTTGGGAGTGGATTTTAAATGTGACAGGGGGGTTGACTGCTTGAGAATGTGGCATTTGAAAGGACATAACTTTGTTTCTTTTAATTTTTATGATCTTTATACTTGTACTTTATCGAACATTTGAGTTAAAGTTTGCATCCATGCAAGTTGTTTTATTAATGATTTAAATGACAAACCCATATTCCAGTCCCTCATTATGCGAAATAAATAAGATTAGTGACCCTCCAGAATTTTTCCATTTAGAGTTTTTCATAGAAAAAGATTACGTTTACAATGAGACTTCAATCCACACCACTTAGGTGAGTCACTTTGGATACACGCTGAAACTGTCAAATCAAAGACCCGTTTTTCCATGTAATCCACTTGACAACCTTAAAAGCCGAACATAACCATCCTGGGCCATGCTTTGCACGGCCAAAGATAATTACCTATCTTAATATCCAATATCCCAAATGTAGGTTCATTTCAAAAATACTAACATATGTTGTTTTTTTTTTACTATTAATTGTAAAAATACATAGATCATACACCAATCCCCGAAGACTTCCATCTTATACCAACGAATCATGGATGTCTCCACAAGAACGGTGTTGCACTTAAAGCATGATATTTCACATCCAGGTACATATATTTAGTTATTTATGCTATATAACAACAATGAATCAAAATCTGTCTCAAGCATGCATACTAAGGGTTGTTTGGGTAGCTTTTATACACACCTTAGACAGACAAAAAGATAACATAAACTGTATCAACGTTTGCAGTATCAAACACATGGTTTGAGATAATAGTTTGGACTGCTTAAAAGTTACTATAATAACGAGACCTCTTTTCAGATAATAACATACAAAAACCCAAACAATCAATTGTGCCATTGTGGATATATGTTGTTACAAAACGCAAAAAGCTGAAACTTTTTTTTTATCAACCCTCACCCACAGAGTCCCTTAAGCTCCTAAAATAATCTAGAAGTTATTTTAATACAACATTTGTTTGTTTCTTTATTCATTGCTTTCTTAGTGGGGTTTATTTGGCATCTTTTTGTGCTGATTATGACCCAAATTTGCTTTTAACTTTTAATCTTGATAAAGATATTTGTTAAAATATGTGGAATAAATTATTTAAGGCATTAGGAGACTTTTGGTTATATGACTTAGAGTGAATTTACCCTTTTTAGTTATTGATTGACAACTTAAATGTGCAGGTAATATTGGTAAGATGAGTATCATAGATTCATAGGATTGGACTTAAAAGCAGAAGTGAGACTTGCAGAGCAAAGCTCTTTAACTTATAATCAAGAAAATACTTTTAAGCCAAAAACCGGTGACTACAACAAATCTACAATAGTGCGAGAAGCCGTTGTTTATATTGCCTATGATAGTATGTTGATATGAGATAATTCTAGAGTAATTTTCAAACAACCGTGAATGTTTATGCCATTAGCCGCTTGGCGTTTTTCTACCTGGAAGTGATAGTTTGCAACATTTTTTAATGGAAGGGATCTTTTCATAAATTATTCTGATATGAAAAACTACAATGATGCGATCATTGGTTATGGTGGTACAATTTGTTGGAATAATAATATCATGAAAATCATATAAATAAACCAAACACATCAAGTAAAGCATATCGCGGAAGCAATTATAACAAGATCATATAATGTGTAATTAATTAATCAAATATAAATAGTAAACATACCGTAGTGATTCTAGCCCGAACAAGAATCAAATGCAATCTTCAACTCAAGAACCCTAACTAGGGTTTATGTGAACAAATCCAAGAAACAAACAATGATGTGTTTGAATCATGATCTTGTACACACGTACTACTTCAAGTAAACGTTTATGCAAGTAAAACGAGCACAAGCACTAGGAGAATAACAAAGTATTCGACTCCCTTAAACGGGGTGTCGAAATCTTTGCTAGAAGAAGAGAAGAGAAAACACACAAGATTAGATGTTCAAGTTATGAGAAAACAATGAAACCTTGTGTGTTTATATAGGATAGAAAACTTGAAACAAAAGCTTCACCAAGGGATGTGGGATCCCTTGGCCGATCGGCCCATAGAACCCACAAGGGAATTCTAGAGCCTTCTTGACATTCCAATTTTCATCTATAGTCCCTTTTCTTTTATTCGTCTAATGGTCGTTAGCCTTTTCCGTAAAATGTTAACGATCATTACGTGTTTACGTTCTAATAATTAATATAACATTTATATATAATTATTACTCATTTACTTTTCATACGTAAAGTATGCAATCCCGTGATCTCGAGTTCGATCCTAACACACAACTATTAATTTATGTTCATAAATCTAACACAATTTAGCAGTTTTATTTGCTTAATTGTTTATATGGTTTGTAATCACGTAAGATAGGTAAATATGGAGCTCAAACAATGTGTCATGTACATGTTTGTTTCAGTTAGAACATTTTGAAATGAAAAGAACTAGGTGAGAGAAACAACACAACTACAAAACATGACATAAATCAATATTCTGTGCCTGCACATGTTTAAGTTTATATAAAAAACACAAGTATTAAACTTATCTGTTCACAACAAACAAATATAGTTTAAAGTTTAAACCTAAGTATTAGCGTAAATTACCAAATGAGTACTTTTTGTTGATCCATTTCTCAAAAGGTGACAAAACCAACTAGTCTTCCCAATTTGGTTATGTGCTAACGTGCGAATGTGCGATTCCCTTAGTTTCTTGACACGTGTCAAGACAAATAGGACTTGTCCCCCACTATCACTTGTCACTTGTCTCACTCACTCTCTCTTATCCCCCACTATCTCTTACCCTTAGTTTTATTTCCAGATTCAAATGTGCGATTTAAATGTGTTAATGTGCGACTTCGCTTTATTTCCAGATTCAAATGTGCGATTTAAATGTGCTAATGTGCGACTTCGCTTTATTTCCAGATTCAAATGTGCGATTTAAACTGAAAACTTTTCTCAATTACATTGCAAATGGTTCTAGTGAGATTCTTGAAATTGAAACCTTTTCATCATCCAAACTGAAACCTTTTGTAGATCTATTAAAAAAATCAAGAAAAACTTGTAGCTCTATTAAAAAAAATCAAGAAAAATTCGTAGATCTATAAAAAATCAAGATTGATGGTGGATATGTGGTGGTGTTGATCAAGTGGTGATGGTGATGAGGTGGTGATGGCGGATCTGTTGTGGTGATGGGGTGGGGGTGGTGGTGACTGGAAAAAAAAGGGAGAGAGAAAGTGATGAAAAGAAATAAATGAGAAGGGAGAGTGGTGAGGTAACTTTATTATTAAAAAAGTGAGATCGCACATTCGCACGTTAGCACATGACCAAATTGGGAAGACTAGTTGGTTTTGTCACCCTTTGGGAAATGGATCAACAAAAAGTTCTCATTTGGTAATTTACGCTAAGTATTATTTGAACTCATACTAGTAGTTAAACTATCCCGTGTGTGAACGGGCAACACAAGTTCTAATGATATCAGGCGAATCGGGAATAGGAGTGGGGTTATCCCCTAAGGAGAGGCTCGCGGTTGGTATCTCTGCCCGAGGATGCGACACTAACTCGAGCCAACAACTAACATCTAACAACTAACCCGCCGATAAAAAAAAAAAAAAAAAAAAAAAAAACTAGTTTTGAATAGTTGGAATAATAATTTGGTGGTAAAGGGGTGACAACCTTCTTTAGGTTACTTTACTATGGTAAAATTGTGGAACATGAGTCAACCATCTTTCTACTCTTCCCCCGTACCCGACTTTATTATCTCACTTTTGTTTCCTCTCAACTTTATTATGGTAAAGGGGTGACAACCTTCTTTAGGTTACTTTACTATCTCACTTTTGTTTCCTCTCAACTTTATTAGATCACTTATGAAAATGAAAAAAAGCAGTAAAATTTTGATGGTAACGTGGTGACCCCCAAGAAAAAAATAAAATAAAAACACAATTGACTAGTCTCTTTATTCTCTATCCATGCATGAAAATGAACAAAAGAGTCTTGGAGTCGACCTATTTTCTTTGTAACGACGAAATCGATGTCCCGTTACATATAAAACCCCAGCACCTCATTATGAAAAAATCATACTCCTCACAAGAAAACCCAATAAACTAGTATTCTTTCTCATTTGAAGGATTATTTTCCATATTCAGGGTTTAGGAGGAAAATGATGCCTATCTTGAATGAGATACACGAAATTGAAGGAATGGTCGTCATCCCACTTGAAGAACAACCCCCACAAATCAATCACCCGGTCTTATTCATCAGAGCCTCACTTTTCTTACAAGACCTCCGTGCACGTGGCGTCGCTGCATTGCATGGTTTAGCTGCAATTCTGGGTCGCCTCTTGCCGGAGGATGGGGTTGTTTTGCCCCAACCTACACTTAATTCTATCATCACTTATTTACTTGCTTTCGTAGCAATCAAAGCACAGAGCCATCCTCATTTCCCTTATATGACACACCATAAGTCAGTTTTGGCTGCTGTTATATGTGTAGTTATGTTTGGTTTTGCTTCTGCAGCCGAACATGTCCTCACGCGTGTTGATCAACGTCCTGTTCTCAAGGGTGTAGCTCGTACTGGAAGGATAGTCTGTTTGTTCCTTTTTGTCATGATTCTGACATATCTCTCCTGTTTTTAATATTTACTCGTTGTTGTATATATATATAGTTGTCTGATGATCATTTCTTTAGGCAATTGCATGTCTGATCATCATTTCATATGTACTAGCACTAGCTAGCAATACTCTGTTTCCCATTTGTTTGCGCAAGTAATAATAATAAGCGCTCCATCAAACTATCTAATCGACTGTGTTGTTTGTTTGCCACCTCAATCTCATCTTGTTATAGGATTGGCTATATCTGCTACGGTTCAATCTGATATATATATTTTGTTGTTAGGGCTCAATTGCACTCTCATATTCACTGATATTTGATCTTCTGTTTGCTGTTTGTGCCACAGTGTTCAGCTAACTTTGTTGCAGCTTCAACAAGTTGAAACACTATTTTAGTCTTTGGTTTATCGATCAGTTAAGGAAATGTAGTCCTTTACTTCTTGATTGGTTGGTGTATATATAGTGACGTGAAGTCTATAAGCAAAAGAGTCTGAAATTAAAGAATACTTGCTGAAGCTAGGTACCTGCTGATATATGTGTTTTAGAATGTACGTTTAGTCATTTATGTATGTTCTCTTTTGGATAATGGACATCTTGTTGCTAGAGGGCATGTCCTTAGCAAATTCTGGGTCCATCTTGTATGAATCACTATTATTATTACAAACTTGGTTTGAAGGATTTTTTTAGATGAGTTGTCATTTTCCAGTTAGTGTTTTCACTTAAAAGTAAGTACTTAAAAGGTATTTCATACATAGTTTCACGTCAACGTGTGGATTTTTTTTGTGTGGATTCTTTACGTGATTCTAGCATTGCTCTTTATACATATATAGATATACTATCCATTTTATGATGTGCATTTTTGTCTTCTTTATAATAAGTGCTTGTGGACGACCAAATATCAAAAGTTGGATTATAAGATTGTGATTGTATCTTGTCGAATGCATATCAAAAGTGCCGTTGATCTAGCATTTATAAACTCCAAAAATTCATTGAGTGACGATCCTTAGCAACGAGAGATAATAGTTACATGTCTCATTTTCGCCTTTCAAGGCACATATACATGGGGCGTAACAAATTTCGATCCGTTTATATTGAGCATAATATCAGTTACTACTCGGATATCTAACATCAATAACATAATAATAAGTTGGAGAAAATAATATAATAAACTATTGATGGTAAAATCTATAAAATCATGTTTCTCTATATGTTTTGATGTATAGTATGGTTTGAATTCATCTCAGTGTATGTTTTGTTGTATGAATGCTTATTTGTTTAGCCTCATTATCACATCATGGGGAGTTGTCCATGAGTGTAAATGAGTGTCTATTGCTCTATTTATGATTAATAATATTTCTCCTTTTCACACAAAAAAAAATAAATAAATAAATAAAAATAATATTAAATCTTTAAAATCATAAAAGATAGATTAAAAGGTTTAAAGTTTACACCGAAAGAATTAATTGATAGGTAAATAAGTTAGTGAAAGTAAATTTAGGTTACATTTAAAGGTAATTATTACTCACTAAGTCATTATATTGAATAAAAAAGGTAACAAAAAACATCTTGCTACTTTCTCATGCAAAACTAATTTTTTTCACTCAAAATATAATCAACGAATGCCTCAGTGGTAACAAAAAACATCACTAGATACATATTTGGAGTCAATCATTGCTGGGTCGAAAACGGTCATGAAAATATCCCGGCTAGACTGTGTAAATTGAGTCAAAAAGCCCGCATTCGATATCGTAACCTGAACAGAAAAAACCGATTCGTTCACTCGTTTATTTGAATAACAAAAATATGCTTAAAAAAATAAAAGAAAAATGAAATATAACTATTTGCCGCGTCCCCGAGTCCTGTTCCCAGTTCCCCTCTTTTTCATTTCCTCCATTCTTGTGGAACTATCAGTTCCAATGCTAGCTAATAAAAGTGAAGAAATTACTCTAATTCATTCTTCTTCGTAACTAGTTCAATAACAAATATTTTATCAAAAAGGTATCAATTTTGCTTATTATTATTTCCACATATATTTCCATGCCCTTTTTTTTTTTTTTTTTTTTTTTTTTTTTTTTTTAACACCCATGTGGGTTATGATTTGCTTTATAAAACTTTGATTTGATCGTGTTCATGCTTACAATCCCTATCTCATGTTTTATGAATTGCACATATTCTTTGCTGTTTTTATTGATGTTAAGCTTTGTTATTTTTGCTCATCATTTTAAATTGCACATATGCTTGTTTCTTATTAAGCTTATTTTTGGGCTTACCAGCTTCTCTTTTCGGCTTATATTTCACACGCCCATTTTTCTGGCTTTTTAAAAAATTTATGGGTTTATATGAACTTGTTATGATATAACAAACTTAGATAAGCCGATAAGTTGCAACATAAGCCGAAAAAAATGGGGCATATAAAATAGGAGAAGTGTAACCAAAAGATATTCGAGTACATTTTTTAAGTTTGAGTTTAAATCTTCTCCAATTAATAAGGTTTTTCATTTTTATATGTACCTTTTGGTTGTAGGAAGTTATGGATAATGCGATGGCAGAGAAAGAGCGCTGTGAGCTTTAGTTAATGTTTGTGGTGAGGTATCAAAGACTCGTGAATATTCATGTTTGAACTTAATTGGATGCTCTCTTTGCATATGAACAAATACTACTATGCCTATGTCTCCTATTTCTATTCATGATCTGTAACGTTGTTTGTTGGTTGTAATATATGATGACCGTTTGAGTGTCCGAATGTGGTTCACTCTGACCAGCATTTGACTTTGGTTAACGAAGGTTAACTCAGCTTTTAAATTGACAAGACTCCAAGTCATTGAGGCTATAACTTCACAAATATAGATGATGAAGGGTAAGTTGCATTATAGAGAGTTGCTTTGAATGATTGATGTATATAAAATTAGCAAAATGAGCAGGTTAGCTAACGGGTTAAAATGGTTCGTTTTTGGTTAACGGATGACTTGCTTAGCATGTGAAGAAAGGTAAATTGTACGGAATGCAAAAAATATTCGGCTTCTACACCTCATCCTTTTTTATATAAGGAGCATCAATTCATCCAGCTTGGTGTTATATTTATCATATGGTTAAGGTTTTTATAGCTTCCTTGGAAGTTAGGATAAATATTGACATCACCACTTGGTCCATTATTCTTTGTTCACTCATATTTTGTAGTGGTTGAAAATTTGAAATATAGTTTGAATTTGGGATTGGGCTTCAAAATCTTTTCTGATTTATAGGGTCGTGTAATCAGTGACGGAACTTAAGCGATTTTTTGGGAGGGCTAGAATTATTGTACCGTAAGATGTAGTAATTTGTGTATGGAGAACATATATCTATCTATGAATAACATAAAATAAAATTACAAATCCACCCAATTACCTCTAAAATTCCTCAATTTAAGTCAATAATCTCTTTAACTATTGTTACAGTAATTTTGCCTAAAACTATAATAAAAGTGAAGAGATGTATCATGATTCAAGAGCATCTGGCGTGATAATAAAAGACCCAATAACCCAATTTCCACATGTATAATATATAAAACGTAGTTTATATCCCAAAAATCACTATAATTTAGCATCACAAGACAAAATCTTAGGGGGTCAGGGCCTCCCGTGCCCCTACTAAGCTTCGTCTTTGCGTGTAATAATGTTTTATTCAAGGAAATTGTATGCACAATAATGTTATGCTCTCAACACGTTTTGCCCAGCTAGGATGAACCACATGGTTACAATGCTACTCACTAAGTCAATCGCACAAATCGAGAACAAATAAGCACCGCTGCAACGCAACGGGCGCCTATTTAGTATTTACTCGTTATCATATAGAAGCATTATACTCCGTAATATAGTTTCATAAAATCATTCTAGATACAATAATATATGGGCCAAGCCTTATAAATACAAACCAAGCCCATAAGCATAAACAAACATGTCTAACAAAACTGTGTTTGCGAATAAAAAATAAATGCGTTTAGCCTCCAATCATAATTTTGGTGGTAAAGCGGTGACAATCTCTATGGTGCATAATTGTTTGAACGCGAATCAACTTACTTTACTATGGTTTGAAATTGTTGGTAAGCCATCTTTCTCCTCTTCCCCGCGGTTCTCCCAGATTCTGTTGTCCAAAAAAAAATTATGCTCTCCCAGATTCTGTTGTCCAAAAAAAAAAATTATGCTCTCCCTGATTCTGTATCTGCACGACTATTCTCTACAGAAAATGAAAAAAAAAAAAAAAAACCACTTTAATTTATGCGCTAGTGCCAGATTCTGCTCTTCAAAAAGAAATAAAAAAAATTATGCTGTCGCAAAGATTTAAAAAAAAATAATAATAATAAAAAAAAATAAGTGAAGAATAAGTTAGAGTGAGTCTTATATAAAAACCCCCAGATCCCCATTATGAAAAAATCATACTCCTCACAAGAAACCCAACAAACTAGTCTTCTTTCCATATTCAGGGTTTAGGAGGAAAATGATGCCTTCAGCTCTCTTGAATGAGATACACGAAAAAGAAGGCATGCTCGTCATCCCACTTGAAGAACAACCCCCACAAATCAATCACCTGGTCTTATTCATCAGAGCCTCACTTTTCTTACAAGACCTCTGCGCAAGTGGCGTCGCAGCATTGCACGGTTTAGCTACATTTCTGGGTCACCTCTTGCCGGAGGATGGTGTTGTTTTGCCCCAACCTGCACTTAATTCTATCATCACTTATTTACTTGCTTTCGTAGCAATCAAATCACAGGGACACCCCGATTTCCCTTATATAACACACCATAACTCAGTTTTGGCTGCTGTTGTCTGTCTAGTTATGTTTGGTTTCGCTTCTGCAGCCGAACATATCGCCACGCGTGTTGATCAACCTCCTGTTCTCAAGGGTGTAGCTCGTACCGGAAGGATACTCTGTTTGTTCCTTTTTGTCATCATTCTCACATATCTCTCCTGTTTTTGATCATATTTACTCGTTGTTGTATACGTTGTCTGAACATCATTTCATATAGGTACTAGCCCTAGCTAGGAATACATTGTTTCTCATTTGTTTTGCTGTTGCTAGTGATAATTAGAGCTGGCAAAAATGCATGCTAAAAGAGAATGAAGTTAAAGTATATAAAGTGATGTGAAGTATATAAGCAAAAGAGACTGAAGTTAAAAGAATAGTTGCTGAAGTTAGGTTCCTACTGATATATGGGTTTTAGAATGTATGTTTAGTCATTTATGTATGTTCTCTTTCGGATAACGGACAGTTTGTTGCTAGAGGGCATGTCCTTTGCAAATTCTGGGTCCATCTTGTATGAAACACTATTATTATTACAAACTTGGTTTGAAGGATTTTGTTGGATTATTACGAACTTGTATGAAATCCATTTATAGTTACATGTCTCATTTTCGCCTTTCTAGGCGCACACATGACATGACAAATTTCGGTCCTTTTATATGGAGTAGAATATCAGTTAGTACTCGAATATCCAACATTAATAACATAATAATAAGTTGATGGTAAAATAATAAGTTGGAGAAAATAATATAACAAACTATTGATGGTAAAATCCTTAAAATTATAAAAGATAGATTAAAAGCTTTAAAGTTTATACCAGTAGTAAAAAAAAATTAATCGACAAGTAAATGAGTTGGTGAAAGCTTAGATTACATTTAAAGTTACAAAGATACTCCCTCTGTCCCATAATTATTGTCCAGTGTTACTTTTCAAGTCTTTATATTTCAACTTTGACCTTAAATATTTTTATTTGTGTTATATATTACTTGATGTAAAATATATGAATGGATCAGGTTATAAATGTATTTTCATTGGTATAATTTTCATCAATTATTACATAACAAAAATAAAAATATTTATGATCAAAGTTGCAAAATAAAGACTTCAAAAGTCAACACTGGACAATAATTATAGGACGAAGGTAGTAATTATTACTAGTACTCCCTCCGTCCCATTTTATAAGTCCATGTTTGAAAAGTCAAAGTTTTTTTTCTTCAGAGTTTGACCGTAATTATTTTTTTTCGTGTTATATAATAATTGATGAAAAGTATACCAATGAAAATACATTTAAAACACAAATCAATTTATATATTTTATATCAAGTATTATATAACACGAAAAAAAATAATCACGGTCAAACTCTGAAGAAAAAGACTTTGACTTTTCAAACATAGACTTATAAAATGGGACGGAGGGAGTACTATATTAATAAAGCAGGTACAAAAAGAATCTTGCTAATCTCATACAAAACTAACCTTTTCACTCAAAATAAGCATAATGGAAGCATTTTGAATAACAAAAGTTATCAACGAATGCGTAAGTGGTAAGTCATTTGAAGACTTACAAGAAAAAAATGGTTCAAATCTCACTATATACATACATATTTGAAAAGTTCTCGACGAATGCGTAAGTGGTGAGTCATTTGAAGACTTACTCACAAGAAAAAAATGGCTCAAATCTCACTATATACATACATATTTGGAATCGATCACTATTAGGTTAAAAACAGTCATGAAAATATCCCGGCTGCGTAGATTGAGTCAAAAAGCATGCCTTCGAAATCAGCAAGTAACGTGAAAAGAAAAAACTAGATCTGTTCACTTGTTTATTTAAATAACAAAAATATGCTTATAAATGAAAACATGCATGCGTGGATCTAACATGGGTTTCTCATTTTGTAGGTTTGAGTAGCCGGGGTTTTACAGTAGAAGCTGTTTTGAAAGCCGCCTCGTACAAAGTGAAAAAACACGAGAAAACGTACATTGAAAATCAACATGTTTTTATTTCTTTCGAATTTGATATTTTTGATTTTTTTGCACCTGAGGCTGTGGCGCTTCTCAACAAAGCCCAATGAGTTATGCACAGCCAACATATATCCCTATATGCAAACATATAATAACTATATATAAATTTGGTCCTTGGGTATTTATTTTAAAGAAAAGTCAACATGGGTCCTCCATGAATCAAGAAATGACAAGAATGGCCCTTGGATTACATTTTCAAACATTGGCAAGATTGGTTCTTGAAATTTCAGAAATTGCAAAATTGGTCCTTGTGATTTACCCAAGCTACAAACATTCGGACCCTTTTTATTACTAAACCCAAAATCCAAAAATCCAATCCAACACCTAAGCCCACCTTATTCCTGGCCCAATCCAACAAACAAACCCAACTCCATTCCCCCTGTCTAGTACGAAGGGTCAAACCCCCGGTCAAAACATTCCCCCTGCCTTCCCTTCCCTCCTCCACTTGACCTGCAACACCACCCCCTACCTTCACCACTTGGCCACCAACCCATCACCTCCAAACACCTCTATCCTAGAAGTATTAAATGCTTCTTCTACCTCACACGTTATCAGAGCCAAATTGCAATTTCCTTTTTTCTTGCCAAAAACGAATCAAGGGCTAGGATCAAAAGCAGCCATCCAATAGCTCTAAATTGAAGTGGGAAAGCATAAGGAAGCTCGGAAACCCTAAATTAGTCACTATAATAGCAGGTTGTAGACATTGTATAAGGCAGTTAGTTAATTTTAATTTTCAAGTAATTTAGATATCGAATTAGTATAAATTAGCATTTCAAGTGTTAATTTTAGTTTTCAATGTGTATTCTTAGTATTATTAGTATAATTTCAAAGTTATTTAATCAAAATATCAAGTTTCCTATTTAAATTCAAATTTGCTCAATTTACTTAATTTTTCATTATAGTTCCATCGTTACTAAAATGGTTGTCTCACTGTTCCATTAAGCTCACTTTAAGCTATTCATAAGTTTTTATAAGCTCCGTAAGTATTAAAACCTGTTTTAGTTCAAAAACTCAAAAATACAAAAAAAAAAATAGAGAAAATAGTTGAAAAATAAAAAAAAAAAAAAAATGGTAAAATAGGTTTCATAAGCTTGTATAAGCTGTCTTAAAGTTTGCTTAGGCTCACATTGGCATAATATAGCTTTAATATACATTATTAGTACATAATCAATTCAAACATCCAAAAAAAAATCATACCTAAGCATGACTCTGGAAAGCTTTTTGGAAGTTGCCTGCAATGGAGGGGTAAGAAGGACTGTTACCTAGCTTATTCTATAAGCTAGGAGCTTGTAGTTGCCCATTTGGGAGCCTCTGTTAAGCTGAGGTCCAAGGTGTGTTCAATTTTTCTCAATTCTAGCAAAATTCTAGTTATAATTGTAGCATAGTGTACTTCCTGCTTATATTTGTGCTTATTTATTAGTTCTGAGCTTATTTGATATAAATAAGCTTATAGTTGTTTAATTATTTCACTTTGATCATTGTATCTCATAGTAACTAAAAATTTTGATTCAACTGTCAATTTTTGCATAATAGGTCATATTAGTATTTGTTGTTTACTTCTGCATTATTTTAGCTTAGAATCAGTTAATATAGCTTAATACGCCATCCTGCATAAGTGGTTCAGTTTAAATCATTAAGAATCATTGAAAATCACAAAAACAGTTAGATATAGGGGTGTTTGGATCAGCAGAGTTCTGTGTATTTGGCTTTGTTTTAGTGGTTACATTTAGTTAGACAGTGCATATAGGAGTACTAATAACTAGTCATAGCATAAAATCCATGATCATTTCATAAAAAATGTCAAAATCACTTAGGATCTCCATAATTGCATACAATGTTAATGTTTTAAGTTGCATAATCATAGATTTAGGTGCATTAGTTGTTAATACAGCATAATTCAACCATATTTTAGTTCATAACATCGTTTTCATTAAGTGAGGATAAATCAAAGATTCAAAGTTCATGTTGGTCAAAGTTGCATAATCAAGAAAAAGTCAAAAAAAAATATTGCATTAGTTCAAAACCTGTTTTGTTTTAGATTTTTAATTTCCTCATTCCTTAACTTATTTTTACAAAACTTAGGATTTCACGTATTCAGTAGCTTGTAATTTCAAAAATCATTTTTTTCAGAATTTTAGGAATTTTTCTCACTAGCTTATTAGTTGTCTTAAGTTGGCTATTTTGAGCAAAGGTGCCCTGCACTACAGGGGCTGTCTCACAAGCCCTTTTTCAAAAGCTCATAGCCACTTCATTAGAGAAGCTTAGCCTTTGGCTTTTGGCTTTTTGGAAAGCCCTTTATAATGGCTTTAAGTTTCTGTGCTTATTTGGGATCTCAGTGCTTATCTAAGTGCTTATTTTTTGCCCAAAAATTACACATAATCACTCAGCATACTGAGTCAGTGGTCCATAAGCCAAATTTCATAAGCCCTTATTGAGCTTATTAGTAAAGTTGATGAGGCGAAAAGTGTACCGCTTTTAAGGGATCATTTAAGCCCGAATTCGAGATTATTTGATCAAATATTGCCCTAAATCGTTCCTTTTGTCATTTTAGGTACTTTTGAGGAAGAATCTGGAAAAGGAAGCATTTTTGACGTTTTTGGAGCATAAAAGTGAAGAACCGGCAAAGTCTCAATTTCCTTGCTGGGAACAGTACCTGACAGCGTCAAGCCTCTACACATGACGGCGTCAAGAGTTACAAAAGAGGTGGATATGGAACTTATAACGTGATGGCCCAGAGAGTTTTCAAGCTTATGGCCTGACGGCGTCACCAAGGCCGTCAGGGTCCAATTACTAGTGACGGCCCAGAGTAATTCTCCACATCACGGCGTCACAAATGGATCTAGGCAATACAATTTTATCATGGCGGCGAGTTGACGGCGTCATGAGTTAATACATGACGCCGTCAAGATGTAAACTCTATATATAGTTTTCCAAATTTCATTCATTAGTGTGCAACTTTGAGGGAATAAACCCTAGGTCGAATTTTATCAGCTTTTCAAGGGTTTCAACCCCTTGATTCTTCCATGTTCAATTGAAGATAAGTATTCATTCAAATAATTCAATATGTCTATGTGTTGTGTGATTATATCTTACGCTTGTCTTCTCTTTAACATGCTAGGCTAGATCTTTCTTGTGTTTACTTAGATGTAGTGAAACCCAGATGTTAATTATGGGTTGATTTTTTGTTTATAATTGTTACGGATGATTGTATTCGATGTTAGGCTTAAGAAAACTGGCAGACTTCCATTGGTAACTTGCTTGAACGTCTTAAGAAACATGATCGGAGGTGTACTATGATTTTTGGTTGTATTTAATGCGTAAAAGAATTCTAATGATCCCATGTTAAGAGCTTCTAACGGCTCGACATAGGAGTGAAGTAGGATCTTATAGAGTTAGGGAATATTGTACACGGCCCTACGACTAGTATTAAGGAATATGACCCGTCATCCATGCAATTGTAACAAGCTAATCAACATGTAAAAGATATCTAGGGAGTAATGAAATCTAAGTAAACACAACTTTCCCAATCATTGTTTACACCACATTAGTATAATAGTTTCATTTTCATTTCTTTTATTTTATTTTGATTGCATCTTTAGATTAATTGGGTTAGTTGGCTAGCAACTAATTCCGCCCACTCCTTCAAAACCCGAGATTTTACTTACTTTCATAAAAATATAAAAATACAAAAAGAAACATCCCTCACCTCTAGACCTAGTTTAGAAGGCTTTCTAATTTTAGCGGCACTATTCCTGAGTTGAACGATCAATCCCCCGGTACTTGTCACTATACTATACTACAACGATCAGGTACACTGCCTGGTGGGGATTGTAAGCTTCTCGAGATCCCTTGAGAGGTAAAACCTATTGCGAGGGGGCAATTCCCACGTATCGAACGCTTATCCTGAGTTTTTTGGCTTTTTGGAAAGCTCAATAAAGCTGACTTTTCATATCTGAGCTTATCTTGGATTTTGGTGCTTATTTGAACAACTTAATATAGGCATGCAATAAGCCTTTCAGGACTGTTTGGGATTGCCATTTAGTAATTGCTTGTTTTTGCTTATTAGTGCTTCTTAGTATGCTTATTTAGTCATTTTAGCTTATTTTAAGATTGCATCAGTAGGTTTTAGCTTAATTTCACTTAAGGTTCAATTTATAGCTTATTTGGATAGCTTTTTGAAACCAAAAGTCCATTTTGATCCATTTTAGCCCACTGTTGGGCAAATAAGCTTCCTCATAGCTTATTTGAGCTTTTCACAAAAGTTGGTTTTACAAAAAGTTCTTATTTTTAATAGGTAATCATTTTTACAAAAAGAAAAAAAAATAGTTGTAAAAAATTTGGGGTTAAAGGGAATCGAACCTGGGCCATTTCAAACACACAGACACAACAAGACACACCACAACCGTACGCGCCCTTGGGTCTTTTCTCTTTTAATCCACACACTTTATACTTTTAATACCTTTTTACCATTTATGCTTATTTTAGCTTTTCAGCTTATTCACAGCTTATTAATAAGCTTGTGGAACTTTTTATAATTTCGTAAGATTCCTGTGATGGTTAAGTAATTTCAGGAAAATTTTCATAATTTTCCAAAATCATTTAGTATTTTTAATCATTTAATTTAGTTTAAATAGTAATTAATTCATAATAAAAAAATATAAAAGTTAAAAAAATATTTTTCTTTTTCTCAAAATTTTCTTTTATCATTAGGATTATAGGAAAATTATTTTTATGCCCGTAGGATTAATATTGCTCAATTTCACTTTAAATACATATTAAGATAATTTGGTTTCACGTAATTGTTAATATTGCTTATTTGTATTGTTTTCATTTATATTTGCTTAGTATAATCATCATAATCCAATTCCCGTTACTTCCTCTCAAATCACCCGATCACGAAACGTTTTTCAAAATACAATTTCACACCTCGCTGGGACATAACGACACGGGAACACACTGTACTCACCGGAGATCATGCACAAGTAGTTTGACCTATTTGACCAAATCCTTGGTTGATTTGTGAATGACTGTTTGGACCTGATCACAGACGTCCGTGTAAAAAAGATAAATTTATTTTTACAATGTTTAATTTCCCATTGTGTATATGTATATTTTTATTTTAGTGACTTCTTTCGTGATATACAAGTCATTACTTAGTTTTTTCCTTTTTTTTTTTTTTTTTTTGAAATACTCGTGAATTTTACCATCTTTTAGCTAGTGAAATAAATATGCGACTAGAAAATAGAATCCAAATCATGTTCATAATTATGCTTTTAAAATTATACAAATGGACCAGCATCTGCTAAATAAATCTTCAAATTAATGATTTAGTATAAATCAAAAAAAGAGTTTCCTAAAAAAGTGGTAAGGGATGAATTAAAATCGCTACAATATGGAATTTGGTTCTTTTGGGGTTATAATTGATGGTTTGTTTTGAATTCATCTCTACTACTGAAAGAGAATTGTTTTGTATAAAGTGTGAATGGCTAAATTTTGTTGGGATCTTACCTATTTTACTTTAAGATGCTATTTCCCTCTCCGAGAAACTAATCCCTACAAAGGGGTAAGAAAAGAAAGATGTAGATAGGAAAGAAGGGAACGGGGAAAGGAAGGACAAAGGTTATCAAGATCGCGATCCTATTTATGAACGTTTTTGTTTTTGCAAGATCGGGATTATAAAATTCTACAAAAGTGTGAACTTTTATATAGGAGTTGTAACGTTATAAAGTTCCATATAAAATTCGATATAAAAGACCAATTTAAGTGAATATTAATAAAAATTTCAAAGATTAAACACCGTAATAATATAAAATAATACAATACATGCAATTACTTCATATTTTAGTCGTTTAATAAACACTTTGGGTAGAAAAGAAATACGACATGAGTCTTACTAGCTGTCTCACAATCTTACTTCGATCTTATACTATCGTTGATCCTATTTTTATCTTGTAAGGTTTTCTAATGTATAATCGTAAAATCATACGGTCCTACAATAAAATCACGATCGTGATATCTATAACTTAAAATGATTTACTTTATTTTCTCGAGATACAAAATAATGCAATAAAAGGAATTGAAAGAAGTATACATGTTTACAATTAAGCCCCTGTAAATGTGTATATGTTAAATGGCAATCTATTTTTTCGCCATAAACAATATTAATGGCTCGTAAATAATATCAAATATCACCGAATTATTTCATAAACTGCGCCATTAGTTTTAAAATCATTTTTCCATAGATTTAGAGAATAAATACATCTATTTTAAATAAATGTGCCAAAAATCATTTATTTCTCGTTTTATTAGGTTTTCTAATGTCAGAGTCGCGTAGTGCCTAATATAAGGTATACAAGCTATCATAATTTAACGTAATCATAATAAATGAATTAAATAATCCTTCTAAACCAAATAAATTCCTTGCAAGTCCAACAGAATATCGATAATTTAAAATTCTCGGTTTTTAGGAACGTAATGCGGTAACTTAAAAATGCTCCCTAAATTACCAGTTGTCACAGGCGTCCGCGTAAAAAAGATAAAATTATTTTTACAATGTTTAATTTCCAATTGTGTATACGCATATGTTTATTTTAGTGACTTCTTTCGTGATATACAAGTCATTACTTAGTTTTTTCCTTTTTTTTAAAAAAATACTCGTGAATTTTACCATCTTTTAGCTAGTGAAATAAATTTGCGACTAGAAAATAGAATCCAAATCATGTTCATGATTATGCTTTTAAAATTAAATGAATGGACCAGCATCTGCTAAATAAATCTTCAAATTAATGATTTAGTATAAATCAAAAAAAGAGTTTCCTAAAAAAGTGGTAGGGGATGAATTAAAATCGCTGCAATATGGAATCTGGTTCTTTTGGTGTTATAGTTGATGGTTTGTTTTGAATTCCATATCTACTACTGAAAGAGAATTGTTGTATAAAGTCTGAATGGCTAAATTTTTATGGGATCTTACCTATTTTACTTTAAGATGCTATTTCCCCTCTCCGAGAAAACTAATCCCTACAAAGGGGTAAGAAAAGAAAGATGCAGATAGGAAAGAAGGGAACGGGAAAAGGAAGGACAAAGGTTATCAAGATCGCGATCCTACTTAGGATCGTTTTTGTCTTCGCAAGATCGGGATCGTAAGATTCTACAAAAGTGTGAACTTTTATATAGGAGTTGTAACGTTATAGTTCCATATAAAATTCGATATAAAAGACCAATTTAAGTGAATATTAATAAAAATTTCAAAGATTAAACATCGTAATAATATAAAATAATACAATACATGCAATTACTTCATGTTTCAGTCGTTTAATAAACACTTTGGGTAGAAAAGAAATACGACGTGAGTCTTACTAACTGTCTCACGATCTTTATCTTTGATCCTATTTCTATCTTGTAAGGTTTTCTAATGTATAATCGTAAAATCATACGATCCTACAATAAAATCACGATCTTGATATATATAACTTAAAATGATTTACTTTATGTTCTCGAGATAAAAAATAATGCAATAAGAGGAATTGAAAGAAGTATACAAGTTTAGAATTATGGCCTGTAAATGTGTATATGTTAAATGGCAATCTATTTTTTTCTTTTTTAAAGAAGATGCCTTACCAATAATCTTATGGTCAAAATCATTCTTTCAAAACTAACAATTATGGCCCAAATAATTAGACACGTTGTTTGCCTCATTTTAACCATTAATTGGCCCATTAAAAAAGCATATTAATAAGATAGTAACTATTCGGTACGTTTATGCCAAAGTATTTGTAGCCCTAAAATTACAGCTACCAAGCCTACCAAGAGTACCAAAAGCATTCAAGATGTCATACTTCAAAAGCCTCAAATCTGATGACAGATGAACCGTGAGCGAAGTCAATATGAACCATGTATTCATGCTTTCGATCATACTAAAATCAATATTGTTGAAATCATATATATGTCAGTGTTGCAAAAAAAGTTTACAAGGCCGATTAGGTGCTACAAGGTCACCGACCTTGCCGATTTATGTAACTGGGTTAAAGAAATAGGTCAACCGTGGTCAACGGCGATCAATAGTGGTCAAACTTGTCGGAAACCTATAAATCTTGCCGGAAGTACCCAAAACGCACTGCAAACTTATTTTTGATCACTTTTATTAACTGTTTAATTCTATTACAAGTTATTTTTTAGAAAATACCTAAAAATCACCAGAAATATACAAAACCTGATTGAAATAACTAAAATTTGTCAGCAATGCCAATCCGATTAATCACCGATTAATCCCGCATATACCGATTACAAGCTATAAGGTGGTCGACCGCCCGACTACCGATTTACGATTTTTGCACCCTTGATATATGTTATGGTTGTTTTTCTGCTTCTAAAATGAAAACTATTTACAGATATACATTTTTGACGGACGAAGTACATAGAATCTCAACTGATGGCAAAAAAAGAACATGGGAATTTGATAAACATAATTTTGTTTTGAGCATTTCCTTCACAATCATTCCAATATTTGGAGGAAAGTTTTAGGAGAAAAAATAAAATAAAATAAAATAAAAATAAAAATAAAAATGGCCTCTAATTGCCTCTCCTTTCCCTTACAATCCCTTTCCTTTCTTTTTCAAAATACAATCCCTTTTCAAAGACAATCTTGTCTAACCTATATCTGTGTTAAGAATATTTCCCTTGTGATTATTCGTGTAAACAATATTTCCCTTTATTCGTGTAAACAATAGTTCCCTGATGATAAGTCGTGTAAAGAATATATATTTCAATTCCCTTATGATTATTCGTGTAAAGAATATATATTTCAATTCCCTTATGATTATTCGTTTGAAGAATATTAACCTTAATATTTTTAGTTTGTTGTCCCCTCCCTTTCTTCCCTATATCAATCTCGAGAATACCCATTATGGAAAAATCTTACTCCTCACAAGAAAACCCAACTAACCAGTCTTCTTTCCATATTATTCAGGGTTTAGGAGGAAAATGATGCCTTCAGCTATCTTGAATACGATACACGAAAAAGAAGGCATGGTCGTCATCCCACTTGAAGAGCAACCCCCACAAATCAATCACCCGGTCTTATTCATCAGAGCCTCACTTTTCTTACAAGGCCTCTGCGCACGTGGCGTCGCAGCATTGCACGGTTTAGCTGCATTTCTGGGTCTCCTCTTGCCAGAGGATGGTGTTGTTTTGCCCCAACCTACATTTAATTCTATCATTACTTATTTACTTGCTTTCATAGCAATCAAAGCACAGAACCATCCCCATTTCCCTTATGTAACACACCATAAGTCAGTTTTGGCTGCTGTTATCTGTGTGGTTATGTTTGGTTTCGCTTCTGCAGCCGAATATATCGCCACGCGTGTTGATCAACCTCCTGTTCTCAAGGGTGTAGCTCGTACCGGAAGGATACTCTGTTTGTTCCTTTTTGTCATCATTCTGACATATCTCTCCTGTTTTTGATCGTATTTACTCGTTGTTGCATACGTTGTCTGATCATCATTTCATAGGTACTAGCCCTAGCTAGGAATACATTGTTTCTCATTTGTTTTGCCGTTACTAGTGATAATTAGAGCTGGCAAAAATGCATGCTAAAAGAGAATGAAGTTAAAGTATATAAAGTGATGTGAAGTATATAAGCAAAAGAGACTGAAGTTAAAAGAACAGTTGCTGAAGTTAGGTTCCTACGTACTAATATATGTGTTTTAGAATGTATGTTTAATCATTTATGTATGTTCTCTTTTGGATAACGGACAATTTGTTGCTAGAGGGCATGTCCTTTGCAAATTCTGGGTCTATCTTGTATGTAACACTATTTGCTTGAATAAATGAGTAAGGCTAGACAAATACCCGTGCATAGCAACGGGATTTTATAGCGACAGATCGTTTAGTGATAAAAGAAAGTTTATGGGTTATAAATGAAAAATAATAAAAGTTAGGGGTGGCAAATCTTGCCCAATTTGTAATTTTGGGCGATTTTTGACACTTTTTTAAAAGTTTGGGGCGTTTTTTCCCCTTGCATTTATTTGATGGACTCTTACAGGCAAAAGATAAAAACAGATATTATTAGATGGGATTTCGAATAACACAATTTAACTTTCAAGCAATTACTCTCATTTTTTTTCCGACCAATTCACTTGTCACTGGTAACTATAAAACATTTCAATTATTTTAATTTTAATTTATCTCATTTATTAACTATTTTATGCATAATTATTTAATACTCTAATTAATTGATAGATATATTTAATTAGTTGCATTTTTATTCATTTGTTCCAGCAGATTTTCTCAAATTTGCAGTCAGATGTTTTTTTATTTTTTTTTTAAGAAAAAATAATTAAATATAGTTAAGACTTAGATGCTTGATCTTTTTCTACAAGATGAATTAAAGGGGTTTTTAGGACTGTTCCGAATGTTTTTTAATAGTTGAATTATAATTTGCTCGTTTTAGCCCGTGCCCGTTTGGCCCGATTTATAATTTGCCCGTTTAGCCCATGCCCGTTTTAACCCGTGCCATTTTAACCCGTGCCCGTGCCCGCCCGTTTTGTCACCTCTAATAAAAGTTTGAAGATTTGGGGATTAAACATAATATTTTAAACCCCGGTTGAACCGTTCCGGTCGAAAAACGGGTCGATTTAAACCGAGTCATTCTTTTAATAGATGAACCCGTCGTGTATTAGTCCTTGTATTCAAAACTATATGTTTTTCCCAATTGAACCCGTTGGTCCGGTCCAATTTTCAAAACTACATGCAACATCAACTTGTTAGCTTGTATGAAGTTTTGTGTGTTTTATTAATTTGTATAATGTGTATAATAACATATATTTTTCATTTTAGGGTGTTTTAACAATAACATTAATTAGTGTGTTTAATTATTTTATATTTTATATTATGTTGTAGCTTGTTTAAATTGCATATTGTGAAATTTTTATTGTACTTTTTTAGTAAGGGTGTTTTAATTGATTGTTTTTAATTTGATATAGATGCTTTTAATTGGTTGTACCATATTAATTACACAATTCAATTTCTCTCACTCTTGACTTTCAAGATTTCACTTTTCAAGGTTTGATCATTTTCTCTTTATATGTATTACATATGAACAATCAAATGAGTATAAAACTAAAGTTTATATATATATTTTTTGTTATGGATCGAGCGATTTGTGTGGTTTTTGGGGCTTAAAAATTATCTCGTACAATGTATAACAAGATATGCTTAACTTTGAGCAATTTATCTCGTACCCATTTATAACAAGAATATGCTTAAAAATCTGATATGTTCACTCGTTTGCTTGAATAACAAGAAGAGTAAATTGCCTAAATCGTCCGTAAACTTTGGCCAAATTGCAAGTTTCATCTTAACCATTTCAAAAAAGGAAACCTTTGGTTAAGTTTTGGTCCCTAGTATTAACTGGCGTTAAGTGAATTCAGTTGGCAGTTACAAGTGAGCCCTTTTGGCTAACGACTGTGCATTGTCCATCCTTTAAACTAACGACCGTTATAATTTGAAATTTTCGGTTTTCGATTTTTTATATACGCTTTTATATGAGCTTATACGTTTATATTATATACTTTTTATATACGTTATTACAAAAACGTTCTTATATACGTTTTATACATATTCTTATATATTTTTATACGTTTTAATATAAGTTTTTGTAGACGTTATTATATACATTTTTTATATACGTTATTACAAAAATGTTATTATATACGTTTTTCTATACTTTTTAATTTTATACGTTTTTATATAAGTTTTTGTATACGCTTTTGTATACGTATTATATACTTTTTATATATGTTATTACAAAAACGTTCTTATATGCGTTTTTATATACATTTTTACATAAATTTTTGTATATTTTTTATATACTTTTCATATAGTTTTTATATATTTTTTATATACGTTATTACAAAAACTTATAAAAAGTATATAAAAACATATACAATGTAAGAACATATATAAAAACATATAAAAATATATATAAAAGCATATAAAAACGTATAACGTATACAAAAACGTATATAATAATGTATAAAAAGTATATATGAATGTGTAAAAAAAGTATATAAAAACGTATATGTTTATATAAAAATGTGTATAAAAAAACAAAAAACTTTAAATAAACAGGATTTATTAAATTATAAACAGCCGTTAATTCAAAGGATGGACGCTGCAATAGTCGTTAGCCAAAAAGGTTAACGTGTAACTGCTAACGGAAACCATTTTTAACACCGGTTAAAATAAGGGACCAAAACTTTCCCAAAGGTTACCCAGAGGGAAAGTATCTGCACTTTCGAAATGGTTGGCTTATGACCCCGTGTCCTGTTCCCGGTTTCCCCTCTTTCCATTTCCTCCATTTTTCTGTAGCCCATCAGTTCCAATGCTAGCTAATACGTGAAGAAATTACTCTAATTCATTCTTCTTCATAACTTGTTCAATCGAAAATATTTTACCAAAAAGGTATCAATTTTGCTGATTAGTATTTCCACATTTATTTTCATGCCCTAATTTCTATTACACCCATGTGGGTTATGATTTGCTTTATAAAACTTTGATTTGATCATGTTCAACTGTTCATGTTTCCAATCCTTATCCCATGTTTTATGTTGTATGAATTGCATATATTCTTTGCTGTTTTTGCTCATCAATTTAAATTGCACATATACCTGTTTTTTATTAAGCTTATTTTTGGGCTTACGAGCTTATCTCTTTTCGGCTTATATTTCATATACCCCATTTTCCCTACTTATTTTAAAATTTATGGGTTTATATAAACTTGTTATAACAAGCTTAGATAAGCCGATAAGTTGCAAAATAAGCCGAATAAATGGGGCATGTGACATATAAGTTGAAATGAGATAAGCTCGTAAGCCCAAAAATAAGCTTAAGCAAACAACCCCTTTTTGTTGTTGTTTGGTGCTTTTCTTTGCATGTTTATGTTGCTTGGTCTATGTGTTGCATTTTAGGTATGGCGAGCAAAAGTAGAAATTATAAGGGGTGGTCATCTAGAGAAGAAGCGAAGCTTGTGGAACTTTTAGTGGATATGGTCAACAATGGTGAATTTGTATCCGATAATGGCTTTAAAAATGGATTTTTAGTACATCTCGAGCAACAATTAAAAGTTCACTTTCCAAAATCGGGTCTAACTGGTAAACCCCACATTGAATCAAAGATAAGGCTCCTGAAGAAAGATTGGAACGCTGTGTATGATATGTTGAATGGTCCAAATGCTAGCGGGTTTAGTTTTCTTGGCGGTACAAATATTTTGGATGCGCCTGAATCTGTTTGGGATGACTACCTCATGGTGAATTTAACTTTTATGTTTTTTAAATAATGGAGATACATTTAACTTATTGTTTTTGTTTTTTAAACTTAGTTATTTTTATTCGGAACAGTATAACCCAAAATCAACTAAGTGGAAGACAAAAGAATTTCCTCACCATAATGATTTGTGTAAGGTATTTGGAAAAGATCGGGCTCAAGGGAATGGAGGAATGAATATTGTCGAGATAAAAGATGACACAAACGCAGATGTACAAGCATCTGGTGATGACTTGGATGGGACGATGGAAGAAAATATTGATACACAGAGCTATACAAATGATCATGTTGAAGAACCTTCAAGTGTTCGCAGTGGGAAGAGGAAAAGTCAAGCTGATGAAGAACCTTCAAGTTTTCTTAGTAGGAAGAAGAAAAGTGGAGTGGATCCTATGGTTGACGTATTAAGTGAAGCATGTAATATATACTTGGTGATCATCTATATGGGCTTATGAGCTTTTCTGTTTTCGACTTATATTCGTAAGTTCAATTTTTTTTGTCTTGTTTTGAAACTTGTGGGCTTATATAAGTTTGTTATGACATAATAAACTTATATAAAGCATGAGTCCAAAAATAAGCAAGAAAAAATGGCCTTATAAAAGATAAGCTGAAAACAGATAAGCTCATAAACCGATAAATATGCTTAAACAAACACCATCGTGCATTTTTACTTTTTTTTTTTTTTTTTTTTTTTTTTTTTTTGCTGCTATTTTTTTCTTGTTTGCTGCCGCTTATGCTGTTTGTGTCGTTTGTGTCTCTGTTTTCTTTACATGTTTATGCTGCATTGCTCTATGTGTTGCATTTTAGGTACAGCAAGCAAAATTAGAAATTATAAGGGGTGGTCATCTAGAGAAGAAGCGAAGCTTGTGGAACTTTTAGTGGATATGGTCAATAATGCTGAATTTATATCCGATAATGGCTTTAAACATGGATATCAACTACATCTCGAACAACAATTAAAAGTTCACTTTCCAAAATCGGGTCTAACTGGTAAACACATTGAATCAAAGGTAAAGACCCTGAAGAAAGATTGGAACACTGTGTATGATATGTTGAATGGTCCAAACACTAGCGGGTTTTGTTTTCTTGGCGATACAAATATGTTGGATGCACCTGAATCTGTTTGGAATGACTACCTTGAGGTGAATATAACTTTTATGTTATTTAAATTAATGTGATATATTTAACTTATTTTTTCATTTATTCTAACTTAGTTATTGTAATTTGGAACAGCATAACCCAAAATCAACTAAATGGAAGACAAAAGAATTTCCTCACTATTATGATTTGTGTATGGTATTTGGAAAAGATCGGGCTCAAGGAAACGGAGCAATGAATATCGTCGAGATAAAAGATGACACAAATATAGATGTACCTGATTCTGGTGATGGCTTGGATGGGACTATGGATGAAAATATTGATACACGAAGCAATACAAATGATCATGTTGAAGTACCTTCAAGTGTTCGTAGTGGGAAGAGGAAAAGTCGAGCTGATGAAGAACCTTCAAGTGTTCGTAATAGGAAGGAGAAAAGTCAAATGGATCCTATGGTTGATGTATTAAGCGAAGCATGTAACATACTTGGTGATCATCTTTACAAAGCTGCTACTAAGATGAGTCGGGAAGTGGAATTGGAAGAGGCCTTCGAAAAGAAAGTTGACATGGTAATTTCTGAGCTTTCTAAAATGAAATCGCTTTCTCGAATGGAAAGGTTTAAGGCAATTGACATAATAACTAGTAACCCGCGACAAATGAAAATTTTCTGGGGTTTGATTGACGAAGAAAGAGAGGCTTGGGTGAGGTATAAGTTGCAAGAATGATATTTGTAGAAGAAAAACTAGTTAAGACAATGTATAGTTGTATTTTTCAACTATTATATATCGTTATAAATCGATGGTTGCGAATGAATCATGTTATGACAGAATAAACCAACTACAAATGGAAAATACACCAAGATGCCTATGGCTATGTCAAGTATCAAGTGTTAACATGTTCCACCAAATATGGAACTAACATGAATTCAGCAAGTTATAAGTTCCTTCTAATTTTAGTACACAAAGTCACGAACTATGTTTTTCCAAGACTAAACTCCGTTACTACGTTAGTATTAAGTACATCATTAAAACTCATGCAGATGTTGTGATGCAAGAGATAGAGCATGAGTTTCTTTACAAAAGACCTTCACAAGTTGCAGGCTTTAAACTTGAACGCATGGTTCGTGGGTCAATGCTTTGTCGTTGCCTCAGCAGCTTCTGCTTCTCTGCCAGCTTATGGCATGGCGCGAAAAACTCATGATGAAGAGCGTCTTCTGCACTTAACCTTGATCGTGGGTTCACCATCAAACACTTATCCACAAGATCGATAAGTGAGCTTGGGATAACCTCTATAAAATCCGGGCGTCTTGTAATTTGTTTACACCATTCTCCTAGTTTAGTGGATCCCAATGATTGTACTTGATAGAGTTCCTGTAAGATAAACATGTTGCTTTAGTTTTACGTATAACAGGTCTGATACAGACCTAAACAGGTCGGGTCAGGTTGAGAACCCGGTCATGGACAAACATTTCAGTTGTAAACAATTATTGTGGCAGCTGCTATTGCACAATTTAGGAGGTTTTATTAGCATTACAGATAATAGGTTACTTCTGGCCTGTTTGACCTGCTTCTGCTTTAGCTAAAGGGGTGTTTGGAATTGCTTATAAAGCAAAATTTGATAAGCAGGTAGGGAGCTACTTATTCAAAATGCCCATTCAAGTAAAACCTAAAATTACTTTTTACTAACATGTTAAACCTAAAAGTCTAAAACCTTTCATTAATGAGTTTGATTGATTTTTCTATTATTTTTAGAGTATTATTAGACTTTTTACAAATAAGCAAATCCAAATTTCTAGAAGCACTTATTTTTTGAAGCTTATATGTACTCAATTATAAGCATAATCAGAAAAAATAGCAATCCCAAACACCCCCTTGATTTGACCAGTGCAGATAAACGACACATTCATAAGAAATTTGAACTTTCTGATTTAGTATTCTAGGTTTTAAAGGAAAAACACATATATGATATTATACCGGTGGAAATGATGCTTCACGGTCATGCAACTTTGCCACTTCCCATAGATCTTCACTGCCCCTTAACTTTGCGATCTCCTTTATATTTCTGTTGGTGAAAATTCAAAATGACACAAATTGATCAGTTTAAATGATATAAAAATTTGTCAGTAGGAAATAAGGTTACTCACTGATCAGGGTCACCAACAAACGGTGATCTTCCAATGATGAAGTAGAGTAGAGTGACCCCAGCAGACCATACGTCAACCTTGGGGCCTTGGTATATAGACTTCAACAATACCTGAAACATATAAGAACACGTATAATCAGAATACGAAAAAAGATCACCGGAAAGATGCATGATGGTTTACTGACAGTTTATTTCTTTTCACAAGCATACCTGGCTGGAGAATGGTAGCCTTAATGATGAACATTTTTTAACACTAAAAAAGGCTATTGATAAACTAAAATGCCGCCTGACTGCCATGGATAAAAATTTAGAGGTGGCAAAATGAGCGGGTCAAGTTGGTTGGATAACAGGTGATTTTGATATGGTTCTAGAATCTATAGACAGATCAACCGGCTTGTGTTGTCCCAAAAAACTGTCACAAAATTTGAGCTTCTTACTATAAAAGTGTATCAAATATATATTGTTTCAATTTTAATCTAAAATTTTGAATAAATTGATTTTTTTTTTTTTTTTAGAAAGGCAACATTTTATTAATGAACCAAAAAAACAAAATTACAAAGAAAAGGCACCCAACTCTTTAACAAGAGAATAAAAAGCATGGGCCCAAGCAAAATAACAAGAAGAAATTGAACCTAGACAAAACTAAACAACAAAAACACACAGGATCACAAGCGACTACAACTAACTCTTTAACAGGAAATTGACACAGGATTCCAACATGACAATTCAAGGAGTAGTCAAAGACAAAGTAGCATAAGAGAGAGCTGGACACACCCACTTTCCATGCCATTTAAAATTAAAAACTAACAACCTTAAAAACCACAACTGTCACATAATAAAACACAGAGCACTGCCAATTGCATTTCATTATCAGACCTTGAAGTAGTTACTTGCAAACAAAAGACTTGAGTACTTGACCAATGTCTGAACTAGCAATATACTGTCATACAGCAGACATCATCTAAACCAGTACACGATCCCAGAGTTGAATAAATTGATTTAGTAGATATTATTCATCAAGAATACACTTTGGGTGACTTTCAACCCATTTTGTCCATTTCATTTGTTTCCTTTTATAGCTTTTTTGCAATTACCAGTATGACCCGATAGATATAAAACATAGCCCAAATCAACCCATTCATAAGCAATTGAGTCGAATTACCACAGCAAATAGCCTAGACCCGCAAACAGTGCAGAAATGATCAAGATAACGTATATTACCAGTCAAGGGGTGGACTTTTTTATTCATAGGTATTTCATTAGTTCTGGAAAGAAATCATTCATAATGTATTAATGTTCACCTATCTTATGGTTGCAGTTTAGAAAATGCATCGGTATCATACAGCTTATCTTCCAACAAAAGAGACAGAATAACTAATTAAATCATTGCATAACACTTACCTCTGGAGCTCTAAAACCTTTTGTACCAACACATGATCCTTCTTTCTTTTGTTTACCTTCCCCTTGAAAACAAAAAACCACCGTCAGTCCAGCAATCATAAAGTAAAAAAATAGTTACTACATGAAGTCAGTTTAACTGAACACAAAACCACATGTAGACAAATACCTTTGTACTTGAGTAAACCAACACCAGTCCTTGCAACAGAAACTCCAGTTCCATGCAGAGGCATTGGAGTGAGATACATAAACTTGTTATCTATATTTGTTGGAGGAGCAGCAACCCTCTTTCTCTTTATAGATGGAGTACTTACTATTTCATGATCACGGCTCTGTATTGCTTTGTGCGCCAGATTGAGCAGTTCTTTTCTGCCTGTGCTGGGAATTGGCTGTCTAAAGCGTTCTGCTTGAGTAACTCTGTTGCTTGTCGCATCTTTTGTAGAGGTGATTCCAGAACCATCAGCACCTTGGCTTTTAATCACATTCTGCATATTTAAGTCTTTCACTTGGTCTGTTTTCCTTTTCAAGTTCTTTGGGGACAAAAGTGATTTAGAGTGTGTTCCTGCTATTAAAGCTTTAGAACTTGTATATTTTCGACCCTTTGAAGGAGGTAGGGATTCTGGATTAGTTGGAGGGACAAACCCAAAACTTGCATCATGGTACTTGGATTTTTCTGTGTATTAATGCATCAAAACAAATAATCAACTTTCTATATACCGATGTAGAAAAGAAAACTGATTATTCACACCCCTGCTTACAACCATATTGTGTATAAGATAATTCAAATGACACTAGATGGAGCTTACCAGTAGATCCAGGCTTCTGATGCAGATCCTGTATAAGATATATACAAATTATAAATAGATATTTATCAAGATATATCATATATGATTAAGGCGACGGTGGAGTCTAATGATACTTACAGTTGCAAGGTTGAAATCTATGAGATAGCCCTTACTGGCCTCACAGGAAAATAGGAAATTTCCAGGCTTAACATCCCTGTGAACTACTCCCTGAAACATGACATTCAAAATATTAGTATTTGGGCAGGGCACCCATGTAGGTTAAAGAGTTTTTTGCATTGAATTTTTACCTGTTTGTGAAGACTAGCAAGTGCTCTGAACAAACAGTAGCCATACCACCGTAGTTGATCAACATCTATTTCTCTCTTCAAAACCTAATATAAGAGCAACGGTGAAGCAGATTAATAACAGTGACAAACTGACAGCTAACTACCAAGTAATAAATAAATAAACTAGAGGATCACCTCAGGCCTGTCATGTGCAACATGCTCAAGAACAAGACAATGGGAATTGCCACTTTTGAACGAACCTTCGTATCTTATCACAAAGTTCTTACCCCTGAGGTATGAAATCATTTTGTATTAGCATAGTAACTTAGAAGATTGTTTGAAGTAATATCTTTACATCCTTACCCAAATCTCTCCAGCATTTTTAATTCATTATAAATACTCTGTCTGTTAGCATTTTCATGAGGATCTGCAAAACCATAATGCACCAATCCCAACAAATTATCAGATGCTATCATAAGTAAACAGTATATGATGCTAGCAGATTAAGCAGATAAATACAGTATAATTCACTACAAATTCTAAAAATATAATCGCTGCAAGTATATCACTGATGAATGCTACAAAAGTACCCATCATACAGAAGGCCCAGTTTTGTTATATTATGTATAGGTTTGTGATGATTGATGAAATGGGGCCAAAAATTTGTAGTGATTAACTTATGCAGTTGCATCATCAATAATCATTTTTTTAAGTTAACATTGCTGAACCAAAAAGCCATAGCATGACCAAAATATTAAGCTCCTTACATTTGACAGCAAACGTTATTCCATCTTCTTTCCTCCGTGCCTTATACACTGTGCCATAACCACCTGTGTATTCCGTAAGTGAAAAACATTAAATAATGTAAACTGTCATAATAAAAATATTTTTAATTGTAGTTCTATATTCAGAGTTCATCTTTGCTTTCGTTACCTGAACCTTCTTCTTCCTCTACAATATACGATTCAAACACTGGCAATTCTTTTGGCTCTGAATGACCCTGTAAATGAAGCATTAAAAAATTATCACGGTGTCATGATAGGTAATAATAAGCTTATACTTTACATTTGAATAAGGCTAAGATCGCGATAAGACAATATCTGACACTCATTTATAACTGGAACTCACTTTCACAGAAAAAATGGGAGCCTTTTCTTTATTTTCTTTTGCGATATCCCGTTTTCCAGTGGTTTGCACCTTCTGGTCACAGGTTGACTTTATCCTCTGCTTCACAGATACTGGCCTCTTGTCTTTTCTACAAGGCTTCTGCTCAATATGGTTAACAACATCATCTCCCTTATTTACTGTTACTGAGATTGTTTGCTCTGTAGATGTTGCATCCTTTGGAGTAGCAACCAGTTTTGCTGTGAATTCTGGGACATGCTTCTGATCAGGAGAGATAAGTTCGTTTGTAGGAGTCTTCAAATTCAGCTCAGCATTTGTGCAAGCTTGTTTGTGTTTGACAATGTTCTTACTTTTACAGTCATTTTTTAAAGCCATATCCATATTGATCAACGGAGTTTCAGGATCTCGTGAACAAACTAACTGCTCGTCTCTTCCACATATTGCTTTCTCTTCCTCTTGTAAATCGTCCATTTGAGCTTCATTCGCGCATATTTCTTCAGCGACTGTTGGTGAAACTATATTCTGTTCACCAACTTCTTTGCAAGGTGTCATGTCATTGCAGATCAAAGTGTTCGTGTTTCCAGTATTAAGCTCAGGTATCATGCCCCCATGACCAGTGTCATGTGACAGAATTTTCTCATTGGCTTTAGGGCTTGCTAAACCTAAAACACACTTACCTCTTCCCCCCACAAGTCTCTGTCTTTCAAGTGAGTTGTTACTGGCCCTAGAAGAGCCATCGTTAATCCAAGCCTTTACCACTGAGTTCACTTTACTGTTATCATCGGCACGGCAAGATCTTGTATTATGTTTTTTGATCAACATACAACTATCACCCTCCATCTCTTCTATTCGCACATTTGAATTTGCAGTGAGATAAGATGATGATTCCAACTGAAAACAATCCTTAAGCCCTCTTGATATTGTGGCACTCGAACCAGGGAGACAAATGTGACTATCATTTCTGAGAACATTACTATTGTTTCCAATCTCTTTCATGCTCGAAATCGTACACATCTCCCCTTCACCTTCAAGTTTACCTATGTTTGATCCATAAGTTAACAGTCCAACATCAAACTGAAATTGTGAGGGAAGTTTAACAGTCATTTCATCTGATTTATCGTCGCTAGATGAATTTCCAGCATTCATGAACACGCTCCTTAGCATATCATCATCATCAACATGAATGTAGACCTGATATTAAAACAAATAAACTAAAATCATTCTGCTGACTACGTCAACTAGTTTAGATGAAAGATTGAAAGGAGAGTCTGAGTGAGACACAATTTGTAAAATTTCAACCAGACCTAAAAAAAACTGTGCGGGCGTGACTAGATCATGAACAAGGTTCCAAAACAAATATCTTAATAGATACACCAGCTGACAGAATTCCTAAGTTCCACATCACAGTCCTTACCATATCATCATCAACATGATTATACATATGTTGTCAATACAAGAAACTAAAAGCGTTCGATATTGACTAAGTCAACTACTTCCAATAGAAGAGCAGTTAGAGTCGGGTTCAATCAGTGACATAACAAGTTGGCAACCTGAGCTAGAATGTGCTCGGAAGTGTCAAACTTACTAGAGCATAAACTAGCATCAAAAACAAATATCTTAACAAATTCGCGCAACTAATTCTATTTAGAACTTCAGATGTGAAGGAATCGTAACTGTCATTTCATCTGATACACTAACTACCAGATTTCCTGAGTTCAACATCATGTCCTTACCATATCATCATCAACATGAACATAAACCTATTATTAATGCATAAAACTAAAATCGTTTTATATTGACTAAGTCAGCTACTTTCAATAGAAAAGCAGTTAGAGTCAGGTACAATCAGTGACATAACAAGTTGGCAACCTGGCCTATAATTTGCTCGGAAATATAAAAATGACTAAAACATGCCCTAGAATCTAGAAAATATATCTAATGAGTTCACTATTCAATACTAACTTAACTACTGCACAATCCATAAAACGGCAACCTCTCAAATAATCGATTAAATTGACCAAATAAAAAGTTGACCGGAATAAGTGCACTGTAATAAACTACCGGAGCGTACACTATAATCTAGAGCAAAAATCTAAGAGATAAGCTATAGTTGGCCAAATATGTGCCACATGAGCCTTGCTCACATCTCATCTTATACCAATAACAACTCATCACAATAAATATTAAATAGATACATATATTCACAGTAATCTCGATTCTCGCATATAAATCAGTTCTAAACTAAACCACACGAATTTGAATACTGAGAAATAGCATGTCACACACGTGCCACATCAGCATCGCTCAAATCATTTTTTATTGCTAACGAGTTACACAAAATATTGCTAACTCTATTCTAAAACATATCATGATAAATAGACACATAAATTCACAGCAAATCTCGCATATAACTTAACATTGTTTCCAAATCAGTTCTAGACTAAAACATTCGAATTCAAATGCCACACGGGTGCCACATCAGCATCGCTCAAATCAATTTTTATCGCTAACAAGCTACACAAAACGTCACTAACTCTATTTCAAAACATATCATGATAAATAGACACATAAATTCACAGTAAATCTTGCATATAATTTAGCATTGTTTCCAAATCAGTTCTAAACTACAGTGCCACATCAGCATCTCTCAAATCGTATAAATAACGAGCAAACGCATTTATAATTTATAATTTATAAAATATACATAACGTAAAGTACCTTTGAGTAATTCGGAATCACAAACCGCATCGTCAGATCCATCGGACCTACACTATCTGTTAATCACAATTCACATTTCAAAACACATTAAATACATCAACAAACAGCAAAATTCCACATTAATCTCAAATAAATCACAATTAACTCACCGAAAACATTACGCGACAATCGCCTTCGTTTCCGATACAACATCATTTCATCATCACACCTCCTCTTACACCTCAACTCATTAGTCTCATTACTCATCAAAACCTTCACATTCCGCCTCGAATTATTCAAAAACCTCTTCAAAGCCACAAACACATCACTCGAAACCGTAACTAATCCATCGCTCGTCATCTCGATCGGCGAATTCGCTACGGAGCACATAAACTCGATAAACTGCGGCGACGCATCGCGCGAAAAGGCGGAGAGGTCGAGAGGTGTGACTGGATGGCCGATTGATAAGAGGAGAGCGAATAAGTGGAAGGATTTGATGTGTAGATCTGTTTGTTTGGAGGATGAGTTTGTGAGGATTAACTCATCCATTGGATGGATTGATTTGGGACTGTGTGTGTTTGTGTGTGTGTGTGAAAATTTGGGGGAAGTGTGAAATGGAATGAAATGTGTGGCGGGAAAATGTGAGTGGGGTTAGGGTTTTGATATTTTTGGTTTCCCGCTTATTGGTTTTGGAATTTGGATCTCATTTTGGAGTTTATATATTGGTGATTGGTTCCTTTCGACTTTTTTAGTCCGTAATTCCATTTCGGATAAAGTGTGTGTTTGTTAAATAAGATTTTTCTATAAGAGTGTGAAAAGAAATTATATAGTTATAAACTTATAATATCCGTGTACGCGCAGCTTTTACATAATTTTTTTCATTATGTATTAATATCAATTAATATTTTATAAAGTTTTTTGTTTGATGAATGATTTGACTAAGTTTAATTGACTTGATGTTAAGGTTGATATTGTTAAATTTGAATATTGATATCATGTTTTACATATTATATGAGTTTAATAGCACGGAATAACCTTTAGAAACTTTAAAGAATAATTACATGCATGAATGCTATATGTATATCGTGTACATGTTTCCATCTCACGTAACATGTAACATCGTGCATTTGTTTTAATATTTATATATTTACTAAATCTTATAAAAATAAAAAGGAATAACATTTAACCGGGATGATAAACCTCACCGATCCAACATAAACTTTTATGTTTATTTGAGTATGAGTACACACGCTTATCTTAGTCGAAATTTGAATGCGCAACAATTGCTTTTGAAGCATTATTCGTCAAACTATCAAGATGAATTCACATCGAGCATTGCTAAATCCTCCTACAATATCTTCCTACTAATCCTCCTACACACAAAACAATATTTTATATTTTCTTTCCACTAATTCTCTCTCTGCATCTAAACCGTCAATTCTGACACTTGTCAGGATCCTGTGAGTAGAATGATTTGTAGGCACATCAAGTAGGAGGATTTATCATTTCCCATTCACATCTCATAATCAAACTAAGCACACATCACTCGCATTACTGTATAGTCTGTATCCTCACTCAATAAACTTGTGTGATATCTTCACATCCACTATATCATCACCTCCACTATTAAAAATCGTTATTTACTCCACAGCAAAGAATCAATTCAAAAAATAAAAACATCTACAAAAACTTGCGAGAAATGCAAATTACTCATCACCACCCAAATTGTCCTGTAAATTTTGCTAGGCGAATGTAACCAAGAAAATAACACTTAAAAAGTTAGGCTTCACTGTAGTTAATATATTGGATATGATTTTTGGCCCTAAAGGATGTTAGGCGCTTCACTATGGTAGGATCTCATATATATATATATATATATATATATATATATATATATATATATATATATATATATATATATATATATATATTTTTAAAAAAAAAAAAAAAAAAAAAAAAAAAAAAAACAAACTATGGCCCAATTACATTTTTGTCTTTTACTATTTTTAGAATTATTGATACAATCACTTCAAGCCTGGCGGAACTAGGATGAGAATGTCGGCGAACAATTTTTTCAAAGAGATTGCTATATACTCAATAGTTGGTCTTGAGCTAGAGTCTTTACGTGCAAATTAGCTTATCAGCACTTAGGAAATTTGCAAGACTCCAGGTTCCGAACTTCACTGGTTCTTTATGTCACTGAATCACTAAGTGTTAGTAAAGTTATGTTGATCACCATAACTTCACGATCAGTTATTTTGGTAGTTGGTGAGGTGGTCATTAATAATGAGAGATAAGGTCATCAGGGATAAAGAGACATTTTTCAGATCTCAGTGTCCCTGATGGTACTCAAGTACCTTAATAACTAGACTGCAACAGTGACTAAAGCGCATCTTCAGTTGGTTTTATTACCAACTCTCGAAGAATGCCATTGAGGTTCTCCCCTGAGGCAGGGGGAAGACATGCTCACTGATCACCAGTGTGTTAGAATTATCACTGATATTTGTCAGTGAGTGTCTGGTGCTATTTTATGTTCAAATCTTTGTCCGAGACAATTAGATCAGTTGTTGGACCTAACACTAGGTGATCTGTACATCTCTGCATATCTAACTTGTTTCCTAACTGGTTTTTCAACTCTTATTTTAGCCACATAAGGAACAACAATTTTCTTTTCTAATTTAACTTCTGATACATTTTCCTCAACCAATGAGGTATCACTAGCACTCTCAAAAGATTCTTTAACCTCTTCATGCTTATCTATACTAGAACTCTCACTTGCCTTATGTCCATATTCAAACTTAGGCTTTTGAAATTCCTCTATACCAGTATGTGCCAAATCAATACCTGGGGGAGAATGTACCCTTTTATAAGGAGGTGCAACAAACTTGTATCCTAGACCAGACTTAGCTTTGTTAACAATCTAACACTCTATAATCTTGTTAACCCCTTTAGATGCATATTCAAGAGTGTCTACACTTAGTTGTATGTTTTCCTTTTGTTGCTTAATCTTGTCTAGTTCATTTTTGTGGAAAACTAGAATGGGTGGTTGAATAGTTTTTCCCTCTTTTTGATTTTATAAAAACTTGGTTTCAAAATGTTGATTCAAATTTATTCAATTGTTTGTTTGAAAAACCTTCAATTAGAGTTTGGCATGAAAACAACATATAATCAATATGATCAATTATATACGTGAGCTTTTGGATTAGTTTTCTAAACTTAGTTTTATGAATGAAGCTTTGGTCGATCTTTATGTGAATACGTTTTCCTTTTAAAATCTTAAAACGTTTTGTATCAAATTATCTATCAAGTTAAACTTAATATGAGAAGTGTGAATAATAATCTATTTGACCATATCATATAATTATACACACAATCACAATATTAACATCTATGTACAACACAATCAATCATCACAACTATATAAGCAACAACTAAGACATATAGGCAAGCATAGATGTAAAGCGATAAATGCAAGAATAAATGAAAAGAGATAAGAGAAAGGAAATGCAAACCGTACACGAAGATTTATAGTGGTTCAGCTACAAGGACACCTTCCTTGCCCTACTCCACTCCCCGAGTCACCTACTCGAGAGTTTTCTTCACTACTCAACAAGCTCCCTTTTGGCGGAGAAAACCGTACACAACTTTTGCTTATACAAATTTACGACACTAAGCTAAATGTCGAGTTCTAATAGTAGCTAGAACCAATCTCATGACACGACTTCGATCACTACACAACTTCTACACAACTTCACGACTTCTTCACTACTTCACAACTTCTTCTATACTCCGCTACTTATTCACACACCTACATCTTCACAACTACATGACTTCTCCACACTACTACTTCTTCCCACTACTTCTTACTCAATCATTGACTCACTACTAAATAAGATCATCTTGATCTACTTATTACATATACATACATAACTCACAACTTCACATCAACACTAACTAGATTTTAATACATCTTTGGCTTTAGGGAGGATTTTTCTCTTGCACTTTGAATGATGAAAGATTGGATCACTTGAAACAAAGATTAATAATCTTATGATCAAAGGGTTTTTAGAAGGATGTTTAGAGAGAATTGGGTCTGAAAATTTTTGTGCAAAAGTTGGTAAAAATACCAGGTTTGAGGTGGTATTTATAGGGAAAAATTTCTGACAAAATCTGACATAGGAGCGTGGTCGGCCCCTTTAATTGTGTGCCGGCCCCCTTAAAATTAAGGGGGCTGCCCCTTATAATTAAGGGGGCCGCCCAGACGAAAACGACAGTTTTCTTGTCTTTTTCTGGGGAAAGTTTATTTGGTGAAAAACTAACTGATTTTGGTTAAAAATTTGAATTCATATATTTATTATGAATTAAACATTTTCCTTTATATAACAAAAGTGTTTTTCAAAATATATAAAATATTTATATCATTTTATATAATTTGTAGTGTTTAAATAAAACTCCTTTTGATCATAAAATGTATTAGACATTTGTTTATACATACCTTAAGTGATTGTTGAAGCATACTCGAGACGTTGAGATGTCGATGCTTGTTGACGTATGAATGCATAGATGAGTTGTGATCACAAGTAACTTGAGCATTTTACGTTATGTGTTGTAACTTACATCTTTGTCATCATCAAAACATGAAGAGGATGTTTAGATTAAATATCGTAATATTCATGCCAACAATTTTTAAGCATACTAATCTCAGCATCTTTGTGTGAGATGTCTCTTTTAAGCACAGCAGTGTCCTCAGTAAAGACAATCTCATTTTTCTTGTAAAACACTAGTTGTTATTCTACAACAGCTAAACCTCTCTTATGATTTGCTAAATTATAATTAGATTGGTTAAGCTCTATTCTTAAGTCATCATACTGCTTTTTAAGAGTTCTGTAGTTTCTTTAAAGCTAAACAAGATTTTGAACAACTTTTGACTGTATGTACCTCAGAGTCAGAGAAAGCCATCAGTGCCATGTTGGTGGGAGCATCCTCTTTAGCCATAAAACTCCAATCAAATCCAAGTCCATCAATGGCTACCATTGCTTTGGAAGAAGTCTCTTCCTCTCTCTTCATGGTGCTTTCTTGATTCCTGGAACCTCTGCTATCTTGATTCCTACCCGTGCTGTCCTGGTTCTCCTCTGCATTCCCTAGCAAAGTGTCCCAACTTATGACAATTGTAACACTCCACTTTTGACTTGTCATACCCAGCAACATCACCTCCACTGATAGTGATCTTCTTTCATGTCTTCTGATAAAACCTCTTGGCCTTCGTGCTTAGCAAAGCTAATTGCCACTTCAAATCCATCTCATCCAAATCATCTTCATGGATCTGTATAAGGTCTTCATGAACAAGTTGAGACCCATTAGCTTAACTGGACAAAAATGCATAGATAGTCTCATCACTTAAACTAACAATACTAGTTTATGAACTAGCAGTACTAACTTTAGGGTTAGCAGTACTAACTTCAAAAGAAGTATTAACCTCCTCTGGACTGCTATTGCTGGGGAATGACACAAATGACAAGTTCCCAGAACTAGAACTTGAGCTTCTAGTCTTTCTAACCTCCTGTTCAACAATCTTAAAACTACTGTACAGATCATCAAAACTCATGGTGTCTAGATCAGGCTTGTTTCTCCAGACCACCACATGAGTGTTCTATTCAGCAGGCAGATGATAATAATTTATTTGATACCTTTTTAAGGGGTCATTTAAGCCTAAAATCGTGTTTATATGATCAAATATTGCCTCAAATCGTTTCTTTTCATATTTTAGGTACTTGGGACGTGATTTTTGGAATTTAGAGCATTTTGGACATTTTGGGCTAAAAAGTGATTAAAACAACAAAGTCACGGAAGACCTGTCAGGAAATACACTTGACGGCGTCACGCCTTAATAGGTGACGCCGTCACTTGAATAATCTGGAGCTTGGGAATTAACACATGTCGCCTCAGTGAACTTTTGAAGACTTTACACCTTGGGGTCAGGTGTAATTAGAAGAAGGACGTCTGGTGTTAAAGTTATAAGAGACGGCTCAGAAGGCTTAAAGCATGATGATGTCAGAACTCCACCTGATTGTGTCAGAAGACAAAGGATGACGGTGTCAGAAGGTCGACTTGCACAAGAAGAAACCCTAATCACGGCGGTCTGACAGCATCAGGATCTATAACCTGACGCCATTAGCTTTGTAAATCTATATATACTTTTCAATTTTTCATTCATTAGTGTGACACTTTGGAGACTCAAACCTTAGGATGAATTTCACAGCTTTTGTAAGGCTTTCATAGCCTCTTTTATTCAATGTTCAATTGAATGTCTATGTGTTGTTTGATTATCTGTTTATATTTTCTTTCTTTTAAAATGCTAGCTTAAGTGAAATAGTGTTTGCTTATATATAATGAAACATAGTTATTGATTATTGTTGCGTTGTCTATTGTTTAGTTGATTGCTTCACGTTAGGCTAAGAAAACTGGCTGATCTCCCTTGTGTAACTAGCTTGAACGTCTTAGAAAGCGTAACCTTATGTGCAATTAGGTTTTTCTCATTGTATTTAATGCATGAGTTGAGGTTTATGATCTTATGATTGCGTGATTGACTTACGGTTGTAGGTAAAATTGATTTACATAGAGTTGGAGAATGTAGCACACCCCCACGACTGGTATTAAGGAATACAACGCTTCAACTAAAACAACTGCACTGTGACATACAACAATTCAATAAAAGATAACTAGGGAGTAATTAAGTTTAAGTAAACACGTTTGTCTCACTATAATAAGTTCACCACATTTACTTTTTTTGTTATTTTAATTTTTGTTTATTATAAGTAGCTTTTAGGTTAGTTGACTAGCAACTAATTCCGCCCACTAATCTAAAAACCGAGATTTTACCAGCTTTCATAAAACATAAAAAAATACAAAAAGAATCATCCCCTCACCTTTAAGCTTAAATTGTCATACACTTCAACCTAACGACATTATTCCCCTAGAGAAAGATCAATCCCTCAGACATACCTATAATACACTACAATCCTCGGAGGATTATAAGCTTCTCAAGACACTGCCCGGAGGATTGCAAGCTTCTCAAGATTCTTTGAGAAGTAAAACCTTTTGCGTGGCCTCAATCCTCGCATCAAATTTTTGGCGCTGCTGCTGGAGAATAGTTATTGTTTTTGTTGATTTCTATCTCATTTAAGTCTACTCGCTAGATTATAATACAGGTTTAAAACATGGGTTATCCTAATGCCTCTTATCATATAGCAAATTCTAACCACACGAATGTAGTCTCAATAGCGGTCTCGGGATGCATCACAAACGCAAGTTTTAGAATCTATATACTACCAGTACACTCATAAGCATCAAAAGTGAATGCTTTTTCCTAATAATCTAAAGGCGAACCTCACATTTTTTGGGTGGAAATTTTTGAGTGGTACGGGTTTTGTGCTAGTCATATAATTCCTATCCATGAGACGCTTATTAAGACTAAAGTTTCACTCCTATATGTTGTAAACAAATTTAAATTTGGTGTCAAAATTACCCTAACAAGTATTTCTCTTAGTTTTATTACACATTTACTGTTAAACAAAACAAACATTGAGCGGAGTTGTAGTTTATAAGGTTTCCCATTTTCCCTCCATACACTTAAACTGAACATTGTCCCCAATATTCCTAAAAAGGTATAAAAGTAAGATAAAGGAAAGAAAGAAACTAGTACTCCCCTGATTTGCTCAGTATGGACGATGCAAAACTTGGTTAAATCTTCCTCCAAAAAAATAAACTGCAATCACGCTCTTCCAACTTCTTTTTTTTATCTTCTTGTCCAATATAACCTGTGATTAACCAAGAAAACAAAACACGAAACCTCGCATAAAATAGGTGGTAAAATCTATATAAAATTAAATCCTAGAAAGCAGAGTAAGATATAACGTTTGAAAAATAAATGTTTACAGGTTCCTAAAAATTTAAAATTATTTTTTTTCCAAAATTATAAGATTTCCAGCAGAAAAATGAAACCTGGAAAAATTGTGCATATATAATGCCTGACGCCGTCAGGTTGCGAGGCCTGACGCCGTCAGGTATAATCTGACAAAATTTTTATATTTTGTTTCCAAAAATTTTTCTACAAAAATTCAAATTTTAAAACCTGGAAAAACTGTAAAACATTCATTGTGACTCATAATCTTATAACACGTATTGGTTTTGTATAATATGGATCAAAGATGGAAGAATTAGTAGAGAAAAGTTAGAGAGAGAAAGTAGAAGGGAACCTTGAGAGAAAATGGTGAATATTAGATTAAGGTTGTGAAAGGTCCAACCCTCTCCCTTGGGTGGGAGAGGGTATTTATACTACAATACTTGGTGCTCTATGAAACGAGCTGTAGAGTGAGCTGACAGAGGGTAAGGACCCTACCCACTCTACGAATACTATTTATATATTTTAACTACTAATAAACTACGTAATAACTATAATAAGGATAATTCTACGAGCTACGTAATGCTTAGCAATACTTGAGGTGACCAAGTCTTTAACTGAATAATCGTATTCCTAACAATCTCCCCCTAAGGGAGGTCACCCCAGAAGATAAGTACTGAATTCTTGCATCCTTGAAATCTTGTAGCTCGTAGACTTTGATTCTTCAAAGTCGTGATCTTTGTGCATTCAGCAGCAGACTCTAGAAGACTTGTTCAATGAGTTGGATGATCTTTGTCATTACTTCGAGTTCATCATCCAAATGGGTATCTGCAAGTCATCTTTGAGTAGTAATGTCTCCATGTGATTTGAACATCTTTGTATTGGCATGCTCACACTTGTCAGGATCATGATCTACTGCATTAGAGTTGTGGAAGCATAAATGAGGCCCAATCAATGATCATGATTTCTTAGATCGTGATGTCGAAGTGTGAGCATGTGTTGATAGATCAGCATCTTTTCAGCAATCAACTGCAACCGTCAGAAATTCCTGCAAGTAGACAGTTAGCAACAAATCATCTGGTACTTATAGGTTTGGAAGTAGAGATTGTCAACAGCATAGTGTGAAGACTCCTTCTAATCCTTACCAAGACCGTTCCCAATTGGCAAACCCCCGAGAGGATTTACACGATCTACCTAAGTAAATCAACGACTGGGTGAGTCGCTGGAGTTCACTCCACGACTGTAGATCGTTGGTAACCGCCGTGACCACTAAGCGTAATTCACAAGGAATTACCTAAGTGACCTGCTTTTAGAGCTGCTTGATGTTGACCCTAACAGGAATTTCCATTCAATCACTGGGAGTTACTATAGCAACAACCCTCATAAATGTTCTGGCAGATTGCTAACATCTGCTTAGGACTCATGAGTTTACCATTGGTGTCCTTAATGTTGAACAGCCAAGGTAGAAGTAGCACGTGTTCCTATGAGATCTTTTTATGCATCTCGAGGCTCTAGACTCAATAAGTGCATTTGGTTTTCCTATGCAGAGATTAGGGAGAGGTCTCCTGCTTCAATATCAACCATCTCTAAGAGATATGTCGATAGATTACACCGGTTCCCTGTGAGAATGAAACAAGTTCTTTTAAGAGAACTTGAGTGGCTAGAAGGTTCGGTGCAGTGCGTCACTGGGTCCATGACGTCTTGTCTTCAATACCAATGTCACCGTAGCAACCATCAGTAGATTATGAATTGAACCCGGTTTCTGCCCTAAGGTTGAATAATTGGAGGGCAATTTCTTTTCACCCTTTCTCATTTCGTTTCTTTTTAATTCTTCAACCCCTTATTTCTCCATTCTCGCATTTCTCCTTTTTTCATAATCATACCTACGGACTTGCTAATACTATCTATTTGGTATTGTCCATGGGTAGATCCCTCCGGCTCTGGCGGATCATAGGACAGTTTTCCTAACCTTAGCCACCTTATAACTTCATGACTATCCTATGTTGCCATACACCAAATCATTGAAAATTCTCTCAACGTGTTTATGATTGAGAAACACATTTTGTTAACACATTGAGAGTTTTGTCATTTTCAAATGCTCCCCCTTAACATGTGCTCATATGTATTGATTTGAAAATTTGCACATGTCGGGAAGAGTTGCACTTTTGAATTGATCTACCTTAAGTGAACATGACCGGGCATTCGAGACACGCTTACATCACTAGTTAAACTAGCTTGAAGTTATTACCCGGCCCGATCAAATCCACACAAGGTTTCTCGAAACGGTACATTCTACTCAGACAAGTCCTTTTCGAGACACGCTTACATCACTGGTTAGACCAGCTTGAAGTTATTACCCGTCCAGGACTAGTCCTTTCGATTCATGACAATTATTGTTTCATCAATTCATTGGTGAAGTCTGAGTCTTGCTCACATGAGATGCTAAATATCCTTTTTCACAAACCATTTGCTCCCCCTCAATATGTGCATTGATATACAAAAGAGTTTAGCACATATAGGGGAGCATTTGTTAAAGTCCAAAACAATCACATTTTATATCAGATTTCATATTTAAATCACATTTTCTCCCCCGATCAAAAATTTCAAACCATTTGAGATTTGTGATCCCAAGTGATTTAAATAAGTTAGAAAAGTTTGGGAGCAAGATGTGGTCTGATTAAAGATATTCTGATATTGAGACAATTCATTACTCCCCCGCAATCAATGAGGGAGAATGTTAGTGTCAGTTATGATGAGTTTATAAATGATTTAAAGTTTAATGAGAAACTCATGAAATAAATAAATAAAATCATGTACTGACACATAACATTTGATAGCACACTACTTATGACGCACAAGATAACTGGTGGTGGTGGTGAAAGAGTTGTTGTCGTTGTTGCTACCGCTGTTGTTGTTGTGGTGAAATCAAAGCCAGTCAATGAAGATTGAACATCTGATAAAATGGTTAGAGCAGGAGCAGGCACATTCACATCAGCCATGGAATCTGCATAAGAGTATCAACAAAGATATGCATACATACAGATACACTCTTAATTAACTTCTACCACGTAGCAGCTAGCCTACTCATAATACCATATTCATATCATGATCAAAGAACATTCAAGCAACTCATCAAAATGCTATCTAGTATGAATAGAAACTGGCAATCATGAACATTCATTGCAAGTTTCTATCAGACATAAACAACAATCACTAACATGGCAACTCACGCATATTTTCAACATTCAAATCAGGAGCTTAGGAATAAGATTCTACCCCGGTAACTACATACCTAAGCAAATCCTGAGAACACGAACACATAATCAACAACAATCACACAATTATCAGCAAACAACAAACGAAACACAATCAATCAGATTATACGAATGCCAAAGGAGAGAACAAGAGCATCAAACACAATAGTTTTCTAACATCATTAAGATTTTGGATTAAAACATATTTAGGGGATTAAGCGAGGATACCAACGTGAGACAAATGGACCTTTTAGTTACATAAAGCTAGGAAACTATACGCAAATAGCACATAATGCCCTAATCTTTCTAACAACTAACACATTTGGCCATTTAAGATAACCCTTAGTAAGTTCCTCTTCAACTAATACCCCATTAACTACAAAACCTTTTCTAACCATTATGAGACAACCAATAAATCCGTTTGATGATATAAAATTGGAGATCACTCTCCCCCTCAATTGATGACCCATTGTCATTAATTGAGTGACAAATTTTATGAAGTATCTAAGACTGATTGATTTACAAGCAACACGTTACCACCATGTATCATTCAAATAATTTTCCGAAGAATCATAAAAGAAAATTATTTGTTTTGATAAAAAGAAGACTTCTCTTCTTAAACAAGAAATAATGCACTGAAACGTACATTAGATCGGAAAGGCACAAATATAAAGTAATTCACGTCTTTGTTAGGAACAGTTGTCTTTATGGCGACGGACTTTCCCCAATATAAAGACCGGGTTGCTATCTGAAGTAATAGCAAACCATCTTGAAAGAATATTTTTAGAAACGACATGTTTTAGAAAAACATTATTAAAAAGAAAAAAAAAACTCTTACTCAAGCACATGTATGTTTCCGTGTCATTATTGAATGACATTTCTAGAAATGTACATAATATTGATTACACAAGAGACATGTCGTAAGAAGAATATTTTTGGATTTTAAGATTTTTCAGTTTTTTTTATGGTTTTTATAGGTTATATATTTTTCTATTTTCCTTTTTGTATTCAACTATGTACAAAGGATATGTGAAGTAAATCCTTTTACTCCTCATTCTCTTCCTAAAGGCTTATGAGAGATTCTGGCGTAAGACTCTTCATTCCAAGTCGCGGAAGAAAGAATAGCAATCTTTCTCGTGGAAGAGCCTTTGTAAAGAAGTCAGCCAGTTGAAATTCTGTCCTCATGAAGTAAAGTTCCACTACCCCATTCTCATCTTATTCCACCACACCTTAGGAGGATCCATTTCCCAAGAGAAACTTTGACAGTGTATCAAACGATGCCCTAGGCGTCTGTTTTAAGCCAAAGAGAGCCCTTTTCAGACGATAGACATGGTTAGGACGATCAAAATATACAAATCTTTCCGGTTGACTGAAGTAAAGAACTTTATTCAGCTCGCCATTTAGAAATGCAATTTTCATATCCATTTGATAGACTGTCATGTTCTGACTTGCAGCATTGGCGAGAAAAATTCTGATAGCTTCAATACGAACAACCAGAGCGAAAGATTTCACTAAATTAATGCCTTCCTGTAGACGATATCCCTTAGCAGCAAGCCTTGCCTTGTTTTCAGAACGACATAATGCTCATCAAGTTTCACTTTGAAGATCCACTTAGAGCTATAATCATTGCACAGTCTGGAGGTAGTACCAATTCCCATACTTCAAGTCGATCGAAAATGCGAGCTTCATCTTGCATAGCATTAACCCAACAGCCTTTAGAGATAGCAGTCTTGAAATATTTGGGTTCGAATTTGGATAGTATGGAATTATAACAGCACCACAAGGCATGGGTGGTAAGTTTCCTTCGTGTGAACACCGGTTGAGACGGATATCCAATAATGTTGTCAATCAGATGATCCTATATTCCTTTTCTGAGATGTTCATGTGGATGTAGGTAGGAACATGAAGAAGCCTTGTTAGTATTCCTTGAAGAGGATGTCTCAGAAGAAGGTTCATGAGCAAACAGGTTTTAGTACGGAGCATCTCCAAGAGGAGCAAATGAATTCACTTCAAAAGAATTGTCGACTGCAGTGCCTTGATGTACTGAAGGAGATTGAAGGTTTGACGATGATGGTGAGTAACTTGAAGATTGAGCATCTTGATCAATTCAAGTAGACACTGATGGACCATTTGAGTTGTACAGAATTGGAGCAACAGCAGCTGGTGGTGTCAGTGTATCATCAGTCGGTGTCTCAAAGTATTCATCAATCATTTGGTCAAACTAGATCTTCAAATGCTCATTTGTAGGTGGTACATAAGGTACATGCAGGAGTGAGATTCTGTACAAGACCTGAACTGATTGATTCAGGAGACAAAAGTTTAGACGCGGGTCCTGCACTGATGTGTACAAGAGCCATTTGCTCAGTCAGCTCAAAGAGTGTGACGTGAATGGTTACCAAGATTTATCGGGTTCGATTGTTGTAGATTCTGTATCCTTTACTATCTGGAGCATAACCAACGAAGAATCCCATATCAGCTTTAGCTTTTAACTTTCCCAGATACTGACTGTCATTCGTAGGGTAGCATAAAGCACCAAACTCAAATAGAAAAGAGAGATCCGGTTTCTTGCCATGAATCAGCTCATTTGGAGTTTTGTTGTGAAGAGTATGTATCAAGTATCGGTTTTGGGTGTAATAAGCTGTAGCAATTGCTTCCGCCCATAGAAACATTGGTGCGTTGGAGAATATTAGCATGGTTCGTGCAGCTTCTATAAGAGAATAGTTTCATCTTTCAACAATTCCATTCTACTGAGGAGTGCATGGGATACTTTACTGATGGGAGATGCCAATACTTTCGTAAAATTGAACGAGTTGTTTGATGATTGATTGTACAATATTTTGCACTACCAGGCCTTCGATGGTGATCAAAGGAAAATGAGGGGTGTTGTGATTGCGCCAAGCTTGGATATAACCTGAAATAAGAAATACTAAAGCACTACGTTAAGTGATTGCGCAGGGGTTGGACCCTGCGAACCACCTCCAGCGTGTGAATAAGTGTTTGGTATGGGAGTTTAAATATATGCGTAGTAAAGTAAGGTGAGATAGATTGCATACCAGATTTGTCATCGTCCAGGACTATTTATAGGTGAAGAAAACGGTCCTGGAGAGTGGTCACACGTTTGATGGAGATCATGGGGGCGTCCCATGATTTGTGGTAACCACTAGGGGTTAGTGCCCCACTCCTCCGGGTTTAGCGGGGGTGCTAAGGAGGAAGAGGCGACGTGGTTAAGACTTGGTCTCCCAATATTGGACTTGGCATTGTTCCGTCCATAAAACTTATCGAGAGATACCCCGAAGGGCTTAATCCTTCGATTGGCGAATTCCCACTTGGTAACTAGATCATTGATGATTAGTTTTACGCCAAGGAAAGTTTTAGGAGGCTAGCCAGAGCCTTCAATTATGTAGGTTGCGATTATAGTCGAAGGGGTGTCCTTCGAGTTAATCGGAGGGTACATCATCAAGCCCCCAAGTTGAAAGTTAGATATGCACAAGAATATGTGGCTTACAACTCTATCGTCAATTGAACTTACCGTGTTAGCTCGTAGGGCCTTGCAAAAGAGATTAACTTCACAAAATACACATTAAATGCGCTTAAATATTACCTAACAACTCACATTGAGCCTACAGTAGCAATATCCTCGGTAAACAAAAACGTCCCTTCAAATTTTGAAAACCCATTGGAATCCGGATAAGTACACAAGACACGTGTATGGTTATGATCAAAAAAGAGAGGCGGTATAAATGTTTATCACCCTAACCCTAAATCATTTTTACATTGCGCCCAAAATTGTGTTTCATCATTGTGTGCGTATCTTGGTCAAAATCTACACACATCATCACGTTTTATTAATCCACGCAAGAAAAAAGGTAAATTTGCTCTTTGTTAAACTATTTTATCGTAGAGGTAGCTGTCTTCATTAAACAATATGGCTAAAAATAACAAATTCGTGATTAGAGAACAAAAATGCACTTTATCAAAAAATGAGTTACGCACTTTTCTTGAGGATTATCCTATTCCAAAAGAATTTAAGATCATGCTCCCTAGTAAGAATCAAACAATATTTGATGCTCCTACAGGATATGTGGGTCTGTACACCCATGCCTTTAAATTGGCAAACTTTAGAATACCTATCCACCCTTTGATTTTAGAGTTTATGCAATACTATCAAGTTCACATCTCTAGGTTCAACCCATTTGACCTAGCTAAGTTAACAACATTCATAGTGATGTGTAAAGCTTATGGATATGAGCCTACACTTACAGTGCTTAGAGGTTTTACGAACCTGTACCCGGGTGGGGATTGGTTAACTTTGGCAAAAAGAGGTGACCCTGATGTCCCAACTATATTGTTAAAGCCTTTTACAAATATAATGGACTGGAAAGGGAGTTTCTTTTACATACAAGATACAATTATACCTTCAGAGTACCCTGCTTTGGTGAATGAAGCATACAGGTTTGTTAAAAAACATTTCAAAGATGAGTTGCCTTACACTGTTCGAAGGAATCCATTGTACCAGCGTCTTGTTCGCCATCCAGTGAATGTTCAATCTTTCCCCGAGCCCATCTTGTACATGGCTGGTATTGTTGACCACTGGGAGGGTTCCCCTATGAAGCCTGAAATTATTTGTGATGGAAAAGTATGTATACTCTTTATTTAAATACATTTGAACAACTTATCTGATGATATTTATCTGCGTTCTTTCGTGTTGCAGGAATGTCTTTCCGAAATTTCGTTGTTGCTGATGGTGCTAAAGAGGCTAGCTTCCTTCCAAAGAATCCTGATGAGGTTAGTTATGGTGTTGGTTCACCTTCCGTGTCTGTGAACAATCAAGAAGAGTATGCCCACATGGTGGAGCCCATAGCTTCCATGCAGCCTTCCAAACCAGAGAAAAAATCGAAGCCTATGGTGACAGAGGAGACTTCTCAATTGGTGGAGAATGTTGCAGATGCGTGGGAATTGCACCAGGATTTACCTCTCGAGGGATCTCGAGAAGCTTACAACCCCCACCAGGCAGTGTACCTGATCGTTGTAGTATAGTATAGTGACAAGTACCGGGGGATTGATCGTTCAACTCAGGAATAGTGTCGTTAGGATTGAAATTGATCTAACTAGGTCTAAAGGTGAAGGATGATTCTTTTTTGTATTTTTATATTTTATGAAAAGCAAGTAAAAATCTCGGGTATTGGAAGGAGGGGCGGAATTAGTTGCTAATCAACTAACCCAAAAGCTACTAATTAAACTAATGTGCAAGAAAACTAAACTAAGGTTCTACAAGATAAGTGAAGCATGTCTACCCATGATATGTTACTCCTTGCTAGCTATCCAATTCTACCTATTGAATTGTTACACCTTGTTTTAATTGACGGGTTGTATTCCTTAATACCATTCATGGGGTGGCGTACTTACTTCCCCAATCCTATAAGCTCCTACTTCACTCCTATGTCGAGCCGGCAAGAAGCTCCTAACATGGGATCATTAGAATTTACTCATGCATTAAATACAACCAATAAAACCCAGTACACATCGGTTCATGTTTCCTAAGACGTTCAAGCATGTTACCAAATGGAGATCTGCCAGTTTTCTTAAGCCTAACATTGAAATCATTCAATCAAAACAAGAATCAATAGGAAACAAGAATTATAAACTAAACCAACTAGATCTATTGAAGTTATTACGCCTTAATTGATGGAGATAGACACCCACATCAATAAGAAATCAATGAGATCTAATCAATTATATACAAGTTTCACATAATCATAAGTAGACACAAGGTGAATTAGCAAATCATCATCAAAGAAGAGCAAACAACAATGATAATGGAAAACATAATTAAGATAGAATCATCAAACCAATACATGATGTTTATGGAGTGATTGAAACCCTCTAAGTTGCTGGAAAAACACCTACCTAAACCCAGGAATCGACCTTAGGGTTTAGAGCTTACAAAAAGTGAAGTTATGATATTATATTTATAGGCATGTTTTCTGTTGGCCCATCTTGATGGCGTTAGCTCGTTCTCTTGACGCCGTCATGACCATTTTTTCACCAAATTGTAGATCACTTCGTCCTCTTCGCGTGGGCTTTTGAATCACCTCAATCCGAGTTCGTATGCAAAAGTTATGACCAAAACAATATCAGCTACTCCGCGCGCAAGTTTTGACAAGTTAACACGTGATGGCCTTGGGTGACGTCTTCACGTTTCTTCTGGGCCATCACCAATTTTACTCTTGACGCCGTCAGGATTTCCTTCTTGATGCCGTCATACACTGTTCTCAGCATGGAAAATTAAGTCTTTGGCGTTTTCTTCACTTTTATGCTCCAAAAACGTCCGAATTGCTTCTTTTTCTAGATTTCACTCCCAAAGTACCTAAAATCACAAAAGGAACGATTTAGGGTAATATTTGATCAAATAAATTCAATTCCGAGCTTAAATGACCCCTTAAAAGTGGTTCATTTTTTGCCTCATCATATACCCTTACACTTGAGATTTGCTTTTCCTCAAGCAAATGCGCTTTTATTCTAATCAAAATACAAGTTAGGGGTCATTTAACACTAATATAAAAGTAATTACAACAATTAATCATTCCACTAAAGACCAAAGACAAGCACGGAGGTCATATACTAGCACCTCACAAATAGTGTTTAGATACTCACATCTATCGGGTGTAATAAAGTAATATCACATTATGGAAATGGAAAACATCTCTCACTACCTGTCATAGCAAAATAGATTACCATAGGCTTGGGAAAGGATCAAACCTTCACCACATGGCGTAAGCACCTAGGATAAACTATCAAAGAGGTCTTTCAAAGGGTTGTAACGTTAGGTGTAGGGATATGAAATACACGGTTTTGTTGGATATAGGCAGTCTTTACTGGTGGCGAGTTAACAATCTTGGTTAATTACATGTACAATATGGCGTTGCTAAGCCAAGACTAGACTCGACTTAAGCTAATAAATGAAAAATAACAAAAACATAAAATGAACATAGAATAAAAATGGATGGTAGTCCGTTTTTTTTTTTTTTTTTTTTTTTTTTTTTTTTTTTTTTTTTTTTTTTTTTGCATACACTCTTACCATACCATCCAAAATAATACATCATGGGGAATGAACATTCCCCTTACACTTGAATTTTTACATACTTTACAATAAACTAATCTAACGACTCGAATTAAGAAAATCAAAACACTTGGAGCACTTTTAAGATTGACGTACATATGGGGGTAATAAATGATGTTCTTCCCCATTACTCCATAAAATAAGTACTTTACCCATGAGTCCCAATCGTCCCAAAACAATATGTACAAGGATATGACTCGACTTAGCAACCATGTAATCAATTAGATAATTAACTTAGGGTTTAACAAATTACAATAATGCACTAAAGATGAGTGCATACACGGAAGGCTAAGGCGATTTGATTGTACATTTAAGTGGGGTGTAACAGATTCTTCCTTTAAGTAAGATGCTTAAAGTTAGAAACGAAAAGATAGGCTCGAAGGGGTGTACTACGGGTTTCGTGTACTAAAAATGAGTACAACGCTAAGGTGTGGGAAAAATTAGTTGACTTAACTAGCCAAGTAATATGACTTAAATGGTCAAGCAATTATGATACGGGTTTAACACGAGGGTGATCCTGATGCCTCTTATCATGTAGTAAATCCGACTACACGAATGTAGTCTCAATAGCGGTCTCGGGATGCATCACTAACGCAAGTTCTAGAATCTAAATGCTACCGGTACACTCATAAGCACTAATAGTAAATGCTTTTCCTATCAAATCTAAAAGCGAACCTCACATATTTGGGTGGAAAATTTTTCTGAAAGTACGGTTATGTGCTAGTCATACAATCTCCTATCCATGATACGCTTGCTATGGCTAAAGTTTCACTCCTAAATGTTGTAAAAAATTTTAAATTTGGCGCTAAAATTACACTAACAAGTATTTCTCATAGTTTTATTACACATCTACTATCAAACAAACAAACTCAAGCGAAAGTGTATCTGTAAGGTATCATCATTTTACCCTCTCCTTACACTTAGGATGAACATTGTCCCTAATGTTCAAGTAAAGAATGTAAAAGTGAAAAAGTAAAAAGAATGAAATCAAATACTCCCCTGATTCACTCGGTATAGATAATAAGGCGGCCAGGTTAGATCTTCCTCCAATCATAAGTAGACACAAGGTGAATTAGCAAATCATCATCAAAGAAGAGCAAACAACAATGATAATGGAAAACATAATTAAGATAGAATCATCAAACCAATACATGATATTTATGGAGTGATTGAAACCCTCTAAGTTGTTGGAAAAACACCTACCTAAACCCAGGAATCGATCTTAGGGTTTAGGGCTTACAAAAAGTGAAGTTATGATGTTATATTTATAGGCATGTTTTCTGTCGGCCCATCTTGATGGCGTCAGCTCGTTCTCTTGACACAGTCACAACCATTTTTTCACCAAATTGTAGATCTCTTCGTCCTCTTCGCGTGGGTTTTTGAATCACCTCAATCCGAGTTCGTATGCAAAGGTTATGACCAAAACAATATCAGCTACTCCGCGAGCAAGTTTTGACAAGTTAACACGTGACGGCCTTGGGTGACGTCTTCACGTTTCTTCTGGGCCGTCACCACTTTTACTCTTGACGCCATCAGGATTTCCTTCTTGACGCCGTCATACACTGTTCTCAGCATGGAAAATTAAGTCTTTGGCGTTTTCTTCACTTTTATGCTCCAAAAACGTCCGAATTGCTTCCTTTTCCAGATTTCACTCCCAAAGTACCTAAAATCACAAAAGGAACGATTTAGGGTAATATTTGATCAAATAAATTCAATTCCGGGCTTAAATGACCCCTTAAAAGTGGTTCATTTTTAGCCTCATCAGTTGCTGAGTCCGATGACCCTCTCTCCGAGGATGATCAGGTGATTATTATTGGTTCCTCTTCTGGCATAGCTGACAGGGTTCGAAACAGGAAAGGTACGAGTGCCAAGCCTGTGAAGCCTACTCCCAAGAGAAAATTGATATTGCCAACACCTCCCTCCAGGAACACCAGGCAGAAGGGTCAGATTATTACCAAGAAAGCTGCTTAAGCATTGGATGAAGATATCCATGGTAAGTACATGTGTTATTGATTTGACAGGGATATGTGTATATGTCTTCTAATTGATTGTATATTCCTTAGGTCTTCCGAATACCAAAGAGCTTCCTGATGCCTCTGCTTGCCATCGCCTTACGTTGCATATTACCCCTCCGAGCAGGAAGTCTGTGCTAACCAACATGCCCGTTGAGGAGTTGTGTGATCTACACAACAAAAGCTATACGAGGCAGGCTGTTCTGGACAATCATCTCAATTCTCGAACAAGGGAAATGGTACAAACCCTTGCTTCTGCTAGGGAGAAGATGGATGTGATTCTGGCAAGAGAGAAAAAGAAAGATTAGGAGTTTGCAGAGGTTCAAGCTAAGTGTGAAGAATCCTTGAGAGATATTGAGCAGAATCCCCTTGTTCAAGACCTTCGTTCTGATATAGTAGGGTTGGAGAAGGAATTGAACAAAATGAAGGTGGAGTGTAAGAGGCTTCGAAAGGAGGAGGCAAAGGTTGTAGGTTACAAGGAAGAAATTGTTGAGCTAGAGATCAAGTGTGGGGACCTCGAAGAAGAGAGGACGAAGCTGGGTGAGCTGGCGATCAAGCTTCGTGAAGATCTCGATGGCCTCAGGCGCAAATACAATGCGCTTAAAAAAGATAGGGCTGCTGTTGTCTCGAAAGTCATCCCCTATATAGCCATGGAGTTATATCACAGTGATGAGGTTGGGAAGATGATAGGTGATGTTGTAAATGCTGCCATCTATCATGGGAAATGCACTACTTTGAAGGAAATTGCTGCGACTGGAAAGCCGCTGGACTTATCTGAGATATCCTACTACTGTGCCACTCATAAAGCAGAGTATGATAATGCAAGCAACCTCCTCGCAACTGCAGAGTACCCCTTCCTTGTTGATGCTACCAAAGATCCCATGGCTTCGGTTGAGACGCTTCTTTCGAGGAAACCGCACAGGGTGAAGCCTATGGCTGTAAGCAAAAAGAGCACTCCTGCGAAGCCTGCATCTGTGAAAGCAGCCCCTGAGGAGCCCTCATCCCCAAAGTTGGCCGTCGAGAAGTCTCAGTCTCCAGGTAAAGGTTCAGCTGTGCAGCCGTCCTCTCCGAAGATTGATTCAAAAGAAGCTTCTCCCAACAAGGTCAGTTCTGAAACCCCCCAAGTTTAGCATGAAAAACTCTCATCTCCTGGTAAGTGAAGGTTGCAGTGTTTGCAGTTATTTGGCCCCAAGGGTGGTATGTACCCTTTAAAACAATGTTTGTTTATGTCCTATGGTTTCTGAACAATTTATGTTTCTGTTGCATGTGAACAATTATCATCTTTTGAGCAGCATCGATGCTGCGTACTAAATATTAATGGGTGTATTTCCCATCTTTGTTTATGTATGCTTTTCTCTTCTTCGTTTATCTAAATAAATGTTATTATACATCCTAAAGCTTAGAATAACTAAGCCTTATTGTGTGTATTTTGAACCAAGGTTTTATAGCAATCGTATAATTTAATTGCTGACAGAGGGTTGCGACCCGCTCCGTCTTCATACTTTAAGTGCGAAGGGCTTTGCGTACCCTAAGACTATGTAGGAAAGTTAATGTGAATTTTGGATGTTTTAGTTGCTTACAAGACATAAGTATCTTGTGCCATCCTTCGAACATTGAACTTGTAATTACTTGGCTGAGTAAATCTTTGTTTGCTAGATGTAACTAAAAGATTCAAGGGAAATATGCGATGTCATTAAGTGGGTAGGGGAGGATTACATCATTTGTACAAATGAATACTAAGACGCCTACCATTAATGCTTCTTTCCCAACAAGAGAAAACTTGAATACATAATAGAAAAATTTGCAAGTCTTGACTTACATAAGATGTGGCAAGCCCTTCATATGCTGACGGAGGGTTGCTGATGATGAAACTGTCACTACTTTTGAATAAAACTCGTCCTACGCATGCTTTTGTGTACCCTGCGATTCTATGTGTAGTGGATTTGTTATTTTGTCGAAGCCTGTTGCTCCGTTCCGGCTTCGAGATGCTCTTGATTGCATGAAAGCAAATGTATCTTTGAATCATTTATGTGGTGTTTCTTTTGTTTGGCTCGAGAAACTCTTTTGTTGGAGGACATACTTGATTCACATGTTTCAGCTGGTTCGTTACTTGATTCACATGATTCACATGTTTGGATCGTTTTCCCCGTATTCTATGTTATATACCTCCAGCTCTTTAGCCCATTTGACCATTCTCCTTGTTCTGTCAGGGTTTAGGAGCAACCTTTCGAATGGCTTATCTGTAAGTACTCTGATGGCATGTTCCTTGAAATATTTTCGGAGACGTCTTGTGGCATTGATTAAAGCTAAGATTAGCTTTTCTGATGCCGCATAGCCTCGTTCCACATACGGCAAGGCTCTACTCACAAAATATATCGGTATTTGTAGATGTCTTCTTTCTGCGAAAAGCATGGCACCAACCTCGTCAGGGTACATTGCTATATGTAGGAACAACACCTCTCCTCTGGTTGGGGGTGCAACTGTTGGTATGATTTCCATGCAATTCTTCCATCTTTGGAAGGATGTTTCGGCTTCCTTATTCCATTGATATGATAAGTCATTGATGACTTCATTGCGAACCTTGTAGGTAGATGAAGATCTGTTAACACCCTTCGATAGAAATGCTTTTAACGTTTCCAAGTTACTTCTTAGATCTTGAGTTCCCCTTCGCGTTTGCAATTCTGATGAGGCCTCTTCATTGGTTGGCTTGGTTTTAATCATTTGTTTTGTGAACGGGTGTTCATTTGATTCTTCTTTTTCAATGCCAAATGAACACATTACTGGGTTCAACTTTAGGTTGATCTTTCTCAGTTGTATGAGGGTCTCTTCTACATCATGAAGGAGATCTTCTTCTGTCCTGCTCTGGGTGATTAAGTATTCGCCATGAATTTTCAGGTTTCTCCCTATCTGTTTTTCGAAGACCCTTCGGACCAACCTATTGTAAGTGGCTTCGATATTTCGTAAACCGAAGGGCATACGGGTGAAGCAGTAGGTGCTTCCTTCTACATGAAAGGACGTTTTTTCTTCGTCCTCTTTTGCCATCTTTATCTGGTGGCATCCCATGTTTGTATTAAGGAAGCATTCCCAACGAACTCCAGGTGTCGATTGCTTTTCTCCTTCTGGCAAATAGCTTTCTTTTCGGCAAGCTTTGTTGATGTCTCTAAAGTCAACCTCTAGTAACTTTTTTCCATTTCTTCGCAGGGCTACCGTTGGGTTAGTAACCCATGTTGGGTTTTCTACCCTTCAAAGTATTCCTGCAGCTGTGAGTTTGTTGACCTCGTATTTAATTGCTGCCCTGTGTTTTGGTGTCACTTGGTGGGGCTTCCGCTCAACCGGTTTGACGTGTTTGAACTCGTTTAGCTTGTGCTCCGTGCTAAAGGGTTTGCCGTTGATTGTGAGCAACCTTGGAACTCCTATTGTCTTTGAATATTTTTCTACAAACACGTCTTCATACGCTTCGAGTAATTTTTTCAATGTTTCTCTGAAAGTTGTAGGGAGCCGTTTCCCTATTTCCACCTTTCGCACTAGATGGGAGTCGTCTAGTGACGCATGCCTTTTGGGATTAGAGTATTCTATGGCATTCCTCGTAAGCCGTTGGTTATCTTCTTCCTTGCCTTTGTAGGCTTCTTAGTATTTTTCTTCGTGATAGCTAGAGAATATGGTACCAATACCATTAGCTGTTTGGAATTTCACTGTTGCATGCACCGTAGAGACCACGATTCCCATTTTTTGCATGGCAGTTCGTCCGAATATCATGTTGTAGGGTGACTTCGATCTTACGATGATAAAATTAAAAATTTCTGTTCTTGCGAGCCTTCCACTTCCGAGTGTTACTTCTAGAGGTGTTTCTCCTAAGGGCCATGATCGTTCCCCTGAGAAACCTATCAAGGGCATTTCTGATTCTACCCATTTAGATTTGATCGTACTCACAGGCACTTCCAAAGTCCTTATAAATTTTGTTCACCTCCATATTCATGACTATGGCCTTAATGACCAATGGATCCTTCGAAGGAAAGCCTCCTGTTTCGGACGGGAACGTTATTTGTCTAGCATCGTGAGCTTCTCTCTCAGGGATCTTTCTTTTCAATCGGGAGTAATCCCATCGAACCATTAGGATGGGAGCTTCCTGAGGAGTATTATATTTTCCCAGTTGCGTATCGGTGGTTTTCTCTTTGTTCTTTCTTATCCCTTTCATTAAATGTGCTAATTGCCCGGATTTTACTGCCTCTTCTATCTGCTTTTTTAGTTCTTGACAGCTGTTTGTTTCGTGACCAATGTCTTCATGGAAGTGGCAATATTTAGTGGTATCTCTGTTCCTGCTTTTCCCCAATATGCGAGGGGGTGGTTCGAAGGCTTTGGCAGCCTTCTCTGTGGCTAAAATCTCCCTTGGAGACTTCGTGAGATTTCCTAATAGGCCATGGTTCGGACCCTTGTTGTAAGGGGTAAACCTATTATGGTTTTTGTGTTTGTTCTTCGGCCCTTCCCATGAAGACGATTTTATTCCTTTATTGCCCTCCACTGGAGCTCCATTGGTAGATACCTCTTTGGCTTCTATCCATGTATATGTTTTTTCCATCAGGCCCTTATATGTTGCTGGAAGATCTGTGGATAATAATTCCACAAGAGTCCGATTGCGTAGGCCATGGACGAAACTAGAAATACGTTGCTCTTCATGTAAGCCTAGAATCTGCAGGGTTTCGTCAGTGTATCTAGTGACAAAGTTTCTTGTGCTTTCGTTCTCCTTCTGCTTGATATTGTGCACTATTAGGTGCGTTCTTGTGAATTTCTTCTGTTGGCTGAAGTGAGACCGAAACTTAGCCTTCAAATCGTCAAGGTTGATAATGCTTCCTAACTTCTGTCCATTCCACCAAATGCGTGCTGAATCTCGGAGGGTATATGTGAACATGTGACAGGCTACTGGCATGGCCCATTTCTGCATTCTTATAGCTCCTTCAAATAAATGTAGGAAATTATCAGGATCCCCCTTCCCATCGTAAGTGCCTATATGTGAAGGCATCTTTAAATCATCCGGCAAGGGATAATCTTCGATCCATCTCACGAAGGGTGTAGTGGGGCCTACGGGCTCAACATATGGATGGGCATACGGTGGTATGTTCATCGGAACAGTATGGTATGGATTAATAGTAGGGGGTACTCCCGAAGAAGGCTGACTAACATAGAAAGGATGAGGCGTACTCGTGTTTGGAGTGTAACCAGTATACATGGTATACGGGGGGTATACCGTGGAAGGATTGTAGGGCACATCGGTTTGTGAAGGATATTGATTGCCAGGCTACCCATTGATTTGGGGATAAAGAATCGGAGGGTAACTCTGGACCGGGAATTGAGGATGCAGGTAAATGGGGGGAAGACTCCCTCCTGTGTTGACTGGGCCTAGGTTACCCTCCACACCCGACGCGTGGGAGGGCTGCAGAGGAATTCCTCCTTCGGTCCTTCCTAAGTGGGCTGCTAATAATGGGGGCAGGTTTACCTCCGTGTTCTCCCTCTGCCGACTCCTTCCGTTATAGCCTTCGGCGACAGTTCCTTCTCTCCTCGTGGGTGTTCTCTCGGGAACTCCTTCGAATCCTATGCTTCTTCCTTCGACCCTTCTACTTGTAGGTGACCCAATGAGGAGGATAGGGCGGTGAGCCCTATGGATTGAAGGTCTCGGTACCATTTCGATCTCCTCATCATATTCATCGCTGGAATATTCTAACTCCCTACGCATCTTCGTATTTCTGATTTGTCTCCTTCGAGCCCTTAGCAAGGACTCTAACTCTTCATAATTAGCGTTGACAAAGGCGGGGCTAATGATGAGTTCTGGATTGGCCGAAGTGGATGCATGGTGATTGGGCTTTATTTCAGGATGAGATCGTGTAGTAAAGGTGGAGACCGTGATTGGCGGCAGGTTGTTGGCGTCTGTTACGGGTAAAGGGGTTAAGGACGAGAAACCCGGTGGGGGTGTAACTTCTCATTCTGAATTCATGCCGGAATAATAGCGAGTGTATTTGACTTGGTTATTTTGCTTGGAAATAACGGGACTAATTGTAGCGGGTCCCACGGATGGCGCCACTGATTGTACAATATTTTGCACTACCAGGCCTTCGATGGTGATCAAAGGAAAATAGGGGTGTTGTGATTGCACCAAGCTTGGATATAACCTGAAATAAGAAATACTAAAACACTACGTTAAGTGATTGCGCAGGAGTTGGACCCTGCGAACCACCTCCGGCGTGTGAATAAGTGTTTGGTATGGGAGTTTAAGTATATGCGTAGTAAAGTAAGGTGAGATAGATTGCATACAAGATTTGTCATCGTCCAGGACTATTTATAGGTGAAGAAAACGGTCCTGGAGAGTGGTTACACGTTTGATGGAGAGCATGGGGGCGTCCCATGATTTGTAGTAACCGCTAGGGGTTAGTGCCCCACTCCTCCAGGTTTAACGGGGGTGCTAAGGAGGAAGAGGCGACGTGGGTAAGACTTGGTCTCCCAATATTGGACTTGGCATTGTTCCGTCCATAAAACTTATCGAGAGATACCCCGAAGGGCTTAATCCTTCGATTGGCGAATTCCCACTTGGTAACTAGATCATTGATGATTAGTTTTACGCCAAGGAAAGTTTTAGGAGGCTAGCCAGAGCCTTCAATTATGTAGGTTGCGATTATAGTCGGAGGGATGTCCTTCGAGTTAATCGGAGGGTACATCATCAATGATAAACTCCGTTCCATCGTTTGACCGGATGATTCCATCGGTTTTGTTGAGTCTTGCTAGTAGCTGTTTGATGAGTTTTATGATAACCTCTGGAGTCACGTCCTTGTTTCTCAAAAACCTTACCCATGTAACCCGAGAATAGTCGACGACTATCACCAGAACATACATCTTCCCACTTATACTTTGCATTTTCATTGGTTCACATAGATCCATGTGAAGGGTGTGAAGAACCTCCATGATGGTATTGATAGTTTTGGATTTGTGAGTATGCTTCCTTCTTTTGCCCAGTTGACAAGCCAAACGAAAATGTTCTTTTTTGAACTTTAAACTAGGCAGACCTCATACAAGATCAGTGTGAGCAAGATCATTAATGGTACCAAAGTTCAAGTGATTAAAACTTTGTTGCCATAGCCACGATTTGTTCTTTGAGGCCTTTATGAGAAGGCAAATAGGAGAGGACCGCTTCATGTCTTAGATGGAAAAAGGTGTATAGATTTGTGCCATGACTGTCTTTAAGAATATCAATACCATCCAATTCTCAGACGAAGCATGTGTAATTTCTGAAGGCAATCTTCAAGATCGGAATCAAGGTATTGACCAACAGAGAACAGATTATGCCCAAGTCCTTCCACGTAGTATACCCAGGAAATTAGCTGTCACCAGAAACATAATCTCCATCACTTATAATTACCCCAAAATGATAGTTCCCGAATCTAACTATCCCGATAAACTTATTCACGAAATTCTCGAGCCCTGAGCGATCCCCAATCATAGGTTTAGAGCAGCCTGAGTCCAAATATCAAAGGACGAAATGTACGACCTGCATTTGGAAACAGACGAGAGCAGAAAATTTGGAGTGTCGGATCCCCAATTTGAGCTGGGTTCCAGTTGGTTAGTGCAAACAAGTTCTGGAGCCACTAAGACCTTAGGTGCATTCGTTTCAATGGTGGAAATTTCACTAGTAGATGCAATGGGCCTAGTTAAAGGACATTGGGTCTCCAAAGGGAAAGTTCTACCAGTTGGCTTCCATTCCTTAATAGGCACTACTTTAGAGTTGGTTATCCTAGTTAAAGGGCACTGTTCTCCTAAAGTAAATTTCCTTCCTGTGGGCTTCCATTGATAACCAACATTGGCAAACAGTTTACCTGTTGCTTTCCAAATTTGCTTACTTTGTTAAGCTTTCCAAACTTTCTTAACTGGGGTTTTGTTAAACGAATTCAGAAATTTCTCAACACATTTATCATGATTACTCGAAATTATGCATTCATTACATGTTTTGCAACGTGAATTAGGTTTTAAATTATGACTCATTTTGCTCAAGTTGGGCTTAGTGTTCCTCATGTGGTCGTCTACTTTCTTTTTAGGGACACTTTTAGCATGTGAAGTCCTATAATTCCTTCTATTTCTCCTTGGTTTACACTCTCTAGCTTTAGTGTTACTATTTACTCCTGTAGACGGACTAATGGGAATTTTAGTCTTTTTCACTTCCGGTTGTTGAACATGTTTTGATGTGTTGGGATCCGGTTGTTGAACATGTTTTGATGTGTTGGGATCTGAAGTTTCCAAGGGTACCTCAAAGGTAACATGCTTGTTCTTAGTCATAGATGATGATGCAGTAGACCTATCTCGCTTGCTATCAATTTTAGGACATGTACCAATAGCATATTCCAAGAGTTCCTGAGATCTATTAGTGAGAAAGCAGGCACCTACAATAGCATCATCAAGTGGTTTTGCTATCCTATCCTCTTCAATGGTTTCACGAAGCAAGTCAAGGCACTCCTTAAGATGTTTAAGATAGTCTCTATGAACTAACTTATTATTCCTAAGGGGAAGAGGAATATTCACAGCATCAATTGCGTACTTCTTACAAGCAGAAACCTTTTGAACAACTGATGCGTGGGAATTGCACCAGGCTTTACCTCTAAAGGGATCTTGAGAAGCTTACAACCCCCACCAGGCAGTGTACCTGATCGTTGTAGTATAGTATAGTGATAAGTACCGGGGGATTGATTGTTCAGCTAGGAATAGTGTCGCTAGGATTAGAAAACCTAAATACTAGTTCTAAAGATGATGGATGATTATTTTTGTATTTTTATATTTTTTTAGAAAGTAAGTAAATATCTCGGGTTTGAAGGATTTGGGCAGAATTAGTTGCTAGTCAACTAACCCAATACTAAAGATGCAATCAAAATAAAATACTAGAAATGAAAATAAAACTAAATTAAACTAAGGTTGTGATCAATAAGTGGAGAAATGTGTTTACTTAGATTTCACTACTCCCTAGATATCTTTTACACGTTAATTACCTGTTATAGTTGCGTGGATGACGGATTGTATTTCTTAATACCATTCATGGGGTGGCGCACTTAACTCCCCAATCCTATGAGTGCCTACTTCACTCCTATGTCGAGCCGGCTAAGAAGCTCCTAACATGGGATCATTAGAATTTATTCATGCATTAAATACAACCAATAAAACCTAGTGCACATCAGTTCATGTTTCCTAAGACGTTCAAGCATGTTACCATTTGGAGATCTGCCAATTTTCTTAAGCCTAACATTGAAATCATTCATTCAATACAACCATAAACAAGTAATCAACACATAATCAACATCTAGGTTTCATTAGATATAAGCAAACACAAGATAAATCTAGCCTAGCATGGTGGAATCAAGACAAGCACAAGATATAGACAACCAACACATAGACATATTGATTGAATTAGAAGAACACTTATCTCAATTACACATGTAAGGGTTCAAGGGCTGAAAACCCTTGAAAAACCTGTAAAAATCGTATATGGTTCGGCCTTAGGGTTTCTCTAAAACTTCTCCTCTTAATGAATGAAAATTAGAAAACTATATATAGGAAATTGAGGCTGACGGCGTCAAGACCAAATAGGTGACGCCGTCATCTCGCCGCCAAAAGAATCCTCGGACTGCCTTGATCTACATCTGACGCCGTCATGTATTAACTTTTTCCAGGCCGTCACGTATTTTACTATTGACGCTCTTTCTTGTGACGCCTTCATTTCTGTACTGGGCCGTCATGAAAATTAATCTTGACGCCGTCAAATTGTTACTCTTGACGCCGTCACCAACTGTTCCCAGCTTGGAAAATTAAGTCTTTGGCGTTTTCTTCACTTTTATGCTCCAAAAACGTCCGAATTGCTTCCTTTTCCAGATTTCACTCCCAAAGTACCTAAAATCACAAAAGGAACGATTTAGGGCAATATTTGATCAAATAAATTCAATTCCGGGCTTAAATGACCCCCTAAAAGTGGTTCATTTTTCGCCTCATCATATACCCTTACACTTGAGATTTGCTTGTCTTCAAGCAAATGCGCTTTTATTCTAGTCAAAATAAAAGTTAGGGGTCATTTAACACTAATATAAAAGTAATTACAACAAATAATCGTTCCACTAAAGACCAAAGACAAGCACGGAGGTCATACACAAGCACCTCACAAATAGTGTTTAGATACTCACATCTCTCGGGTGTAATAAAGTATAAATTACAATATGGAAACGGAAGATATCTCTCACTACCTGTCATAGCAAAATAGATTACCATAGGCTTGGGAAAGGATCAAACCTCCACAACATGGCGTAAGCACCTAGGATAAACTATCAAAGAGGTCTTTTAAAGGGTTGTAACGTTAGGTGTAGGGATATGAAATACACGGTTTTGTTGGATAAAGGAAGTCTTTACTGGTGGCGAGTTAACAATCTTGGTCAATTACATGTACAATGGCGTTGCTAAGCCAAGACTAGACTCGACTTAAGCTAATAAAAGAAAAATAACAAAAACATAAAAATGAACATAGAATGAAACGGGATGGTAGTCCGTATGTTTTTTTCTCTTTTCTTTTTCTATTTTTTTTCTTTTTCTTGATTTTTCGAATTTTTATCTATTTATTTATTTATTTATTTATTTTTGTGCATACACTCTTACCCTACCATCCAAAATAATACATCATAGGGGATGAACATTCCCCTTACACTTGAATTTTTACATACTTTACAATCAACTATTCTAATGACTCAAATTAAGATAATCAAAACACTTGGAGTACTTTTAAGATTAACGTACATATGGGGGTAATAATATGATGTTCTTCCCCATTACTCCATAAAATAAGTACTTTACCCATGAGTCCCAATCGTCCCAAAACAATATGTACAAGGATATGACTCGACTTAGCAACCATGTAATCAATTAGATAGTTAACTTAGGGTTTAACAAATAACAATAATGCACTAAAGATGAGCGCATACACGAAAGGCTAAGGCGATTTGGGTGTACATTTAAGTGGGGCGTAACAAATTCTTCCTTTAAGTAAGATGCTTAAAGTTAGAAACGAAAAGATAGGCTCGGAGGGGTGTACTAGGGGTATCGTGTACTAAAAATGAGTACAACGCTAAGGTGTGGGAAAAATTAGTTGACTTAACTAGCCAAGTAATATGACTTAAGTGATCAAGTAATTATGATACGGGTTTAACACAAGGGTGATCATAATGCCTCTTATCATGTAGTAAATCCTACTACACGAATGTAGTCTCACTAGCGGTCTCGGGATGCATCACTAACGCAAGTTCTAGAATCCAAATGCTACCGGTACACTCATAAGCACTAATAATAAATGCTTTTCCTATCAAATTTAAAAACGAACCTCACATATTTGGGTGGAAAAATTTTCTGAATGATACGGTTATGTGCTAGTCATACAATCTCCTATCCATGAGACGCTTGCTATGGCTAAAGTTTCACTCCTAAATGTTGTAAGAAATTTTAAATTTGGCGCTAAAATTGCACTAACAAGTATTTCTCATAGTTTTATTACACATCTACCATCAAACAAACAAACTCAAGCGAAAGTGTATATGTAAGGTATCATCGTTTTACCCTCCCCTTACACTTAAGATGAACATTGTCCCCAATGTTCAAGTAAAGAATGTAAAAGTGAATTAAGTAAAACAAATGAAATCAAATACTCCCTTGATTCGCTCGGTATGGATAATAAGGTGGCCAGGTTAAATCTTCCTTCAAGAAAATGAACAATCAAAGCTTCCCTTCCAGAAAAATAAATCATCTTCTTGTCATACATAACCTGTAAATCCTGAGAAAACAAACAAAGCAACCTCGCATAAAATCGGCGGCAATCTATATAAGTTACTAAATCCTAGAAAACAAAATAAGATATAATGCTTGTGGAATGAAGTTTGCAAATTTCCTGGAGATTATAAAACTTAATAATTTAACAAAAACTTTAAGACTCCATTAGAAAAACAAAACCGGTAAAATTTCCAGATTTTTACACGTGACGCCGTCAAGAGTAAACTCGTGACGCCGTTAGAAGTGACCTGCAGAAATTCTTATGTTAAGTTTCCGGAAAATTTCTGGAAAAACTTGGTCCTACTTCCTGGAAAATCCTGCAAAACTTCATTATGACTCGATACAAGCATTTGAATCTAACAAATACGAATATACATGTTCACTTAATATTGTGGAGAATCATGATTGGTTTGTTTCTTAAAAACATATTTAGGGTTTCCCCTTACAATTATCTCTTGCAAAAATACCTTTAGGTGGAGTTAAGACTAGGCCAAACAACAAAGTAAAGTATTTCCACTTTTTAGTTTAGAAACATGATCTACCAACAATAAAAATAAAGCATGCATACGGAAGAAAATAACAAACAAACAAAATAAAATCACACAAAACATGGGTTGCCTCCCAAGAAGCGCTTTTCTTTATTTACGAGTCTTGTAGCTAGACTCAAGGTCATGGGTTACTACGTGACCTCATCATTGGTTTCACTCTCTAGGTCGCCTTCTAAACCAGTTTTGTATTCCGGACCTAGTTGCAAGCATTCTTTGTAGAAACCAAGCATCCTATTTTTCACATACTCTACTCCTCTACGTCTATCCTCATCATTCCTATAATAAGCCGCTTGCTTGTGTTCCTTTTTTAAATTAGAGAGGAGGCGGTATTGCTCAATCTTGTAGGGCATTTGGTAGGCAACCTCATCATTCTCTTCCTTGAATCTAACTATCCCTAGAGTCGGATCATAACTCATCCTAGTGGCCTCAACAAATGGTTTTCCAAATATTATTTGGCTTAGGCAAGCATCTATCACCGGACGAGTGTCTTCTACTATCATAAAATCGATCTCATAAGTGAGGTTGCCTATAATCACATGTAATCCCTTCACTCTTCCTGCAAAATTACTTATCAGATTCTTATTGGGCATCATCCTAAAATCAAGTTGTCTCTTCATCACCCAATTGTAATAAGTCCTAGTCATGATGTTAACAGGAGATCTAGGATCGATGTAAGCTTTCCATATATGCATATGCTCGATGTTGCATGGTATGTTAATGTTAGAGGGGTCTCCCATTTTGATAAGGGGTGTGCCAAGGATATATGGTCTCTCGGGACTATCGAATAAATCCTTATGGTATTCCCGTTCTTCCTTGGTGGGCAACTTATCAAAGTACTTCTCTATAGTTTCTACTCCCTCTAACCCTTTTTCCTTATTAATCTCAACTTCCCTACTTTCATCCCTAGTTTCGGTTTCTACTCCAACTTCATCTTTGTCACTTTCTTCTATCTCCTCATCTATTGGCTTAATGGTGACAACATTGACAAAGTGGACGTGTTTAGATGACGAGGGGTCCTTAATTTGGATTCCGTTATTGGTGTCCCTAGTGTCCTTCCTAGGTGTAGTTAACGCTTGGTTGTTGAGGGCTTTCAACAAGTTGTCTATCTTGTTGGTCATCTCCATTTGTTGTTGGTTGAATTCGGTTTCAAACCTAGCTATGCGAGCTTCTTGAGATGCCATGAACTTAGACATCAATCCTTCAAGATTGTTGGTACTACCATAGTTGTTAGAAGGATTGTTGTTGAAAGTACGGTTGGAGGGTGGACCGTTTGGTTGGTAACGATTAGGCGGATTAGAAGTATTGGGTTGATTTTGTTTCCACCTAAGGTTTGGGTGATTTTTCCAAGAGGGGTTGTAAGAATCATCGTAAGGGTTTGGCTCGGGCTTGAAAGTGTACCACTTATCTCCCGCTTCGTCGGTACGCGTGGATGCGTAGTCCGCAAAAGCTGTTCCGGGGAATTCCACACAATCACGAGTGTCATGGGGACCACTACATAATTCGCATGAAGAAGTGATTTTGTTCACTTGGCTTTAAGGCTTAGGAGCTTCGTAGGATTTCATGAGAAACTTGACTTGATCCTCAAGTTCCATGATCCTACGGTCGGGAGTGCTAGAGTTTTTCGAAGGCAAAGATAATGCCATGACCGCTTTGTTCAAATCACGGGGATCATTCCAACTTTCGTTGTCATAGAGAGCAAGATCTTCTATGAGTTCCCATGATTGTTCCGCACTTAGTTCACGTAGCTTACCACCGGCCGATTGGTCAATGGCTCGCCTCGTGGAGAGATCGATATGGTCATAAAAGATTTGGACTTGGAGCCAAAGATCTATGCCATGATGAGGGACTTTTTAGAGTAAGTCCTTGAAACGAGTCCATGCTTCATAAAGAGATTCATTTTGACGTTGTTGGAACATCAAGATGTCATTTCTAAGCTTAGTAGTTCTCCCCGGTGGGAAAAATTGAGCAAGGAAACGAGTGGTGAGATCATCCCATGTGGTGATGGATCCCGCGGGTAAATGCTCAAGCCATTGACTAGTTGATCCCGTAGAGAGAATTGGAATAGGCATAATCGGGTTGTCTCTCTAGTTTCAACACCTAGGTCTATGGAATCTACAATTTTTAGGAAGTCCTTAAGATGTTGATTTGGATCTTCGGAACGAAGTCCATGGAATGCACATCCGCTTTGCACCAACTGGATGGTGTTGGATCGCAAGGGAGTCACATTGGCTCCGGTGAGCTCAATGGTGTTTCGGTAGCCTTGGTGGCTAGGTCGGGAATACTCTCCTAAGGTTCGGGGCCTAGGAGGTTCTAGTAGTGGGTTTTGTTGTGGTGGGATGACGTGTTCAAAGATGTTCCCATCGTCCATGATGTCGGGTGGTGAAAAGTTACGAACAAAAACACAAAGAAATAAGATAGACTAAAGAAACCTAAAAATAAAAATAAAATCTTACTAGAAAGGAATCTAGCAAGTAGACCTAATAAAAAAAAATTCTAACCTAGACAATAACTATTACCCGGGCTGCGGCGCCAAAAACTTGATGCGTGGGAATTGCACCAGGCTTTACCTCTCAAGGGATCTTGAGAAGCTTACAACCCCCACCAGGCAGTGTACCTGATCGTTGTAGTATAGTATAGTGACAAGTACCGGGGTATTGATCGTTCAGATAGGAATAGTGTCGCTAGGATTAGAAAACCTAAATACTAGTTCTAAAGATGATGGATGATTATTTTTGTATTTTTATATTTTTTTAGAAAGCAAGTAAATATCTCGGGTTTGAAGGATTTGAGCGGAATTAGTTGCTAGTCAACTAACCCAATACTAAAGATGCAATCAAAATAAAATACTAGAAATAAAAATAAAACTAAATTAAACTAAGGTTGTAAGCAATAAGTGGAGAAATGTGTTTACTTAGATTTACTACTCCCTAGATATCTTTTACACGTTAATTACTTGTTATAGTTGTGTGGATGACGGATTGTATTCCTTAATACCATTCATGGGGTGGCGCACTTAACTCCCCAATCCTATGAGTGCCTACTTCACTCCTATGTCGAGCCGGCTAAGAAGCTCCTAACATGGGATCATTAGAATTAACACATGCATTAAATACAACCAATAAAACCTAGTGCACATCAGTTCATGTTTCCTAAGACGTTCAAGCATGTTACCATTTGGAGATCTGCCAGTTTTCTTAAGCCTAACATTGAAATCATTCATCCAATACAACCATAAACAAGTAATCAACACATAATCAACATCTAGGTTTCATTAGATCTAAGCAAACACAAGATAAATCTAGCCTAGCATGGTGGAATCAAGACAAGCACAAGATATAGACAACCAACACATAGACATATTGATTGAATTAGAAGAACACTTATCCCAATTACACATGTAAGGGTTCAAGGGCTGAAAACCCTTGAAAAACCTGTAAAAATCGTATATGGTTCGGCCTTAGGGTTTCTCCAAAACTTCTCCTCTTAATGAATGAAAATTAGAAAACTATATATAAGAAATTGAGGCTGACGGCGTCAAGACCAAATAGGTGACGCCGTCATCTCGCCGCCAAAAGAATCCTCGGACTGCCTTGATATACATCTGACGCCGTCATGTATTAGCTTTTTCCAGGCCGTCACGTATTTTACTATTTACGCTCTTCCTTGTGACGCCTTCATTTATGTACTGGGCCGTCATGAAAATTACTCTTGACGCAGTCAAATTGTTACTCTTGACGCCGTCACCTACTGTTCCCAGCTTGGAAAATTAAGTCTTTGGCGTTTTCTTCACTTTTATGCTCCAAAAACGTCCGAATTGCTTCCTTTTCCAGATTTAACTCCCAAAGTACCTAAAATCACAAAAGGAACGATTTAGGGCAATATTTGATCAAATAAATTAAATTCCTGGCTTAAATGACCCCCTAAAAGTGGTTCATTTTTCGCCTCATCAGCAACACTATCACAAGTGATGATTGGCATTTTCCCTTTCACCTGAGTCTTTAAATTCTCAATCTCTTTAAGCAAAGAAGTTATCTTTTCATTGTTTATATCACGTGTGATCCTAATTGAATCATATAACTCTTTGTAATGTTGTTTAACTTTTGAATTTTCAGTACGAAACCAATCATTTTCTTGTTACAATTTATTAATGGTATCATGAAATTGAAAATTCTGAGAATCTATAGACTGTGGTTTTTGGGTGCTAATCACATCACTCTTGTTTGACTTCAATTGGGCAATTTGTACCCTCAGGTTCCGAATCGTGTTAGTGTGAGCTTGAATCTTTTCATCACGTTTGGCTAATTCAAAATATGCATCAAATTCAGGAGCATCAGAAGATGTCTTGGCATTTGAGATTTTAGTTTTTTCTTCTAAATGTTGACACTTTAATTGCAAATTAAGATTATCAACCTCTAGTTTCGACAAATGCCTGACCATGTTATCATGGTCATCATTTTGAATTTTCTCACGCAATTTTAAATTCTCCCCCTCAAGCTCAACAACACGATTCTGGAAAACGTTCAATGCAATAGACATCTCATGAAATTGGCAGGCAGATAATGTAGAATCAGTAGCATTATAAAATACATCTTGTGCAATACATTTAGCAATCAAATTCTCATTCATGATGAGAATATTTTTCCTCACAATTTAACTGCATTTAAGATCAATTGCCAATTGTTTACCCTCATTTTCCACATATTTGATTTTTTTTTTCATTTTAGTTACATCTTTGTTTAGGGTTTTTTGAAGACCCTCAAAATGTTCGTGGAGAATTTCAAAAAATGGCATGACCTCTGTTAAATAGCATTGTTTTGTTTGTTCAAAACCTCTTTCCCCTTCAGTAATACCCGTTGGTGTTATTCTCTTTTTACATGTTTTATCAAAATCAGCGAATAATTGACCAAGGACATATAAGGCAATTAGTGTATTATTTTGCGTGGGGAGGGTGAAAGGAACAAGATGCCGTGGTGTGTTAATGGGATATATCGTTGGGCCAGCTATCCTAAAAACTGTACGTGTTTTTCCCACTATTCTTTCTGCTTTCATCTTTTCCATGTCAATGTTCCAGAAGACTTGCTCTGGAGAAAATTTCTTTTGTGGGACAAAGATAGCTAATTGATTATCTTCAGAGTAATCATAATTGTACAAGATTTTATTAGCTATGCACTGGGGATCCCTTAATTTCTCAGCAAGTTTTTCTCTGGTTCTATCTTCTATCTCATTGCCCTCATCATCGGATGTAGCATCAGGAGGGGCATGATTAGGCTCAAGCATAATGTTTGCATCATATAATGCCGGTTGTGCACCTATACCGCTTCTAAGGAAATTGGTTTTTGGTTTAGTAGAATCCTTCTCACTATGATCATCACTCAACTTCCTATGTTTATGCATCATTTGAGCAGTTTGAATGGTTTGGCCTTGCGTGTATAACTTATCCTCAAGTTTATTTTTTCGCATTTTAAGACTAGAGAAATCATTTAGGAGTTTTGTTTCCTTCTCTTTGAAATCATGTTGGAGTGTGTTTAAGCCTTTCTGAATCTCTTGTTTTTGTTTAACAGTTTGATCCAGTTGTTTTTGCAACGATTGTAACTCCTTTTTCAATGTTTCTCGCTTAAGATTATTTTCAGATATGTATGCACGCATTTGCCATTCCATGTTCTGCTCACGTCCAGTGAGTTCAAATCTAGCATGTTGTTCGTACATTGCCACCTGATCCTTAAGGATATTAAATCTAGTGGTCAAGGAGTCATCAGGGTTATAGGCAATGTTCACATGCAACACACAATCATCTAAAACAGAAGATGCACAAAATTGTACAACAGACACTTCATTGTGTTTCATATGTTGTTCACATGGGTCAACATTGCTATTTTCCATGTCAACAACATCTGAATCGACATCGTTTGTCGGTTGTACTTTGTTAGGATTCATCAACCATGTTACACATTTCGAGTACCTTAGCACATGACACATGTTCTTTTACCGGTCTGATATATGCATCCACATCACGTGTAGGAGTCATTGAACTGTTCGTTGTGTCAAGCTTATTGGTCTCTAATCCTCTGCCTTTGGTGACAACTGACCCAGCATCTGATGCTTTACCTGAATCCACAATATTATCACTTGATTGCTCCCGACATGCCTTCACCTTGTCTTCATGCTTGAGTTTGTGTTGTGCTCTTTCCATAATGTACTCCTTCACATTACCCATGAGTTGGAGTAGTGTGACTCTGAAAACGTCAACTTCAATTCCTGTATGAGTAGCAAAGCTATTTTTCGTCATTTGACACTCATGATCATACTCCTCAATGAATCGTGAATCCATGAACGCTTGGAGTTGGTTGTTGATCACACAGAATGCAGCCATAGATCTACCTTCAGAAAATTCACCCTTTTCAAGTTGTTGTTGAAGTTGATCTAAGTGTAGAGTCATTTTGACTGTGAAGGTCTCAACATTTTGACCAAAGAGTGTTGCGAATGCACGATTGAAACCTCCCAAGTATCCAGGTTTTGCAAAGAGAACCTTGAGATGTGAATGGAGTGATCGAAAACATTCAATGCGACAATCCTTTGCATTATCGGGCAATTTAATTGGCTGATGAAGCACATTGTCATTAGAATTTGAGCACGAAGATTCCATAGCAGTGATTGTATGTTAAGAGTGGTGATTGTTTGTTATGACAAGGTTATATGTTGTTTAGTCGTAATTTGGTTAGGTTGATGCAAGTTGTTACGGTGAAATTTTTTGGTCTGAAAACTTAAAACCTTAATAACTTCACTCCAGAGGTGATTTAGGCCTCGAAAAATTTGTTTCACGACTTTGTGGTGAAACCTTACAATATTCAGCATGTTCCGGACGTTTTGACAGCTAATTCGCTGAAAACGAAGTTACGGTTCAAAAGTTATGTCCGTTTGAAGTTTTGACGTAAAAAATCACCTTTGGTCAAACTGCAAGTAATCAACTCGCTAGAATCACACTTGAATAACTCGCTAGAATTCCAAGTAGCTAAATAACAAGTCGCTAGCCACCAACTCGCTAATTTTGAAAACTCGCTAACATGGACAACTCGCTACAGAACCAAATCGTTAGATGTACAACTCGCTGGAATCACCAACTTGTAACTGGACCAACTCGCTGGAAATATTAACAATGCAACCCAGTAGATCTGGCAACTCGCTAAACTGGTCAACACTTTGAACCAACTCGCTGGTACACAACAATCCAAATTTGACAACTCGCTAGACTGCCAACTCGCTAGACTGCAAACTCGCTACCAAAACTGATCAACTCGCTAGAGTATATCAACTGCTGGAATAATAGGACAGAAACGTCACTGTCTAGAGATTTGGCTTTATATCCAGAAATAGCAAAACGCCAAATCTCTGCCTCAACTCTCTAACCAAACCTGTCAACCCTCTACTAAGAATTATCAACTCGCTAGTATGAAATATCACACGAATTACCTCCAAACTCCACGAAAGTGATGATATTACTTAACCAAGAGTTACACACGATGCCTACAACACTACTAGATATGAAAGTACAAGTAAACAATCAAGAACAACACCTAACGAGATCACACTAGTGTGAAAACCACCAAATCAATTCAAACCATCTAAAGACACAAAACCAAGCTATAAATTTGAGCATACCACGAATCCCAGGATAGAACCATGGCTCTTGATACCAATTGTAGTATACTCATAATCTTATAACACGTATTGGTTTTGTATAATATGGATCAAAGATGGAAAAATTAGTAGAGAGAAGTTAGAGAGAGAAAGTAGAAGGGAACCTTGAGAGAAAATAGTGAATATTAGATTAAGGTTGTGAAAGGTCCAATGATTCCTCCCGAACCGTCAGGTTTTATCACACAATCCAACCACTTGTGAATGGTCAACCGTAATAAAGGCCCTAAGCAGCCCGGGAGGAAAAGCAATTGTGAACGAGGAGTATAGACTATTCCTAGGTCGTTATGTCCTAACGAGGTGTGAAATCTGTAATACAACGAATGTGTGTTCTGGTGAAGTTAAATATAGAAACAGGAATCTGACTGACTAACACTAGGAATGTGAATAGTAAATAGCTCTTGTCACAGCTATTTCAGTAAAAACATGCAATCAAAAACCCTAAAATGTAAAAGGATTTACAAACGTACGTTTAGGTTCAAATAAACGTAAACGTACAAAACAAAACAACAAATATAACTACAGTAGGTATTTGCATGCCTTAGGGGCTTAAATGCAAATTAAATAACTTAAAATATTTACTTTATAATTACAAACGTATTTAAAAATTAAGAAAACCTCAAAACCTAAAACGTGTACGTTTACGTCTAAATAAACGTTTTACGTACCAAAATAAAACTGAAAACTGATCAGTATAAACCCCACAAATGTGAAATTTATATTTTTGTGATCCTAATAATAAAAGAAAACTATTTATGAATTAAAATAATTTTTACAAGTATATATGTAATTACTATTAAATAAAAACTATTATTTACTATTAATAATTACCTAAAAATAAGAAAAATCTAAAGAATGCTTAGAAAAATAAAATTAAAACTTAGAAAAGTCTAAAATATTATAAAATAAATTTTAAAACTGAAAATATATTTATTACACTATTTATGTATTTATCATTAATTATTTACTATTTAATAATTAACTAAATATAAAGAATATCTAAAATAAACCTAAATAAATGAAATAAAATTTTTTAAAAGTTTAAAATAATATAAAAGAATTTCTGAAACAAAAATTATATTTATTATACAATTATTCTATTTATTGTAATTTATTTACTATTATTTACTTACTAATACTAGTATTAATTATAATAAATACATATGAATAGTAAAAAATGTGAAAAAATTCCAGAAAGTGTATTTACTGATGGAGAATGTAGGAAAATTAGAATGGGGTCACCAGCTTACTCCAATAAGCTGGAATAAGCTAAACAGTCATAATAAGCTTAATATACTAGAACTATGTTAAGTATATTATTTGTGTAGATGTAAACGGAACTGGTGCCTCAGAGCAGATGGAAGGGGTGTGGGGATTATGCATGTTATACTAGCCTGAGGTCCTGAGTTCGAATCCCACACCCACCTTTTTGCCATTTATTTTATTTTTTAATTTTCTTTTTGCAAAACTGTTTAATAAGCTAAAATATTAAACTTTAACAAAGACATCATTTTCAAAACTTGGAAATAAGCTCTGTGGGAGCTTATTTCTACCTCAGATGGCTTTTTAAGCTTAAAGCTTCTAAATAGAAGCTATCACTTAATGTTAAAGTTGTTTTTGTGTTTTTTTTTCAAATTATCTAAATACTATATTTATACAAGTTTTAATGAAAATGGAGCTTTACAAACTTAGAAATAAGCTATTCACGGGCTTTATAAGCTAAGACAGTTAAGCCTATGGCTTAACAGTCAAGCTAAAGCTTAGAATAAGCTTGGAAAAAGCTATAAACAGGAAACAAAGGGCAAAATAAGATTTATACAAGTCCAATGGATCAATATAAACAAGAAAATGGACTGAAATGGTGCAAAGGTGTGAGCTTAAGGTTTAGTCAGTTTAGCTTTTTGAGCTAAACTTGGATTGAGTGAAAGCTTGTAAAAGCTTGGTATAAGCTCCACACAGGAAAATAAAGGGAAAATAATATGTATACAAGTTATATGAACAATTATTAACAAGCATGTGTACTGGAATTCACCCATAAGCTTGTAATAAGCTAATAAGCAATTCCAAACTACACATAGAACCAAACAGCCCTGCAACTTTTTGAGTGGCAATTTAAGCTTATGAAATAAGCTTCAAAGGCCAAAATAAGAGTTGAAGCAACAATATGGGCTGGTGGGGATTCCAAAAAGCCAAAGCTCAACCATTTTGGTCCATAGATTAGCTTGTGAGGGGCTTATGAAATAGACATGAGTATGCTGATGAATCAGCATACTCAAGAAAGGGTGATAAGTTGGGCTACTTGCAGCCCTATTAAATGAGCTGCAAGGGTTTAATTAAGCACATGATCTAATAGCTGGGTAGATAAGCTTCACATGAAGCTTATTTGCTCAGCTTCTAGATCATGTATGAGCTTATAAAGGGCTTGTGGTAATGGTGTAAGTCCATTGATTTCTCAATGGGCTGTTGTGAATGGGCAAACAACAAGACCTTATTAACTTATCAAATGAGCTCATGAGAGCTCAACAAGCAATGAGCCATTGAGTAAGATTGATTTGGCCTCACATGAAGCCAAAGATCACAAGCTCAGGCTCAATGAGGAACTTTTCATGAGCTTTAAAAAAAATCACTCAACCTTCACTGTTTGCTTCAGTGAGTGAGTAAGATGGGACAAAATAAGGAAAGTGATTAAGCTGTTTAGATAAGCTACTAACTGAAAAATAAGTATGCACATAACATAATGGCCAGAAGGGCTACACAAAACAATAATTTACACAAGCTAAAGCTAACTAATAAAGCTTGTGCAAGCTTATGAGATTGAGGCTCAAAGCTGTGCACAGGACACTCTTATGAAAAAGTGCTAAATATAAGCTACTAAATAAGCAGTTTACAAGTCAAATAAAAATTAATTAAAAATACCCTAATCAAGATGAGCAACAAAATAATAAAACCCTACAGGCTAAAAACCTAAAACCTAATATTAAGATCACAATTATATCAACTTTTTATTCAAAAAATCTGTTTATATGGAATTTGACTTTTTAAGAAATTCTAAAAAGTTGACTATTATGAGTTTTAATCCTAATCTACTGATTAAACATGTTATATTAAGCTACAATGAAACTAAATTAAGCTAGATAAACAAAAGTTACACTAGTATGATGAATATGAAATTCAAATTCATAGCAGTGATCAGATAAGTGATCCAAATTGGTAATTTTGACTTTTTATATAAATACACCATAGACTTAAGGTTTGTTTGACCTTAAGGAACTCGGAGCATCATATATTGGCCATCATTAGCAACCTAGGCTCATATCATCACCACAGAATCCACAATTCCAAACACACCTTAAAACTACTAAATTTTGGATTTCCAAAGCATAAGACTGCATTTACCTACTCTATCCTATCCAAGGGGTATAATTTGTCAAATTAAACCTTTATAAGCCTAAAAATGTAGCCACACATAGTTTAAACTTAGATTATCAAGATTAAGCAATTTGGCAGTCATAATTAAATTTTAAGCAATCATTCAATATTTAAAGAACAAGCATACTAATTTAAACTCTATTTCTACTCAATATTAACACAGAAACATAAAATTTAAAGATTAAAGTTATGAAGTACTTGAATGCAATTAAATACAAAGATGAGTGAAATGGCTTACACTTGGGTTCAGGCCAACAACACAGGACCATGGGGATCTGTCACATCCAATGGTTTCCCATGAAGGAATTTAACCAAAAGCAATCCATAAATTCATCCCCGCTTATTCTTCTCCCTTCTTGAACCTTGTTTTTGTATTTTCTTGGATTTTTTTAGTATTTTTGAATTTAAATGACTACAACTGTTTAAAGGTTTCTAAAAGCTTTAAAGCTTTGTCAGGGCTTATATGAGCTTATAGAGTCCATGAAACAACTTAAGATTAACATAAATTTAAATGACATGAAAATTAAATGAAATTAAGTAAAACATGAATTTAAACATATCTTGAAATTAAACTGTAAATAAAGTTCCATTACACTATTTTAAAGAAAATTACAACTATTAAAACATTTAAATAACAAATATTTAAAGAAAGCAGTAAACTAGTTAACTATGTGACCTAGGATAATCCAAAGGTACTTCTTCCTCTTGCCTCTTGCTCCTTTTATAGCATCTCTGAGTTCCCACCATCTTCCTGGTCAAATCCCACTTGCAATCTTGGCCATTGATTAACTGTAACTCATCCTAGCCTTTAAATATACTTTTGGCGCCAAAAGTCCTATCAGTAACGTGAGGCAGTTTGCGGGCAATTAATGCATCTTGTCTATATGTAGAGGTGGAGGGGACAAGGTGAGAGTAGTAGGGGGTGGTGGAGGCAAGTTGTTGTCAGGTTGCAGTTGTAGGGGAGGAAAGTGGTGTAGGTTTGGTACGTGGCATCACCTGGTGAAAACCCAGGGGATGGGTTTTGGTTTTGGGAGTGATAGGGAGACAATGAGGTGGATTGGTAAACTAGTGGTGGTAGGATGGTGGATGGTGTAGCAGAGGTGAGGTGGAGTGGAGGTTGGGGATGAGTCAAACGGTCAACGACCATTTTATTAATAAAAAGGTAAGGTTGGGCTTATTTGTGTGTTGGGCCAAGGGAAAGGCAGGCCTGGTTTATTTTGTTTTGGATTTAAGGGATTTGGATTTAAGGGTTAAATGGGATCCGTTTGGTTTTAATGTTTATTAAGCCCAAGGACTAATCTTGTAACTTGCTGAAACTTTAGGGACTGATCATGCCATAATTCCAAAGTATCACAAGGGGCCATTCCTGCCATATAACATTAGTACAAGGATAATAATTATAAATTTTCAATTTTAAAACCTTAAAGGACCATTTATGTAATTTCACCAAAGTTAGAGGGGTGAAATTGTAATTTCCCAAAAGTTATCAAAATGTTCCAAATTGTAAATTATGAATAGTACAAGGGTGTTATTTGATAAAATTTCATTTTAAAACACCCAGGGACTAATTTTGCCAATTTTGAAACTTGAGGGTTAAAAGTTGCCATTTTGTGTAAACTTTTATCCAGGGATCATTAGTGAACATTTTTGGTTTCCCAATGACTTAAGTTGACTTTTATTTCATTTTTAACCTTTAGGGACTAGATTTGCCAATTTATGAAACTTGAGGGACTGAAACTGCCAATTATGCAAACTTTGTACGTTTTTCATCTGTTTTTTTATTGTTTTGCATTTGAAACATATAAAACACACTTTTAAGATATTTTAAGTATTTTGATGCATATTTGAGTGTTTTTGAATGTTTTGGCATTTCAGATTGGTATAAAATGATGAGTATTTAGACACTCATCATCCAACCCTCTCCCTTGGGTGGGAGAGGGTATTTATACTACAATACATGGTGCTCCATGAAACGAGCTGTAGAGTGAGCTGACAGAGGGTAAAGACCCGACCCACTCTACAAATACTATTTACATATTTTTAACTACTAATAAACTATGTACTAACTATAATAAGGATAATTCTATGAGCTACGTAATGCTTAGCAATACTTGGGGTGACCGAGTCTTTAACTGAATAATCGTATTCCTAACAAAAACAAATATGATCTTCCATACACTTATCTTTTTGCAAAATACCTTTATATGTAATTAAGACGCGGTTAAAGACAAAATAAAGCATTTTTACAATTTATTTGAGACATGAGCAATGAACAAAAAGAGATGGAGCATATATATGAAATCAAATCAAATAAACATACAAGCAAACAAACAAACAAACAAATAAAAGCTTGAGTTCCCTTCCAAGAAGCGTTTTTCTTTATTAACGAGTCTTGTAGCTAGACTCAAAGTCGTGCCCTAATACGTGACTCCATCCTCTGTCACGTTCTCAAGGTCAACTTCTATCTTGGTTTTATATTATGGACCTAGTTGCAAACATTCCTTGTAAAACGCAAATATCTTTTTCATAACATAGTCAACTCCTCTCCTCTTATCCTCTTCATTCCTATAGTAGACCAACTGCTTAAGTTCATTTTCTAGGTTTGGCACGAGCCAAAATTGTTCTATCTTATATGGCATTTGGTAGGCAATTTCATTGGTCTCATCCTTGAACTTAACTATCCCTAATGACGGGTCGTACGTCATTTTGGAAACTTCTACGAATGGCCTTCCTAACACCAGATGGGACAAACAAGGGTCGATGGCGGAACTAACGTCTTCCACTACTATGAAATCCGTGATATAGGTGAAATTTCCTACAAACATATGCATCCCCCTAACTCTTCTAACGAAATTACCATTCTTATTAGGGTCTTCGGGATCTTTCCTAGGAAGAGTTGCTTTTTCATTATCCAATTATAGTGTGCCCTAGTCATTATTTTGATAGGAAAGTAAAGGTCAATATAGGCCTTCCATACGTGAAGGTGTCCTATGTTGCATGGTATGTTGATGTTTCGAGGGTTAACATGTGCTATGATAGGAACTCTTCTTATGAAGAATGGGCGAGGATCATGCAACAAGTATTTGTGATAGGTTAATTTGTCATCTATTGGGAACTTGTCAAAGTAATTTTCACCTACTTCTTTTACTTCCTTCTTACCCTCATTCTCAATCTCTTCCTTAGGACCACTATTGTCCTCAACTACATTCTCATTATCCTCATCATCACTACTCCTAATTGGTGGCTTAATGGTGATGACGTTGACAAAGTGGACGTGTTTGGATGATGAAGGGTCTTTAACCTCATTTCCCCCACCAGAGTTTCTAACTACTTTATTTGACAGGGTCATTCCTTGGTTGTTAAGAGCCTTTATCAAATTGTCAAATTTATTGGTCATCTCGTTTTGTTGTTGGTTGAAATCGGCTTCAAACTTGGTCAAACAAGCTTCTTGAGATGCCATAAAATTAGACATTAATCCTTCAAAGTTGTTGGAACTATTGTAATTGTTGGAAGGATTATTGTTGAAAGTACGGTTCAAGGATGAACCATTTAATTGGAAATGATTAGGCGGATTGGAAGATTGTTTTGAGATAAGTATGGTTTTGTTTTCACCTAAAGTTAGGGTGATTTTTCCAATAGGGGTTGTATGAATCACCATATGTGTTTGGCTTAGGATTGAAAGTGAACCACTTTTCTCCCGCTCTGTCGGTACCGCAAAAGCTTGTTCGGGGAGTTCCATACAATCACGAGTATCATGGAGACCACTTCAATATTCACATGAAGAAGTGAATTTGTTCACTTGGCTTGAAGGTGTGGGCGCTTCGTAAGATTTCATGAGAAACTTGACTTGATCTTCAAGTTCCATGATCCTACAGTTAGGAATGCTTGAGTTATTCGAAGGCAAGGATATTGCCTTGACCATTTTGTTCAAATCGCGGGGGTCATTCCAACATTCATTGTCATAGAGAGTAAGATCTTCTATGATTCCTCACGATTCTTCCGCATTCTTGTCACAAAGCTTACCATCGGCCGCTTGGTCAATGGTTGGCCTTCTGGATTGATTTACATGATCATAGAAAATTTGGACTTGGAGCCAAAGATCGGTGTCGTGATGAGGGACTTTTTGGAGTAAGTCTGTAACGCCCCAACCCAACAAGGGTAGAAGTATCACATTATGGTGACATATCAAAGCATACATAAAAAAACGCAAGCAAAAGTCTTGTCATAAATAACCAAATGAAAGTAAGTCAATATGACTTAAACATACACAAGTTCAAAGGAAAATCCAAATGAAGGAAGCATAAATAATCTAAGTCTCAACAATAATCATAACATAATTTCAAGCTAAGATGACTAAGGTTAAGTCTGCACTCGGCTCTACGCCTCTACTCTCAATCCCAAAAGCTATCCCCAGCTCCTAGCTTAATAACCTGCCGCGGAGAAAAGAAATGCGGCTGAGCTTAAAAAGCCCAGTGAACAGATATATAAAAAAGCAAATGAAATAGAATGAAGATACAGGATATGGTGCAATGGGATAAGCATAAGGTATAAACAAAGGTATAGCATAGTGTAAGGAAATCAGAAATCCACCACGAGCCCAAACATATCATGTCACTACGCCGTAGCTATATATATTTTTGTCTTTTTCGGCCTTTTCTTGTATCTTTTTCGTTCCAATGACTCAATTAACCTGAAATACAAATATGAACAAATTAAGTATCGTATTAATGTAAATGAGGCAATAAACACGGGAATTTGATGTATAAAATATCGGATAAATTTGATGTTATTAAATATCCCCCACTTGAACTCTACTTGCCCTCAAGTAGACCTTTTAAATCCTTTCTAAAAAGACATCTCCCAAGATTTTTTGGAAGATATGAGTTTAAAAATTACATAAGCTAGAATTTTTCAAACCAAGCATCTCACAAAAAGGGAATTGAAGTCATACTTTCTCTCACTAATCTATGTGTTTATTTTGGGGTGATCACTCAACTGCTCATTCATGGCGAGTATTCTATCATAGGCTTGGCAAACATACTAATCTCCACCACAGGAGTCTATAGATGCAGATATTCCAAAAGGCAAATGGGTTGACACAACATAAAGGCTTACGGGGTTATTACAAGACCTAGGCTAGATACAACACTTCTCGGACTTACACTTTTGTCCGGATATACCTTAACACATCTATTCACGACTCATACACAATTCGGATATATAATCTTACAATATGTACAATAGAAAGAGTTGGAGGAAGAAGAGAATTGTAACACTTGTTACGTTTGTGTATGGACTCAATGACACATCGATTCTTGATGACTTCAAGTGTTCTTCTCTTGCACTCTGGTGTAGAGGATGAGAGAATCACTTATAAACACTAATCGACATATTATAGTGATCAAAGAAGAAAGGAAGGGAGAACAAAAAGTTTTTGTGCCAAAGGGTTGTTTTTCTGAATGAAATAGTGCAATATTTATAACCACCAGGAGGAGCGGGGGGATGGTCCTTTAAAGACGGACGGTCCTTTATCACTAAGGGACCGTCGTCCCATTTGAGGGACCGTCCTGACAGGCGCTCCTATTTTTATCCTCACGTGGTGAAAGTTTATCTGGTGAAAAACTTAACTGGTTTTGGCGGGAAATATGGCTGTTGGAATATTTGAAATTCAAATTTATTTTCTTTAATAAGATATTTCTTTTAATTACAAAAATACTTCTGTAAAAATGTTTTTCACATAAAAATGTGAAGTTTTGAGAAAACAAAAACTTTGATCACTTTACTAGTGTCGGTATCGTATTTGTTCATACATGAAGTGACATTGAAGAAGATACGTCAAGTAAACGAGTTTTCTAGATTAAAAACTTATTAACCGTAACTTTACGTATCTTGTTTTTGTATTTTGTGATTATCAAAACATGTATAGATTGAATAATGCAAATAACGTTTTTGACATTATTTGTATTAACACCCTCCATAAACTTAGGGCAGAAACTGGGTCAATTCATATGCTATCTTTAATCAAAAAGATGATTAAGATATTGAAGACAAGTCATCATGGACCCAGTGATGAAATGCATAACCCATTCCTAGCCACTCAAGTTTCTCTTAAAAGATACTTGTTTCATTTCTCACGGAGATAAATGCATAGTCTATCGGCCTCTCACTCCGAGAAGTGTTGATATTGAAAGGCACTCTGCTCCATCCTCTACTCACTATATCAAAACGCACAAATTGAATCTAGAGCCAAATGAGATTCTCATAATAAAATCTCTTAGGACACATGCCAAACATACATTTGTTATTTAACAATTAGAACACAAATTGTAAGCTTTAGAGTCCTTCGCAGATCTTAGTAATCTTGCCAAAACATTCATGAGTGGAACTACATCTGTGATCTACAGTGATCGAATGGAAATTCCTGCCAGTGTCAACATCAAGTAGCACTGACAGCAGGTCACTTTGTTATTTCTTTGTGAATTAAGCTTAGTGTTTCCATGGTAACTTATGCATCAAATGGTCTACAGTTGTGAAATGATATCTCAATATACTTTAGCAACTCATCAGAATTATTGTAAGCACTCCTGTGGCATCTAATTCTGTAACAGCCTTTGTAAGGATTCGAATAGTAGTTACACAATATGCTGTAAATACACTCGAAATTTAAACTCGTAAGCGCTAGAAATCCAGCTAAGGAGATTCATATTACAAATCGAATCCTGAAGACATAGGTCTTTACTTGGATCTAATCCAATGTATTGATAACTATCTCTAACGAGATTAGGACGGCTGATCGCCCGACCAAGGTGAATGGGATCAGGACATTCATCAGTAAAACAATTGAAGTGAATGAACTCTCTAAGAGTAAATTCACAACAATCAATTGGAGTTATACGATTATTATCTAACCTTAGTATGCAGGTACAAAAGATGAAACCACTTGGTGTGATCTACCACATACATCGATATCTTCATAATCATAAACTCATACATACGAAACAATCAACATCACCATCAAAGCTCAAATCAGGAATGTTCATGACAAATAACTCAAGATAATGACAATGTTTCTTCAAATTCAAAGATCTAATCAAAGAAAGTCAAAGAACAAAGTTCAAACGAATGGAAAAAGATTAAGTATGAAGATCAAAGCTATACAAGACGTATGAGTATGATGGAAAGAACGTGACTAAGTTAAAGATGAAGATATATGATCAAGGCAAGAAAAGACATCAAAATTATATCACATGATCACACAGCTTGGAAAAGAACAAAGAATAAAGACTCATTTTCTACAACATTAAAGGTTCAAAGATCAAGCGTAAAGAATACCAATTCACAAAAACTCATCTAAGACAACTATGGAAGGACAACAAAATGACATCTCTTAGGGTTAGATTGTTAGCATTACTTTTAGTAGAAAGTAAAAGAAGTGTTTGTCATTCTACATTTAGGAACTATGTAATGTTAAGTGATAATATGTAAGAGTCTAATAACGGGCTATAAGATACAAGCTAATATGCTAATAGTTGTAGTCTAATAGTTATGTAATATAGTCCAAGCCCACGAGAACTAAAGCCCAATCAAAGCCCATCACATAGGCGTTGGAAGGTATATGTAAGCACACAAGTCTTACTTGTGTGTGTTTTAGTGTATGACAGTAAACTTCTCTCTTCTTTTCCTCTCTTTATATATTCGTGCACTACAACCAACACCATCAAGTCACCACCACCATATTGTGTTTAAGGTTGATAAGAACGGGAACTTACAACCCGAGTAACCTGAATTCTAAATAAGGTCAAGTATTGGGTTGAAAATGCTTGAATCACAACATTGAAAACTAGATAAAATGCAACAACAAACCGTTTTAGCTTATCTATTGCTAATGAGAATAAAATCTTAATCAATGCATCACGTCATACTCCCGCTTTAGTTAATCTTCGTATAAATAAAAGAAGTAGAGGCAAAAAAGATGCTGCAACAACCTTGTTTAATCATTATGTCTTAGGAAATAAAGCCAGAGATGTGTGGGCGGGAATCATTGTAGCTTTTCTTAATATGTTGATTGATTTAAAATGGGTTGATATAACCATACATTTTCTATACGTTATTGGAATTATGGTTAACCCAACAACGTGACCCCACTCCCACCCAAACCCGATGACCCGATTCCTTATAGTATTGTAATATAGATTGATATTTCTTCTAAGCATAATATTAGGCACATATGTTAGCTATGTCAACCTTGTTAATATATTGTAATAAATTCAGCAATAAATGCAACCATAAATATAGGTATATCAAGATTAATTTCATTTCTCATATAAATATGCTCATCACACACCTACTTATCATTCATAAACAAAAAGAATATCAATATGACAAGATCTTTGATTTACACCACATTTCTCTTGTTTCTTGTTGTTGTAGGTAATATTTGTGTCCTTACTCCTCATTCATTATTTTGTAAATTTTAATTTCACAGAAATCAATGTCTTTCTTAAATTTTTGTATACAATGTCCAAGTAATGAATTAAAGTCTATTAATACTAGCTAACTTATGTGTGTACTTTAATTTTTCAGGCATGGAATTGGTCGCATCCCAACCAGGAATATGCACTGACACTGAATTTTTATTGCTATGTCTCAACGACTACTGTTTAAGTCGATGCCTTTCGAGACATGGATATAGAGCTTGGGGAGAATGCAAAAATTTATTTACTTGCCGTTGCCATTTTGAATGCCCAACAAAGGATGGAAACATCTTTATTCCTCAAGTTTCCACCCTCACATCTAAGCCTAATTTCCCATACCCTCCACATAGAAAGAACCCAAAACCCTAAAGTTTAATATTTACAATTGAACGTTGCTCGTGCAATGAATGGTTTATCTTAATATAGTATTATATTAAATGAGATTATTGAAAATACTCATCGAAACAATGTTTTATATTATGTTTCGTTTAATAATTACTAGTGACCTGGCATCGTGTGATGAACAAGTCATTTAAATATAATATTAAATTCAATGAGATATTAAAAATACTCATTGAAATATACTCATTGAAATAATGTTTTATATTGTGTTTGGTTACTAATTAGTAATTACTAGTAACGTATCATCGTGCAATGAAAGGGTCTATTTAATATAATACTAAATTCAATAAGATTATAAAATACTCATTGAAACAATATTTTATATTGTGTTTGGTTATTGAATACATAACATTAGTCTCAAAAACCACATGTTAATATGTTTGGTGCAATTTTGTATTTACAGAGTAGGGTTTTCATGCGTTGCAGTGGCGAGTGCCCTATAATTAAAACTTTTGGCTAGTAGTGTTTTCTAATTATATGTTTTCTGCGATGAATGACGATAATATTATTCAGTTAAGAGGTACTCGCCTATTATTTATTATGATGATTAATGTAACTGTCACAACTCGTAATTTTAGGTCATTTTTCCAAACTTCGACATTCTACTATTCATAAATTACTATTCATCGATCACTATTCATCGTTTTACTATTCATCATTTTTGAGGTCAATTTGACATTCCGAGAAACATTCAGAAATTTTACTATTCACTTGACACTATTCATTTCCGAGAGGAAGCCACTATTCACGTGCATTACTCATATCATCGTAAATTTAGTTTACGAGTGTTCAAATTCGCGTAACCGTATTGGTTCAGGAGCGAATTCATGCATTATTATCAGGGACATTTCATACGAACTAGAAATAGTCTGCATATCATCATTAGGGCACTTGCATACTATTCCACTCGTAGGATAACTAAAGTAATACTTTTGGTATAATTAACGATTTACGTACATTTATTTTAAATAAACACTAATACGCGAACTATAAATGTGTCTAACATGTCCAACACTCCCGACTATTATCCCAATATGTTTTTATATTCATTTTAATAATATAAAAATTATAATATTAATTTACCCGGTATTTTGGAAATTTATTTATTACGTATCGTACGTCTAACTTAACAACGACGGTTTTCACAAAAATTAAACGATAATCACCCAAACTCTCCGTACTTGTACCCGACATATTTTTACAATTTTTACGACTTTATTATGTCCCGAATAACTTCAATAAAATTTATTTCTAGCAAACCCGGTACCCGATTAAACCTAAAACTAAATAATACTACACAATCTTACCACTAACTCCCTAAATAATCACCCAACATCCCCCCCCCCCCCTTTTCCCTCCTTTGTGAACCGCCCCCCCCCCCCCCCCCCCTCCTAAGCCATCTCATGAGCTAAACACTCACCAACTCACTTTAATGCTTACCAAACAATTGTCCCCTAAGTATATATTACACCTTTTCATCCATTTTATCACTAATAATTTTACTAGCTCAAGAAAACTCTTTCTCTCATTTTCTCTTATGGTAAGATCGACCTAGGTGATCCAAGAAACAAGAGCAACAAATTTTACAAGATCTAGGTGTAAACTTGTTCATTTAGTCATCCTTGTTGGAGTTTTGAAATAGAAACTCAAGGATTAGTAGGTTTTTCATCATCCAAACTCCCTAAACCTTCAAGTAAGTTAACAAACTCATTTTTATAATTTTTACAAGTTATTACTATGGTTATATACTTTTCTTACAAGAACTCATGCATATAATGATTTATACCACTCTATTTTGTATATATTTAACTTTTAAGCCTAGAAAGTGATTTTTGGTTAGATCCTTGTTAGATCCACTTGGTTATGATGTTTAGGAACCCATGACACCCTAAGAAGGTGTATGGTAGGATTAGACTAGTTTTGTGGTGATTGAGAGTGGTTTGATTGAAGATGGAACTAGATTAGAACCCTAGAAATGACTTTTGAAACAATAGAAATACCTACTGTCCCTATTTTCATTTCGTGGGAAAATCAGTAGATGGTGGTTAAGTTTTGACCAAAGATTTAGAAAATACTTTCAAAAACGAAACTTTGGGCGAAAGAATGGATTAAAACGAGCTTATAACGAAGGAGATATGATTTTTGCAAATTTAACGACGAAAACTATTTTTATAAAAACTGCATGCTGTTTGGCAGTTTTCAACGGACCAAAAGAGGTGTTAAACGTAACCTAGAGGAGCCGAGTTATCAAAAATATATTAGTATATACAAAAACAAATCCGTGGATATAAAGAACAAGGAAAACGAGCTTAAAACGACCAAGTTATACCCGTTTTAACATTGTCAAACTATATATATATATATATATATATATATATATATATATATATATATATATATATATATATATATATATATGGACACAAATAAAAATAATAACTTACACACTAAATGGTATATTTTCTAGAAATGTTACTAAGGGCTATATTCTTAACAAATGAATACGTATGACCCAAGAGAATATTTATACGACTTAACGACGTCATTTCAAGGTTTTCGATACAAAGAATTTAACGCTAACATTTTCGTACGAGATAATACGACAAGTTATATACTTCTATAAATGGACTTATTTTTCCCAAGTATGGAAACTATTTTACCATGACGATAACTAGTATTTTCCAAATTACGAGTGGTATTGGTATCATGTGCATGTGCATTCATTACATCACGACATGATCTAAATTAGATCACTATCATTCATTTTAGGTTGCGGATAGTGTTCGCTCCTTGTTGTCCATATCATTTCGCATCTTTGTATCTTCACTCCAGGTGAGTCATAGCCCCGCTTTTACACTTTTTATACTCTTTTAACTCTTTGGGGGAGATACATGCTCAACTACTTGTTTTTACTTGTACAAATATTTAAAACATTTATACTTGATTACGTTTATACTTGATAACACTTATACTTGATTTTATACATACGTGATTGTGTTATACTTAACTGTGTTATACTTACTTGATACTTGAAATGTTTAAACTATTATGCTTTGGGAAATGGCACCCGGTAATCTGTCAAAGGAGAGGTATTGATAGTACTATTATGGGGAAACACCCCCCACCCAAGTCCAAAACAGATGCGACGTTGGGTGACAGGTACTATTTGGGATGGTGGTTCCCCGCCTATGGGTCCAAAACAGACGTGACCATGGGTGAATATAATCCTGAGAAACTATAATTATTAGCAGTGGGTTGTGAACACACAGGTTACAAGTCTCTTATGGCGGGACTTGTAACTGAGTGGATTTACGATGCCTTTGCTGTGTGAACACTTTCTATAAACTTTATTTGTTAAATAAACTCTATGAACTCACCAACCTTTGTGTTGACACTTTTAAGCATGTTTATCTCAGGTTAGAAGGGCGATAGCAGGTTTATGGAGTGGAGAGTCTTAGGGCATACTTTTTGGAGACTTTCGCTTTTATCATTTACCATTCGATACTCTTTAAAAACTTATGTATTTTTCTACTTTGGGATCTTTTGGTTTGTAAACTATGACTTTTATCTATTCGAATGGTAACTTTTTAAAAACGTCTCATTTAGAGGTCGTTTTCTATATCTTGTACTTTATGCCCTGAAGTAGCATCCCAATGACACAGTCTTCCGCTGCGGTATTTTGGGGGTGTTACAGTAACAAGGGATGTTTGATGAAAAAAAATGAAAATGAGAAAGATGGCATATACGACGATAAAAATAAAAGTCAAAATAAGCCGAAGTTTGTAAGTAAATAGAGTAATACATAAAATATTAAGGTAGTTAAAGTAAATGATTGTAAAATTATAAAACATATGGTTGGTTTGTATCATGTCAAATAAAAAACAGCTTTCATCATTTATACCGTGTGCTATATCAATTGTATGAAACTTTTTCCTTTTAATTAATTTATACAATAGGTATACTAAACAGTACTTTTTATTTTGGGAGTGTTTTTTTTACATGAAATGAAAGAGTTGAAAAGTGAATGACAGAATATTTTGTTGTTTTAGATGATTGTACATATTATTCAGTTAGTAGTAATTGCTTCGATTCTATATATAGAGATCTTAAAAGATTTTAAGAGAGAAGGTGTAAGATGTTATGTGAGATTTTCTGTTGTAACATCCCCAAATCAGAATAGCAGAAGCAGACAAATCGTGGGGTGCTACTCAATTGTTACCAAAACACAAGGTACAAAGAACGGTTTTACCTCAACCATTTTTTAAGAAGTTTCATAATTTTAAAAACATTCAGTTTACATCGTTCAAAAGTAGTGCGAAAAATACAGGCTCATAAAAGGATTTAAGTTGTCCCAAATAGTTTCCAGAGTCATCTATGACCATGCCAAGCCATTCGCCAAGCTCCTCCAAAATTAAGTCATGCAAAAATAAAGATTAAACACATGAGATAAAACGTGCAAAAAAGTCAACACAAAGGTTGAGTGAATTCTTAGGTTTAGTAGTAAAACAGTTTATCACAAGATTTCAAGTTTAAGAAATAGTGAGCCACGTTGTTACACCCGTATATCTAGTAGTTAATATTGCACAAATATCATGACACGAAAAACGTTAATCGACATCAATAACATTGATGTAAATCATAATAATAATCTAAAATTTTCCCTCAAGTAGGCAGTTTGCCAAATACCTAGGTAACTCGAATATAGCACATGCGTGTTTCCTATCTGGTCAACAAGGTGGGTTGCGTCAGTCCTATAGGCCTATATACAATATTCGCGCTCACTCGCACGTGATTAATAGTTCATGATAAAGAGACTTGTTTGTGGCAATAGCGGTACTTAGTGTCAATACAGTTTTAATTTAGAATACAAGTTTCAAGCAATTGTGAGCATAGTAAAAGCAGTAGCATGTATCTCACCCAAAGTAATTCATAAAATAGTTAAAATAAATAAGGGTGGGGCTATGAACTCACCTCGGTAAAGCAACGCAAAATATCACAACTAGCATCAAGTAGTAAAACACAACGGCATTCAGGAAGTATAAGCACAACAGTACTGGATCGGTACAACCTAATAAGTATATGGTTATCTCAGAGTACGTTTTGTAAAGTAAAGGAGTTTCAAAAGATAAGGTGTCTTAGTTGTCGTGGAATACTCGTATCAAAGTTTGTAAAAACTTTAGTTTCAATGTCGATGAAAAGAAGTAATCATTTGTATCTCGTGTGGTTTTTTGGAAAATAAGGTTTTAAGATTAAATCACGTTAAGACGATAAAAGTCGACGAAACACATTCAAACAAATAGAAAAGAATTAGGAAAAGAAGAAAATAACAAGTAAGGAAGAAAGAATAAGTTAAGAAATGAGAAAGAAAGACATCAATAAGTTGTTTCAGTGTTTTACCCCATAACCCGAATAGTTGGTACAACATTATAGTTTATGAAAGAAAGTGTATAATTCCAAAAGGTATATGACGTTTAGAAGTTATAATTATTTTTATAAAAATTTGGACATAACGCGTCCGTTTATATAACGTTTCCAAATCGTCTATATTTCACAAGTTTTATACATATTATTTACTGTTATCATTCGTGTGTATATTAATATTGGTTTATTGACCATTTTGTATCCGTTCGGATCCTAATATACTAAACTCTTTCAAGTCAAACATACTATTCTATCTCAAGTACAAAATTGTCCATAAGTCCATCGGATAATACCGTAAATCCAATAACGATCAATCTAATAATCCAAGCATAGATATTGTTACAATGTCCATATCCAAATCCATATCAAATCCCATGTTAACCCGAATAGTATCCGAAACACAATTGACAAAACAAAAAAAAATAATAAGTTAGTAAGAGTAAAAGAAATAAAATGTTAAAACAATAAAGGAAAATAAATAAAAAGCCCAAGTGCATTGGGCTTTGACGCAATGCTAACTTACACAACTCCATGGACTTACCTTGGGCTTACAGCCCAAAGTTACCAACACTAACCACTCTTAGGCTTAATAGCCCAAACGGCTAAAACCAAACTACCCAAGTCCAACTAAACGCAAAACACGTAAGTCGATGTTTTCTAACCTCATTAACTATCCAAACGACAACCAAATTCAACCTGTCTTGACTCAACCATACGACTCAAATAATAAAAACTCGAGACCGTGCTCCCTTGAGCCACGACTCGTACCAAAAAACACCAAAAACATACCATGTCTCGTATAACAAAAAAAATCTACAAGGACGTGACTCCCACGAGTCACGGCTTGACTCACTTGACACCAATATCACATCCATGGTTTGGTTAACCCAAAAAATTCAAGCTGTCATGCCATTGAGTCATGACTCACCCATAACGACACCAATATTATCCCACAAATCGAGTAACTAAATAAATATCTAGGCCGTGCTCCCTTGAGTCATGGCTCAACTTTATTCGAGACCTAGCCCATTCGGCTAACACAAAAACGTAACTAAACATAAAAACTAACTACACAAAGACGATTTAAAGCTCAAAATAACATAAAATAAATAAAATACACTCCGAGTCAACTCAATTTGTGAGTTGACTCGGACGAGTCAAGCGATTCGGCTGGTGAGTCCAAACGAGTTACGATTTTAAAGTATAGATCCACACGGTTTGAGTTATAAAACATTAGGTTTAATTAGTTTTAGCTCGAAATTGATTGGTTTTAGTTATAACCGATTAGGGTTTGAAACAAGATGAAAATAATAAAGAAATAGGGCGCGTGATCTTACCAAAAGAGAGCGAAGTGGTGTGGAAGATGGTGACGTGTTGTGGCGGCGTGGTGGTGATGGCGGTGTCGTGGCGGTGTAGCTCCAACCACAAACAAATGCACGTCTCGTGGCCTTAAAAGCACTAGAAACCCTCTTTGGGTCTTGATCTATGATGCGGTACCAAGAAATTAGGTGGCCGAAAGTTGGCCAAAAAAAGGGTGCGGTGTCGGAGTTCTATGGTTCCGGTGAGATGGAGTTATCAATGAAGAGGAAACCCTAAAGCGGATCTTATATACCCCCTTGAGGAGCCAAACACGTACAAATGAAACATGAGGGGGCGGCAGCAAAACTTAGGCGCGGAGGGGTTGTTTTGAAACTTTGGCAAATATTTTATAAATAATAATGTGGGCCCCATTTGAGTTAGTAAATATTCGATTTGACTCAAAAAAGTTACACCATTGCGTGCGAATTAATTTTTCCAATAAAATTGATTATTCATATGACTAACTTCTCGAAATTAAAATATTAATCAAACCAATTTGTTTATCGGGTTTACGGTTGTGCCATTAGTTAAGTGTCGGTTTTCACGTTTCATGAGATAACCTCTAATTTTCGATTCAAATAAGCTCGGAGGTGTTCAAAAGTGAAACTTATGAAGTAATAAATACAATATATCATTAAAAATTTGTCTAGAAATTTCTGGGCTATTACATCTATACAGAACTGATACGTGAGAATCGCACTAGGCTTTACCTCTCGAGAAGCTTACAACCCCCACCAGGCGGTGTACCTGATCGTTGTAGTATAGTATAGTGACAAGTACCAGGGGATTGATCGTTCAACTCAGGAATAGTGTCGCTAGGATTAGAAAGCCTAAAAACTAGGTCTAGAGGTGAGGTATGATTCTTTTTGTATTTTTAGACTTTATGAAAAGCAAGTAAAAATCTCGGGTTTTGGAAGAGTGGGCGGAATTAGTTGCTATCCAACTAACCCAAATAACTAAAGATGCAATCAAAATAAAATAACAGAAATGAAAATAAATCTAATTACTAATGTGGTGTAAACAATGATGAGGAAAGTTGTGTTCCCTAGGTTTCATTACTCCCTAGATATTTTTTACAGGTTGATAGCTTGTTACAATTGCATGGATGACGGGTCGTATTCCTTAATACTAGTCATAGGGCCGTGTACAATATTCCCTAACTCTATAGGATCCTACTTCACTCCTATGTCGAGCCGTTAGAACCTCCTAACATGGGATCATTAGAATTCTCCTACGAATTAAATACAACCAAAAATTATAGTACACCTCTGATCATGTTTCTTAAGACGTTCAAGCATGTTACCAATGGAAGTCTGCCAGTTTTCTTAAGCCTGACATCGAATACAATCATCCGTAACAATTATAACAAACAATCAACCCATAATTAACATCTAGGTTTCACTACACCTAAGCAAACACAAAAGAAATCTAGACTAGCATGTTAAATTAAAGACAAGCGTAAGATATTTTCAAACAATACATAGACATATTGATTGAATTGAAAGAATACTTATCTCAAGTTGAACATGAAAGTTTCAAAGGGTTGAAACCCATGAAAAAGCTGTAAAAATCGGCCTAGGGTATTTTCCCTCAAAGTTGCACACTAATGAATGAAATTTGGAAAACTATATATAGATTTTACAGGGTGACGACGTCAAGAAGGAATTCTTGACGCCGACAGCTCGCCGCCAAAATAGAAATCGTATTGCCTAGATCCAATTGCCGTCATGTGTAAATTTCTTCTGGGCCGTCACTAATACTTGGACCATGACGACCTTGGGTGACACCGTCATCTCCAATGCACAAAACATTCTGGACCGCCACGTGTATCATCCACTTCAACCTCTTTTGTTACTCGTGACGCCATCACTTGGAAACTCTTGACGCCGTCAGGTACTGTTCCCAGCAAGGAAAATTGAGACTTTGCCGTTTTCTTCACTTTTATGTTCCAAAAACGTCCAAAATATTTCCTTTTCCAGATTTCTCTCCAAAAGTACCTAAAATGACAAAAGGAACGATTTGGGGCAATATTTGATCAAATAATCTCGAATTCGGGCTTAAATGACCCCTTAAAAATGATTCATTTTTCGCCTCATCAAATACCCTTACACTTGAGATTTGCTTGTCCTCAAGCAAATGCGCTTTTATTCTAATCAAAATACAAGTTAGGGGTCATTTAACACTAATATAAAAGTAATTACAACAAATAATTGTTCCACTAAAGACCAAAGACAAGCACGGAGGTCATACACTAGCACCTCACAAATAGTGTTTAGATACTCACATCTCTCGGGTGTAATAAAGTATATATCACAATAAGGAAATGGAAAACATCTCTCACTACCTGTCATTGCAAAATAGATTACCATAGGCTTGGGAAAGGATCAAACCTCCACCACTTGGCGTAAGCACCTAGGATAAACTATCAAAGAGGTCTTTTTCAAAAGGGTCATAACGTTAGTTGTAGGGATATGGAATACACGATTTTGTTGGATAAAGGCAATATTTACTGGTGGCGAGTTAATCATCTTGGTTAATTACATGTACAATTTGGCGTTGCTAAGCCAAGACTAGACTCGACTTAAGCTAATAAATAAAAAATAACAAAAACATAAAACAAACATAAAATGAAACGGGATGGTAGTCCCCTTTTTTTTTTTTTTTTTTTTTTTTTTTTTTTTTTTTTTTTTTTTTTTTTTGCATACACTCTTACCCTACCATCTAAATTAATACATCATAGGGAATGTACATTCCCCTTACACTTGAATTTTTACATACTTTACAGTAAACTATTCTAATGACTCGAATCAAGATAATCAAAACACTTGGAGTACTTTTAAGATTAACGCACATATGGGGGTAATATATGATGTTCTTCCCCATTACTCCATAATACAAGTACTTTACCCATGAGTCCCAATCGTCCCAAAATAATATGTACAAGATATGACTCGACTTAGCAACCATGTAATCAATTAGATAATTAACTAAGGGTTTAAATAAATAACAATAATGCACTAGAGATGAGTGCATACACGGAAGGCTAAGGCGATTTGGTTGCACATTTGGGTTGGTTGTAACAAATTCTTCCTTTAAGTAAGATGCTTAAAGTTAGAAATGAAAAGATAGGCTCGGAGGGGTGTACTAGGGGTTTCGTGTACTAAAAATGAGTACAACGCTAAGGTGTGGGAAAAATTAATTGACTTTACTAGCCAAGTAATATGACTTAAATGGTCAAGTAATTATGATACGGGTTTAAACACAAAGGTGATCCTAATGCCTCTTATCATGTAGTAAATCCTACCATACGAATGTAGTCTCACTAGCGGTCTCGGGATGCCTCACTAACGTAAGTTCTAGAATCTAAATGCTACCGGTACACTCATAAGCACTAATAATAAATGCTTTTCCTATCAAATCTAAGGGCGAACCTCACATATTTGGGTGGAAAATTTTTCTGAATAGTACGGTTTTGTGCTAGTCATACAACTCCTATCCATGAGACGCTTGCTAAGGCTAAAGATTCACTCCTAAATGTTGTATAAAAAATTTAAATTTGGCGCTAAAATTACACTAACAAGTATTTCTCTTAGTTTTATTACACACCTACCATCAAACAAACAAACTCAAGTGCAATAGTATCCTATAAGGTATCATCATTTACCCTCCCCTTACACTTAGGATGAACATTGTCCCCAATGTTCAATTAAAGAATGTAAAAGTGAAATAGGTAAAAGAATGAAAGCAAATAATCCCCTGATTCGTTCGGTGTGGATAGTGTGGTAACAAGGTTAGATCTTCCTCTAAGAAAATGAACGTTAAAAGCTTCCCTTCCGGAAAAATAAATCATCTTCTTGTCATACATAACCTGTTAAACCTGAGAAAACGAACAAGGCAACCTCGCATAAAATTGGAAGCAATCTATATATACTAACAAGTCCTAGAAAACAAATTAAGATATAATGCTTGTGGAATGAATGTTTGCAGATTTCCTGGAGTTTATAAAACTAAAGAATTAACAAAAACTTGAAGACTCCGTTAGAAAAACAAAACTCGCAAAATTTCCAGAATTTTACACATGACGCCGTCAGGAATTAATTCATGACGCCGTCAGAAGTGACCAGCAGAAATCTTTACGTTAAGTTTCCGGAAAATTTCTGGAAAAACTTATGTCCTACTTCCTGGAAAATCCTGCAAAACATCATTATGACTCGATACAAGCATTTGACTATAACAAATACTAATACACATGTTCATTTAATATTGTGGAGAATCATGATCAATTTCGTTCTTAAAAACAAATTTGGGGTTTCCCCTTACACTTAGCTTTTGCTAAATACCTTTATATGAAGTTAAGACGAAGTTAAACAACAAAATAAAGCATTTTCACAATTTTAATTTGAAACATGATCTACCAACAATAAAAATAAAGCATGCATACGGAAGCAGATAACAATCAAACAAATAAAAATCACACAAAGCATGGGTTGCCTCCCAAGAAGCGCTTTTCTTTATTTACGAGTCTTGTAGCTAGACTCAAGGTCATGGGGAATTACGTGACCTAGTCGTTGGTTTCATTCTCTAGGTCATCTCCAATATCAGGATCGCTTTCATAGTGCAGGTATTTTGGGTCTTCAAGCTTAAAGACATAATCCCGATACTTGGGTCCAAGCTAACTAACATCCTTAAAGAATCCACATGATAAATCAAAGGTGTTTTTACATCCTCTCCGGATATCTTCATCACATAAAACAAGTTGAGAACCTAGCTTATCAAGTCTGTCATAATCAATTCCTTCGAAGTCTCTCCTCTTGTATGGTGTTTAGTATGACACCCTCCTAATTCCATCAGTGAAAGTCATAATTCCATTCCGGTCGTCAACCATTAAGTTAGTGAATTCACAAAAGGGTGCTCCGAAAACAACTTGCGATAACCTTGGGTCAATATAATCCTCAGTGTTGTCCATGATCGTAAAGTCCATTGTGAATGCCATATTCCCTATGAATACCTGGATTTCATGATCTCTACCAACAACATTTTCTCCTTTATAAATCATCCCCCATCTGCAAATATTGTTATAATGGAACATGGACATAAAATTCTTAGGTAGAAACATGTCAATGTAGACATTATCGAAATACTTGTGACCGATCATACAAGGGATTTTGAGGTTATTCGGATCACGCCGCTTTATCCTTTCCGATTTTCCATCCTGTGATCCATATGTATTACAATCTAGTGACGATCGGTACTCATACACTTCCTCATTACCCTTTTGAAAAATCACTTTCCTGATGCCATTGGTGAATAATGCACTACCATCCTTCTCATCAAGGATCACTCCCGTTTCATTAACAAATGGTTTTCCGAGGACGAGGTTGATTAATGTTAGATTAGTGACAGAGTCAATGTCATCGATCACGGTGATATCAATGTTATAGATGAATCCTCCAATCATGACTGATAACCTTTTCATTAACCTGGCGTTATCAATTCCTTCACACGAGATATGTTCAGGGAAGGCTTCGCTGTAAAGGGATAGGGAGATTACGTTTATAGGGAGGTTAGGTTCTATGTAAGTATCGGTTATGAGCTTCTTCCTAGTAGTGCAAGAAATCTTAAAAACTTCAGAGCCGCACCCTTCAATCCTATCACTACTCCCAATGGTTGGATTTTTCGTGTGCCCTTTTGATCTCTCTTTCGACTCATCCCTTTCGCCTAACCCTTGTGTCACGGAGTCCTTGAATAAGTCGGAAAGGCTCTTAGCCAATTCATGGTCTATCTCTGGGGTCTCATCCTTAACTTCGTGACCCTTATTCCCAGTTGGTTGTTGGCTCTGGTCAGATGTAGGAGCAGATATTGTGGTGATGGTATTCACAAAGTGGATTGGTCTTGGAGGGTTAGCATGGTCCCTAACTTCCTTCACCGTTGGTGACAGATGTTTAAAGAGTTTACTAGGGCTTTTTATTTTCACAGGAGAGGTTGGCTGATTCATAATGGTGACAGATTTAACTTCTTCATCCAGAATCGGTTTACTAACAGCGTGCTCTTTGATAGCGGTTACCAGATTACAGATCTTGTCATTCATATCGGCTTGCTGTTGTCTAAATCCGGTCTCGAGCGTGGAAAGCTGTAATTCTTGAGAGAGAATGAACTTTCACAAGGCATTTTCATAGCTTTGCCTAGGAGTGTTTTATGATGGAAAATGCTCGGACCATTCGAGAGGAGGAGAATCATTGAAGGATACGCTCCGAGTTTGGTATCCTCTGAAATTTGGTTTATCGTTCCATGCATTATAGGCCTCGCCAAAGTTTCGAGGACTTCGATTAGTGGCGAGCTCTCTATCTTTTGTTTTATCAACGCGTGATGATGTGAATTCCTTAAAAGCATGTTTCGGAAGTTCCATGCAGTTATGGGTTTCATGAGGGCCATCACACAATTTACACGAAGAAGTGATTTTGTCCACTTGGCTTGAAGGCTTGGGAGCTTCGTAGGATTTTATGAGAAACTTGACTTGGCCCTCAAGTTCCATGATCCTACGGTCGGGAGTGCTAGAATTGTTCAAAGGCAAAGATATTGCCTTGACCATTTTGTTCAAATCACGGGGATCATTCCAACTTTCGTTGTCATAGAGAGCGGGATCTTCTATGAGTTCCCATGATTCTTCCGCACTTAGATCACATAGCTTGCCACCGGCCGATTGGTCAATGGTTCACCTTGTGGAGAGATCGATATGGTCATAGAAGATTTGGACTTGGAGCCAAAGATCTATGCAATGATGAGGGACTTTTTGGAGTAAGTCCTTGAAATGAGTCCATGCTTTGTATAGAGTTTCACCTTGACGTTTTTGAAACATCAAGATATCATTTCTAAGCTTGGTAGTTCTCCCCGGTGGGAAAAATTGAGCAAGGAAATGAGTGGTGAGATCATCCCATGAGGTGATGGATCCCGCAAGTAAACATTCAAGCCATTGACTAGCTTGATCACGTAGAGAGAATTGGAATAGGCATAATCGGGTCAACTCTCTAGTTGTAACATCAAGGTCTATAGAATCTATGATTTTAAGAAAATCCTTGAGATGTTGGTTAAGATCTTCGAAACGAAGTCCATGGAATGCACATCCGCTTTGCACCAACTGGATGGTATCAGATCGCAAGGGGGACACATTGGCTCCTTGAGTGAGCTCAATAGTGTTTCTATAGCCTTGGTGGCAAGGACGGGAATATTCTCCCAAAGTTCGGGGCCTAAGAGGTTGGTTTGCTAGTGGTGGGTTTTGTGGGTGGTTTTGTTGTGGTGGGTTGATGGGTTTAAAGATGTTACCACCTTCCATGATGTCGGATGGTAAAGGTTACGAACAAAGACACGAAGAAATGAGATAGACTAAAGAAAACCGAAAAATAAAAATAAAATCTTGCTAGAAAGGAATCTAGCAAGTAGACCTAATAAAAAGAAATCCTAACCTAGACAATAACTATTTCCCCGGGCTGCGGCGCCAAAAACTTGATACGCGGGAATCGCACCAGGCTTTACCTCTCGAGGGATCTCGAGAAGCTTACAACCCCCACTAGGCAGTGTACCTGATCGTTGTAGTATAGTAGAGTGACAAGTACCAGGGGATTGATCGTTCAACTCAGGAATAGTGTCGCTATGATTAGAAAGCCTAAAAACTAGGTCTATAGGTGAGGTATGATTCTTTTTGTATTTTTAGATTTTCTGAAAAGCAAGTAAAAATCTCAGGTTTTGGAAGAGTGGGCGGAATTAGTTGCTAGCCAACTAACCCAAATAACTAAAGATGCAATCAAAATAAAATAACAGAAATGAAAATAAATCTAATTACTGATGTGGTGTAAACAATGATGGGGAAAGTTGTGTTTACTTAGGTTTCATTACTCCCTAGATATCTTTTACAGGTTGATAGCTTGTTGCAATTGCATGGATGACGGGTCTTATTCCTTAATACTAGTCGTAGGACCGTGTACAATATTCCCTAACTCTATAGGATCCTACTTCACTCCTATGTCGGGCCGTTAGGATCTCCTAACATGGGATCATTAAAATTCTCCTACGCATTAAATACAACCAGAAATCATAGTACACCTCTGATCATGTTTCTTAAGACGTTCAAGCATGTTACCAATAGAAGTCTGCTAGTTTTCTTAAGCCTAACATCGAATACAATCATCCGTAACAATTATAAACAAACAATCAACCCATAATTAACATCTAGGTTTTACTACATCTAAGCAAACACAAAAGAAATCTAGCCTAGCATGTTAAATTGAAGACAAGCGTAAGATATATTCAAACAACACATAGACATATTGATTGAATTGAAAGAGTAATTATCACAAGTTGAACATGAAAGTTTCAAAGGGTTGAAACCTTTGAAAAAGCTATAAAAATTGGCCTAGGGTATTTTCCCTCAAAGTTGCACACTAATGAATGAAATTTGGAAAACTATATATAGATTTTACAGGGTGACGGTGTCAAGAAGGAATTTCTGACGCCGTCAACTCGCCGCCAAAATAGAAATCGTATTGCCTAGATCCAATTGTGACGCTGTCATGTGTAAATTTCTTCTGGGCCGTCACTAATACTTGGACCATGACGGCCTTGGGTGACGCCGTCATCTCCAATGCACAAAACACTCTGGACTGTCACGTGTATCATCCACTTACACCTCTTTTGTTACTCGTGACACCGTCACTTGGAAACTCTTGCGCCGTCAGGTACTGTTCCCAGCAAGGAAAATTGAGACTTTGCCGTTTCTTCACTTTTATGCTCCAAAAACGTCCAAAATGCTTCCTTTTCCAGATTTCTCTCCAAAAGTATCTAAAATGACAAAAGGAACGATTTAGGGCAATATTTGATCAAATAATCTCGAATCCGGGCTTAAATGACCCCTTAAAAATGGTTCATTTTTCGCCTCATCAAGAACCCTTTGTGTAATTTCTAAAAGACATGTGGTAAACTTCTCATTTCTACTTTTATAACACTTCATATTAACTAGTTCCATCAATTTTGTTATACATATTATATCCTTCCTTTGTTAATACGTCTTTTTCAAATTGACCAAGTGTTCCAAGTAGGGGTGTCAAAAAAATCAGACCCGATCCTAACCCGATTAAACGCCAGTTAGAAAATCAAAATCTCTCATATTTTTGAAATCAATCAACCTTTTTGGCATCTCAAAAACAAAAAAAAATCTTATTTTTGAGACAAAACAAAAAGAGGTTTTATCTAATCCTAAAGTAATTGCTCCTGGTATGTATCAAATTGCATCTACTTTTAATAGTAAACCATATGGTATAAATGACATGCTTCATAACAAAGAATTAGAAATAGCTAGGAAGCAAACATTACTTAGTAAGAACATGCCTCTAGATGCACCAATGTGCTCTTTGACTCCTCCCCTATAGATAAGAAACCCAAGAAGTCAAAGACATATAAGAACAAGAGTCGTAAGAAACAGAAATTCGTTCAACATGATCAAATTACACAATCTCCTAATGCGGATTTGCTTTTTGATCCAGGTTTAGACACTACTTGAAGAAAGGAGAGACCACCTAAGAACAATGCGTTGAAGACTAGTGCCTCTCAGCCTAAAGTTTTAGACAAACCTAGACATTTTAAAGCTTTCAATAAAAAATGCTTTAAGAGAAAGGATGATTGTAATGACTTAAATGTGCATAGATCTGCTGCTTCTAATAAAAAGAATGCTTGTTTTAATTTCGTTGCTTATAATTCTGCTTCTGTTAATCATGTGCATGATAATTTGAATTGTGATATTTTGAATGCCAACACCACTAGGACTACTTCACCAAATCCAAAAAACCATAAGCATAGAGAAAAATGGGCATGGATCCCGACGGGTAGAATATTTGAATATCCTGACATATCCCCAAGATCCTGCCTTTAGTGGAAACCCACAGGAAGAGTGTTCAAACACGTAGGTTAAAAATGGCTACCAGTTAATAGGTGATGAAATCACAATTATTCATATTTTTATATCGAAAATGCCCCTATTTATGCTAAAATAAATAATAATATAGATTTTTAATTGCAAATATTACGTCTATTGTTATTTTGTTTATCAATGTACCGTTGGAGATTTATTGGAGCAAAAGTGAAGCAAAATGATGATTTATTTGAAGATTAGAAGATATTTAATTTGGAGCTTATTCAAGGATATATCAATAAGCAATTTACACCTAGCACCACTAAGATAGAAAATTTCAATCCTCTAGGTTTGCATTCTATACTATCTAACTATGTGGAACCATGATGAGCCGAAAAATGAACCACTTTTAGGGGGTCATTTAAGCCCGGAATTGAATTTATTTGATCAAATATTGCCCTAAATCGTTCCTTTTGTGATTTTAGGTACTTTGGGAGAGAAATCTGGAAAAAGAAGCAATTCGAACGTTTTTGGAGCATAAAAGTGAAGAAAACGCCAAAGACCTAATTTTCCATGCTGGAAACAGTGTATGACGGTGTCAAGAGGAAATATTTGACGGCATCAAGAGTAAAATCCATGACGACCCAGAAGAAGCCTGAAGGCGTCACAACAAGAGCGTCAAGAGTTAAAATCATGACGGCCTGCATAAGGAGTACACATGACGGCGTCAGATCCAGATCTAGGCATTCCGAGGAACTATTTGGCGGCGAGATGACGGCGTCAGAAATTTGTTCTTGACGCCGTCACCTTCTAAAATCTATATATAGTTTTTTATTTTTCATTCATTAGAGAGGAACTTGTGTGGAGAAACCCTAGGGCCGAACCTTGTACGTATTTTACAGCTTTTTCAAGGATTTTCAGCCCTTGAATCCTTACATGTGCTATTGAGATAAGTCTTCTCTTAATTCAATCAATATGTCTATGTGACGGTTGTCTATATCTTGTGCTTGTCTTGATTTCAACATGCTAGTCTAGATCTATCTTGAGTTTGCTTAGATCTAATGAAACCTAGATGTTAATTATGTATTGATTACTTGTTTATGGTTGTATTGGATGAATGATTTCAATGTTAGGCTTAAGAAAACTGGCAGATCTCCATTTGGTAACATGCTTGAACGTCTTAGGAAACATGAACAGATGTGTACTAGGTTTTATTGGTTGTATTTAATGCATGAGTAAATTCTAATGATCCCATGTTAGGAGCTTCTTAGCCGGCTCGACATAGGAGTGAAGTAGGCACTCATAGGATTGGGGAAGTAAGTACGCCACCCCATGAATGGTATTAAGGAATACAATCCGTCATTCATGCAACTATAACAAGTAATTAACGTGTAAAAGATATCTAGGGAGTAGTGAAATCTAAGTAAACACATTTCTCCCACATATTGCTCACAACTCTAGTTTAATATAGTTTAATTTCATTTTAGTATTTTATTTTGATTGCATCTTAGTATTGGGTTAGTTGACTAGCAACTAATTCCGCCCAAATCCTTCAAACCCAAGATTGTTACTTGCTTTTCATAAAATATAAAAATACAAAAAGAATCATCCCTCATCTCTAGACTTAATCTTTAGGTTTTCTAATCCTAGCGACACTATTCCTAGCTGAACGATCAATCCCCTGGTACTTGTCATTATACTATACTACATCGATCAGGTACACTGCCTGGTGGGGATTGTAAGCTTCTCGAGATCCCTCGAGAGGTAAAGCCTGGTGCAATCCCTACACATCAAGTTTTTGGCGCCGCAACCCAGGGAATAGTTATTTTCTAGGTTAGAATCTCTTTTTATTAGGTCTACTTGCTAGATTCCTTTCTAGTAAGATTTTATTTTTATTTTTAGGTTCTATTTAGTCTATCTTAATTCTTCGTGTTTTTGTTTATACTAGTTTGGTCTTCATGGATTTAGAGAGTCACCGTTTAGAAGTTAGCAAGAGGCTTATAGTGCATAAAAGAAGAAAGAGAGAAGTTAACACATTTAAGGAAGTCATTAAGCCTCTCCAAATGAAAATTGAGTTACGGACTTCGCTCCAACCCCGGATGAATTGAGTTACCATAGGTTCCTTTTACAACACCCTTGCCCCTCAAAATATAAAAAGACACCATGGATTAGGAAGCATAACTTCAGGAACATAAAAATTCCTTGCATGATTGGGTACATGTCTAGAGAGCATACATACATTGACTTAAAAGCACCCATGAATATCATGTCTAGGCTTTATTACAATTGGATAATGAACGAAAGGTTAAGCCCTAGAAAAGACCCTTACAATTCTAATAGGCTATGTAATTTCGTCAGGAGAGTTAAAGGGGTACACATCTTTATAGGAAATTTTACTTATCAATGCGACTTTGTGATCCTAGAAGATGTTAGAGGCATTATAGATCCACACTTAGGAGAAATAGGTTTAGGACGACCTTTTGTTGAGAAGACTAAGATGTATTACGACCATGAGAAGGGGATAGCTCAGTTTACTGATGGGATAGAAAAGGTCACTTTTATGATGCCTCACATGAAGGAAGAATTAAATAGCATCAAGAATCTACAAATTGATGAGATTCGACCCTATGAGGTTAAGGAAGATGGAATTACTGATGACGCCTATTATGAGAGGAGGCGAACATACTATTCGGGTTGCATGAATCTAGGCCTGGAATACAAGCGTGATGAGAATTGGGTTAGATGTTTTGAGTTGGCACAAAAGTGGGAAAGGAAAACGTAACCCATGACCTTGAGTCTAGCTACAAGACTCGTAAATAAAGAAAAACGCTTCTTGGGAGGCAACCCATGATTTTGTGTGATTTTTATTTTTGTTTGTTTGTTATTTGCTTCCATATGCATGCTTTATTTTTATTGTTGGTAGATCATGTTTCTAAACTAAATAGTGGAAATACTTTATTTTGTTGTTTGGCCTAGTCTTAACTTCACCTAAAGGTATTTTTGCAAAAGATAAGTGTAAGGGGAAACCCCAAATATGTTTTTAAGAAACAAACTGATCATGATTCTCCACAATATTAAGTGAACATGTATACTCGTACTTGTTAGAGTCAAATGCTTGTATCGAGTCATAATGAAGTTGTGAAGGATTTTCAAGGAAGTAGAACCAAGTTTTTCCAGAAAATTTCCGGAAACTTAACATAAGAATTTCTGCAGGTCACTTCTGACGGCGTCACGAGTTTACTCTTGACGGCGTCACGTGTAAAAATCTGGAAATTTTACCAGTTTTGTTTTTCTAACGGAGTCTTAAAGTTTTTGTTGAATTATTAGTATTATAATCTCCAGGAAATCTGCAAACTTCATTCCACAAGCATTATATCTTATTTTGTTTTCTAGGATTTATTAATATATGTAGATTGCCGCCGATTTTATGCGAGGTTGCCTTGTCTGTTTTCTCAGGATTTACAGGTTATGTATGTCAAGAAGATGATTATTTTTCTGGAAGGGAAGCTTTGATTGTTCATTTTCTTGGAGGAAGATTTAACCTGGCCACCTTATTATCCATACCGAGCGAATCAGGGGAGTATTTGATTTCATTCTTTTTACTTATTTCACTTTTACATTCTTTACTTGAACATTGGGGACAATGTTCATCTTAAGTTTAAGGGGAGGGTAAAATGATGATACCTTATAGATAAACTTTCGCTTGAGTTTGTTTGTTTGATAGTAGATGTGTAATAAAACTATGAGAAATACTTGTTAGTGCAATTTTAGCGCCAAATTTAAATTTTTTTACAACATTTAGGAGTGAAACTTTAGCCATAGCAAGCGTCTCATGGATAGGAGATTGTATGACTAGCACAAAACCGTACTATTCAGAAAAATTTTCCACCCAAATATGTGAGGTTCGCCTTTAGATTTGATAGGAAAAACATTTACTATTAGTGCTTATGAGTGTACCGGTAGCATTTAGATTCTAGAACTTGCGTTAGTGATGCATCCCGAGACCGCTAGTGAGACTACATTCGTGTAGTAGGATTTACTACATGATAAGAGGCATTAGGATCACCCTTGTGTTAAACCCGTATCATAATTACTTGACCATTTAAGTCATATTACTTGGCTAGTTAAGTCAACTAATTGTTCCCACACCTTAGCGTTGTACTCATTTTTAGTACAAGAAACCCCTAGTACACCCCTCCGAGCCTATCTTTTCGTTTCTAACTTTAAGCATTTTACTTAAAGGAAGAATTTGTTACACCCTACTTAAATGTACACCCAAATCGCCTTAGCCTTCCGTGTATGCACTCATCTTTAGTGCATTATTGTTATTTGTTAAACCCTAAGTTAATTATCTAATTGATTACATGGTTGCTAAGTCGAGTCATATCCTTGTACATATTGTTTTGGGACGATTGGGACTCATGGGTAAAGTACTTATTTATGGAGTAATGGGAAAGAACATCATATATTACCCCCATATGTGCGTTAATCTTAAAAGTACTCCAAGGGTTTTGATTTTCTTAATTCGAGTCATTAGATTAGTTTATTGTAAAGTATGTAAAAATTCAAGTGTAAAGGGAATTTTCATTCCCTACGATGTATTATTTTGGATGGTAGGGTAAGAGTGTATGCAACAAAAAAAAAAAAAAAAAAAAAAAAAAAATCGAAAAATCAAGAAAAAGAAAAGAAAAAAATAGAAAAAGAAAAAGAGAAAAACATACGGACTACCATCCCTTTTTATTCTATGTTCATTTTATGTTTTTGTTATTTTTCATTCATTAGCTTAAGTCGAGTCTAGTCTTGGCTTAGCAACGCCATATTGTTCATGTAATTAACCAAGATTGTTAACTCGCCACCAGTAAATACTGCCTATATCCAACAAAACCGTGTATTTCATATCCCTACACCTAACATTACAACCCTTTAAAAGACCTCTTTGATAGTTTATCCTAGGTGCTTACGCCATGTGGTGGAGGTTTGATCCTTTCCCAAGCCTATGGTAATCTATTTTGCTATGACATGTAGTGAGAGATATCTTCCGTTTCCATATTGTAATTTATACTTTATTACACCCGAGAGATGTGAGTATCTAAACACTATTTGTGAGGTGCTAGTATATGACCTCCGTGCTTGTCTTTGGTCTTTAGTGGAACGATTATTTGTTGTAATTACTTTTATATTAGTGTTAAATGACCCCTAACTTGTATTTTGATTAGAATAAAAGTGCATTTGCTTGAGGACAAGCAAATCTCAAGTGTAAGGGTATATGATGAGGCGAAAAATGAACCACTTTTAGGGGGTCATTTAAGCCCGGAATTGAATTTATTTGATCAAATATTGCCCTAAATCATTCCTTTTATGATTTTAGATACTTTGGGAGAGAAATCTGGAAAAGGAAGCAATTCAGACGTTTTTGGAGCATAAAAGTGAAGAAAACGCCAAAGACTTAATTTTCTATGCTGGAAACAGTGTATGACGGCGTCAAGAGGAAATATTTGACGGCGTCAATAGTAAAATCCATGAAGACCCAGAAGAAGCCTGAAGGCGTCACAACAAGAGCGTCAAGAGTTAAAATCATGACGGCCTGCATAAGGAGTACACATGACGGCGTCAGATCCAGATCTAGGCAGTCCGAGGATCTATTTGGCGGTGAGATGACAGCGTCAGAAATTTGTTCTTGACGCCGTCACCTTCTAAAATCTATATATAGTTTTTTATTTTTCATTCATTAGAGAGGAACTTATGAGGAGAAACCCTAGGGCCGAACCTTGTACGTATTTTATAGATTTTTCAAGGGTTTCAGCCCTTGAATCCTTACATGTGCTATTGAGATAAGTCTTCTCTTAATTCAATCAATATGTCTATGTGTTGGTTGTCTATATCTTGTGCTTGTCTTGATTTCAACATGCTAGGCTAGATCTATCTTGTGTTTGCTTAGATCTAATGAAACCTAGATGTTAATTATGTGTTGATTACTTGTTTATGGTTGTATTGGATGAATGATTTCAATGTTAGGCTTAAGAAAACTGGCAGATCTCCATTTGGTAACATGCTTGAACGTCTTAGGAAACATGAACAGATGTGTACTAGGTTTTATTGGTTGTATTTAATGCATGAGTAAATTCTAATGATCCCATGTTAGGAGCTTCTTAGCCGGCTCGACATAGGAGTGAAGTAGGCACTCATAGGATTGGGGAAGTAAGTACGCCACCCCATGAATGGTATTAAGGAATACAATCCGTCATCCACGCAACTATAACAAGTAATTAACGTGTAAAAGATATCTAGGGAGTAGTGAAATCTAAGTAAACACATTTCTCCCACATATTGCTCACAACTCTAGTTTAATATAGTTTAATTTCATTTTAGTATTTTATTTTGATTGCATCTTAGTATTGGGTTAGTTGACTAGCAACTAATTCCGCCCAAATCCTTCAAACCCGAGATTTTTACTTGCTTTTCATAAAATATAAAAATACAAAAAGAATCATCCCTCATCTCTAGACTTAATCTTTAGGTTTTCTAATCCTAGCGACACTATTCCTAGCTGAACGATCAATCCCCCGGTACTTGTCATTATACTATACTACATCGATCAGGTACACTGCCTGGTGGGGGTTAAGCTTCTCGAGATCCCTCGAGAGGTAAAGCCTGGTGCAATCCCTACGCATCAAACCACTTTATCAGTGGGTTCCCAATTTTTTGTTTCTTGCTTTGTTGTGCGGCTTGTCCAAGTGTGCCTATGGTACCTTGACTCGGGGTGCACCCAACACATGGCCGGGAACAAGGCACTGCTCAAAAACTTCAATTCATGGCCAAATTCTTGGGTATAGTGCATTTTAGGAATGATCAGATTGCTAAAATCACCGGCTATGAGGATCTCATTCATGATAAGGTCACAATTCAAAGATTCTACTTTGTCAAAGGATTGGGTCACAACTTATTTAATATTGGTCAATTATGTGATAGCGGTTTTGAGGTGGCTTTCAGAAAACATTCGCGTATTGTTCACACTATTTAAGGCGTTGATATTCTCAAAGGCTCCAGGGATTCGAATCTATACCAAATTGCACTTAAAGAAATAACATCACCAAAACTGATTTGTTTGCTTGCAAAAGCAACATCATCACAAGCCTGGCTATGGCATCGTCGATTCTCTCATTTGAACTTCAGAACGATAAATGATGAGGCAAAAAATGGTCCATTTTTAGGGGGTCATTTAAGCCCGAATTCGAATTTATTTGATCAAATATTGCCCTAAATCGTTCCTTTTGTGATTTTAGGTACTTTGGGAGTGAAATCTGGAAAAGGAATCAATTCGGACGCTTTTGGAGCATAAAAGTGAAGAAAACGCCAAAGTCTTAATTTTCCATGCTGGGAACAGTAGGTGACGGCGTCAAGAGTAACTCCCTGACGGCGTCAAGAGCAAAATTCCATGACGATCCAGAATAGATTTGACGGCATCATGAAGGTAGGGCGTCAAGAGTAAAAGTCATGACGACCTGGAAATGATTAATACTTGACGGCGTCAAATGTAGATCAAGGCATTCCGAGATTAGTTTTGGCGGCGAGGTGACGGCGTCACAATGTTTGTCTTGACGCCGTCAGACCCCTTTTCCTATATATAGTTTTCTAATTTTTCACATTAGGAGAGAAGTTTTGGGAGAAACCCTAAGTACGATTTTGGTGTAACTTTACAGGTTTTTCAAGGGTTCCAACCCCTTGATACCTTGCATGTGTAATCAAGATAAGTGTTCCTTTAATTCAATTAATATGTCTATGTGTTGGTTGTCTATATCTTGTTCTTGTCTTAATTCCATCATGCTAGGCTAGATCTATCTTGTGTTTGCTTAGATCTAATGAAACCTCGATGTTGATCATGTGTTGATTACTTGTTTATTCTTGTCTTGGATGAATGATTTATATGTTAGGCTTAAGAAAACTGGCAGAGCTCCAATTGGTAACATGCTTGAACGTCTTAAGAAACATGAACCGACGTGCACTAGGTCTTTATTGGTTGTATTTAATGCATGAGCCACTATTTACAATCCCTATAGTTGTGCTGGGCATGGTGTAGGAGGAGATAAGAGCTCATAGAATTGGGGAGTTAAGTGTGCTACCCCATGAATGGTATTAAGGAATACGATCCGTCATCCATACAATTATAACAAGTAATTAACGTGTAAAAGATATCTAGGGAGTAGTGAAATCTAAGTAAACACATTTTCTCCAATTACTGCTTACAACTTTAGTATAATTTAGTTTAATTTCATTTCTAGTATTTTATTTTGATTGCATCTTAGTTTTGGGTTAGTTGATTAGCAACTAATTCCGCCCAAATTCTTCAAACCCGAGAATTTTAATTGCTTTCTAAAAAATATAAAAACACAAAAATAATCATCCCTCACCCTTAGAACTAGTATTTAGGTTTTCTAATCCTAGCGACACTATTCCTAGCTGAACGATCAATCCCCCGGTACTTGTCACTATACTATACTACAACGATCAGGTACACTGCCTGGTGGGGGTTGTAAGCTTCTCAAGATCCCTTGAGAGGTAAAGCCTGGTGCGATTCCCACGTATCAAGTTTTTGGCGCCACAGCCCGGGGAATATTTATTGTCTAGGTTAGAATTTCTTTGTATTAGGTCTACTTGCTAGATTCCTTTCTAGTAAGATTTTATTTTCATTTTTAGGTTTTCCTTAGTCTATCTCATTTCTTTGTGTCTTTGTTCGTAACTCTTCACCACCCAACATCATGGAAGGTGGTAACATCTTTGAACCCATCATCCCACCGCAACAAAACCCACCATTAGAACCCCTTAGGCCCCGAACCTTAGGAGAGTATTCCCGACCTAGCCACCAAGGCTACCGAAACACCATTGAGCTCACCAGAGCCAATGATACCCCCTTGCGATCCGACACCATCCGGTTGGTGCAAAGCGGATGTGCATTCCATGGACTTCGTTCCGAAGATCCAAACCAACATCTAAAGGACTTCTCAAAATCGTAGATTCCATAGACCTAGATGTTGCAACTAGAGAGACAACTCGATTACGCCTATTCCAATTCTCTCTACGGGATCAAGCTAGTCAATGGCTTGAGCGTTTACCCGCGGGATCCATCACCACATGGGATGATCTCACCACTCGTTTCCTTGCTCAATTTTTCCCACCGGGGAGAACTACTAAGCTTAGAAATGACATCTTGATGTTCCAACAACGTCAAAATGAAACCTTTTATGAAGCATGGATTCGATATAAAGACCTGCTCCGAAAAGTCCCTCATCATGGCATCGAACCATGGCTCCAGATCCAAATCTTTTACGATAAGGTTGACTATCAAACAAGGAGAGCCATTGATTACGCAGCCAAGGGTAGGCTAAATAGACTTAGCGTTGACGAGTGCTGGAAAGTTCTTGAGGGGTTGGCACAATACGAAGAGGAAGGATGGGAGGACCCGATGTTCCCAAGCAAGGGAAAACTTGACTACGCATGTGCCACCCAAGAACAGTTGTTAGGAAGCATCGAGAAGCAGGTACAAGAATTAATGAGTATTGAGAAGCTTGCTGCTGAACCCGTGTGGAATCATAATCTACATAGGAATACAGTTATCGATCAGAATTTTCCTGAACGTTCACGACAAGAGGAATTCGAAGGGATAATGGTAACCTTCATGGATAATCAGGAAAAACAAATCCAGCACCTAGAAGCACGCATGGAAAGCACTCATAAAGCTTTTATGAATTTCGTAGACCAATTCATATCAAGGGTCAAAGAAAAGATCAAAGAAAATTCCGTACCTAAAAAAATTGAAAAAGTCTTCGAGGTTTCAACGCCTTTGGTGTTTGACCAAGAGGATAACGGGAAATTTTCCCCAAGTGCTTTACCATTAACTACCCCCCGTTCTCATGAGCACCCCCATGCAGAGAAGAGTTCGCAATTCCATAACATTTTCGTTGGATGTTTGCGAACCACATTCCCGAACTTATCCAAAAGACGTTCTTTTGGTTTTAAACCCGGTGTAAAGAGGTTGCACCTCAAAAACACCACTGATTTGAAACCCTCTATGGAACAACATCTCTATTTTCACACCAATGACCCGTGCACAGGGTTCAACTTAGCCAAAATGTCACCCAACCCCTTTTACAACCTTACCTCTTTCCGTGATAGTAATGAGACGTTCGACCCTGGTGGACCTCGTTAACGGAATAGCTACTCATGGGTTTTACTAATGTTTAGCTATTCACGCAAAGTGCAGGGACTAAACATGGAACTACTCTAATTCTCACCTCACATGGGCATATGACGGTGTCAGACTTAACTCTTGACGCCGTCAGCTCGATGGATCAGCAATATTAACTCAAAACCAATCACTTTCAACCCATACCCCACAAATCTCACCCAAAGTGCTGCTGCTACTCCGATTCTCCACCCTTCAATTCGACGTCTTCCGCATCCAATCTTCACTTGGTAAGTGATTTTTCTTCATCCTTTTTCGATCAATTGTCCTTAGGATCCATCAATTTGGAAAACCCCTTTCGCCCGAAACCCCATTCTTGACCCATTATTAACAAATCGTAATGCCATCCATTTGGTGATTTGTAAACATGGGGTTACCCCTTGATCATGTTATCCCACTCGAATCATGCATTAGTTTAGGGAAAGCCACTCATGCCACGAATTCTTTGACCCCCCACCCATGTTTTCTGATTTAAGGAGCGTTTGGGTAATGGGTTAAGAGTTTGAAAATTGATTTTTCCCTCGCATTTGCATGGATTCGGATTCTGCTAAGTCTGACGGCGTCAGGATTACTCCTGATGGCGTCAGATGTGTCTGACAGCAAAAAAGTCATTAAAATTCCTATTCTAATCGCTTCCGTTCATTCTAACTTTTTCCAGGAAAATGAGCAAGAGATCTCGTCAACATCGTGGCAGTTCCTCTAGGTCACAAAGGGTTAATTATGGAGAGTTGGTACATAGTTGGAGCGAGTTTGACACCGTTGGCGCCAACACCAAGTATGCGGAACTTTGTAACCACCATATTGATGCTGGGGCTGTAGTTGATTGGGAGTTTCTTAGGGCTCAGGGGTTGGAGGCTGCGTTTTTGGAGAGGATCCACACTGATGGGTTTGCGGGTCCTCAGTGGGAGAGGTTGTTTAGGATTAGAGAGACAGTGTATAGTGAGTTGGTGAGAGAGTTCTTTGCGACCTTCTACTTTGATCAGGCTGAGGCTAGGACGGATGTGGGGGGCACCACTATATATTTTAGGTTAGGGGGAGAATTGCGGTCATGTTCAGTCGCTGAGTTTGGTTGGAGGATTGGGTTGTATACTAGGGAGGAGGTTGATGGGGTCTTTATGCAGAGGTTGTTACATGGGGAGACTCAGAGGAGTGAGATGAGGTGTATCACTTTTTGGCCGACCATAGGGGATGGGGTCTACACCTCGACTACTGGGGCAACATCCATCAGGGACCCCATAGTTAGGTTAGTCCACAGGTGCATCACATACAGCCTGTCAGGACGTCATGGCACCACTCACCGTGTCACTGCTTCAGACCTGTTCTACTTGTACACCATCTTTTCAGCGGATGTCTACTGCAACATCCCATTTTGGGTGGCCAGTTATTTGAGGACCATTGTGGGTGAGAGGGATATTGACAAGGTGTATGGGGGGATGTTCGTGACCCGGTTGGCTCGTTCCTATGATCTTCTTACTCCTCCGATCATGGGGTACTTGAGCGACTGTGGGGCATGTAGGGTAGTGACGGCTAAATCCCTCAGGCAGATGAACATTGTGATGCCTGAGAGGAATGGGACCTATACTTGATATGAGGTAGGGGGGCCAGATGTTGAGGAGGATGCTGATGATGAGGTACATCTCCAGCAGCATCAGTTCCAGGGTTATGAGGAGGGGACGGCTGACTACTACCGACACATGAGTCGGGGAAACTGGCAGGCACACCAGGGTGCCTGGATGGGTCAGATGGACGCATGGCGGACCACCACTGACCAGCGCTTTGATTGGATGTACGATCATACCATCCGCCAGATGCAGCACCTCTCCACCCGAGATCAGCTTGAGCCTCACCTGCAGATTGATCCCTTCCCAGGCCGTGAGACTGACTACCCTCCCTACGGGTACACCGGACACCTCCCTCCTGGCTATGACTACCACTTTGGTCCTCCTCCCTAGTGACTCCTTTTGATTTCTGTTGTCTTTGAACTATTTATTGATGGTTGTGTAATTTGAAACATTTGGTACTGTAATAGCTTAGGATGCGGCCTCTGTTGGCCTTGAACAATTTACTTTCATGTTTACGTTTGTTTGAAATAATTAGTGGTGCTCATGGTGACATTATTCATTTTGTGTGTTCTTATTTATGTGATTTTATTTGTTTGTTTGTTATTTGCTTCCGTATGCATGCTTAGTTTTTATTGTTGGTTGATCATGTTTCTAAATTAAGAAGTGGAAATACTTTACTTTGTTGTTTTGGCCTAGTCTTAACTCCACCTAAAAGTATTTTTGCAAAAGATAAGCGTAAGGGGAAACCTCAAATATGTTTTCAAGAAACAAACCGATCATGATTCTCCACAATATTAAATGGACATGTGTATTAGTAATTGTTAGAGTCAAATCCTTGTATTGAGTCATAATGAAGTTTTGCAGGATTTTCCAGGAAGTAGAACCAAGTTTTTCCAGAAATTTTCCGAAAACTTAACATAAGAATTTCTGCAGGTCACTTCTGACGGCGTCACAAGATAACTCTTGACGGCGTCACGTGTAAAAACCTGGAAATTTTACCGGTTTTGTTTTTCTAACGGTGTCTTAAAGTTTTTGTGAATTATTAAGTTTTATAATCTCCAGGAAATCTGCAAACATTCATTCCACAAGCATTATATCTTTAATTGTTTTGTTTCTATTCCTAAGTCTGGAATTACATCTAGTTGTGAGTTTTCTTTGTTCGGATTGATGCTTTGGGTTTTTGTGTTTGTTTTCTCAGGTTTTACAGGTTATGTATGACAAGAATATGATTTATATTCTGGAAGGGAAGCTTTGATTGTTCATTTTCTTGGAGGAAGATTTAACCTGGTCACCTTATTATCTATACCGAGCGAATCAGGGGAGTATTTGATTTCATTCTTTTTACTTATTTCACTTTTACATTCTTTACTTGAACATTGGGGACAATGTTCATCTTAAGTGTAAGGGGAGGGTAAAAAGATGATACCTTACATATGCACTTTCGCTTGAGTTTGTTTTGTTTAATGGTAGATGTGTAATAAAACTATGAGAAACACTTGTTAGTGCAATTTTAGCGCCAAATTTAAATTTTTTTACAACATTTAGGAGTGAAACTTTAGCCATAGCAAGCGTCTCATGGATAGGAGATTGTATGACTAGCACATAACCGTATATTCAAAAAAATTTTCCACCCAAATATGTGAGGTTCGCCTTTAGATTTGATAGGAAAAGCATTTACTATTAGTGCTTATGAGTGTACCGGTAGCATTTAGATTCTAGAACTTGCGTTAGTGATGCATCCCGAGACCGCTAGTGAGACTACATTCGTGTAGTAGGATTTACTACATGATAAGAGGCATTAGGATCACCCTTGTGTTAAACCCGTATTATAATTACTTGACCATTTAAGTCATATTACTTGGCTAGTTAAGTCAACTAATTTTTCCCACACCTTTAGCGTTGTACTCATTTTTAGTACACAAAACCCCTAGTACACCCCTCCGAGCCTATCTTTTCGTTTCTAACTTTAAGCATTTTACTTAAAGGAAGAATTTGTTACACACCACTTAAATGTACAACCAAATCACCTTAGCCTTCCGTGTATGCGCTCATTTTTAGTGCATTATTGTTATTTGTTAAACCCTAAGTTAACTATCTAATTGATTACATGGTTGCTAAGTCGAGTCATATCCTTGTACATATTGTTTTGGGACGATTGTGACTCATGGGTAAAGTACTTATTTTATGGAGTAATGGGGAAGAACATCATATATTACCCCCATATGTACGTTAATCTTAAAAGTGCTCCAAGTGTTTTGATTTTCTTAATTCGAGTCATTAGATTAGTTTATTGTAAAGTATGTAAAGATTCAAGTGTAAGGGAAATTACCATTCCCTATGATGTATTATTTTGGATGGTAGGGTAAGAGTGTATGAAAAAAAAAATCGAAAAATCAAGAAAAAGAAAAAAAAATAGAAAAAAAAGAAAAAGAGAAAAACATACGGACTACCATTCCTTTTCATTCTATGTTCATTTTATGTTTTTGTTATTTTTCATTTATTAGCTTAAGTCGAGTCTAGTCTTGGCTTAGCAACGCCACATTGTACATGTAATTAACCAAGATTGTTAACTCGCCACCAGTAAAAACTTCCTTTATCCAACAAAACCGTGTATTTCATATCCCTACACCTAACATTATAACCTTTTAAAAGACCTCTTTGATAATTTATCCTAGGTGCTTACGCCATGTGGTGGAGGTTTGATCCTTTCCCAAGCCTATGGTAATCTATTTTGCTATGACAGGTAATGAGAGATATCTTCCGTTTCCATTTTGTAATTACACTTTATTACACCCGAGAGATGTGAGTATCTAAACACTATTTGTGAGGTGCTTGTGTATGACCTCCGTGCTTGTCTATTGGTCTTTAGTGGAAAGATTATTTGTTGTAATTACTTTTATATTAGTGTTAAATGACCCCTAACTTGTATTTTGAGTAGAATAAAAGCGCATTTGCTTGAGGACAAGCAAATCTCAAGTGTAAGGGTATATGATGAGGCGAAAAATGGTCCGTTTTTAGGGGGTCATTTAAGCCCGAATTCGAATTTATTTGATCAATATTGCCCTAAATCGTTCCTTTTGTGATTTTAGGTACTTTGGGAGTGAAATCTGGAAAAGGAAGCAATTCGGACGCTTTTGGAGCATAAGAGAAAACGCCAAACTCTTAATTTTCCATGCTGGGAACAGTAGGTGACGGCGTCAAGAGTACTCCCTGACGGCGTCAAGAGCAAAATTCCATGACGATCCAGAAGAGATTTGACGGCGTCATGAAGGTAGGGCGTCAAGAGTAAAAGTCATGACGAGCTGGAAATGATTAATACTTGACGGCGTCAAATGTAGATCAAGGCAGTCCGAGATTAGTTTTGGTGGCGAGGTGACGGCGTCACAATGTTTGTCTTGACGCCGTCAGACCCCTTTTCCTATATATAGTTTTCTAATTTTTCACATTAGGAGAGAAGTTTTGGGAGAAACCCTAAGTACGATTTTGGTGTAACTTTACAGGTTTTTCAAGGGTTCCAACCCCTTGATACCTTGCATGTGTAATCAAGATAAGTGTTCCTTTAATTCAATCAATATGTCTATGTGTTGGTTGTCTATATCTTGTTCTTGTCTTAATTCCATCATGCTAGGCTAGATCTATCTTGTGTTTGCTTAGATCTAATGAAACCTAGATGTTGATTATGTGTTGATTACTTGTTTATTCTTGTCTTGGATGAATGATTTATATGTTAGGCTTAAGAAAACTGGCAGATCTCCAATTGGTAACATGCTTGAACGTCTTAAGAAACATGAACCGGCGCGCACTAGGTCTTTATTGGTTGTATTTAATGCATGAGCCACTGTTTACAATCCCTATAGTTGTGCTGGGCATGGTGTAGGAGGAGATAAGAGCTCATAGAATTGGGGAGTTAAGTGTGCCACCCCATGAATGGTATTAAGGAATACGATCCGTCATCCATACAATTATAACAAGTAATTAACGTGTAAAAGATGTCTAGGGAGTAGTGAAATCAAAGTAAACACATTTTCTCCAATTACTGCTTACAACTTTAGTATAATTTAGTTTAATTTCATTTCTAGTATTTTATTTTGATTGCATCTTAGTTTTGGGTTAGTTGATTAGCAACTAATTCCGCCCAAATCCTTCAAACCCGAGAATTTTAATTGCTTTCTAAAAAATATAAAAACATAAAAATAATCATCCCTCACCCTTAGAACTAGTATTTAGGTTTTCTAATCCTAGCGACACTATTCCTAGCTGAACGATCAATCCCCCGGTACTTGTCACTATACTATACTACAACGATCAGGTACACTACCTGGTGGGGGTTGTAAGCTTCTCAAGATCCCTTGAGAGGTAAAGCCTGGTGCGATTCCCACGTATCAATAAACGACCTTGCTCAAAACAATTTAGTCAGAGGATTACCAAAACTATCTTTCAAGAAAGATCATCTTTGTTCAGCTTAAGAATTAGGGAAGACGACACATGCAACACTCAAATCCAAATTTGAACCTAGTTTTGTTGCTCCTTCATTGAGTAGCTTTCTATTGTTTCACTATGCCCTAATTTGTTGTAACCCTAATCCACCTTTGTAAATTTCCATCCCCCATCTCAAACTATCCTCTCATTTGACTTTCAATACATAACACATCTCATATCATTCTCATCCTAATCAAGAAGAAGCATATACCATCCTTATAAATCCAAGTAAAAAACGCCTCTCCTACAAAACAAAATGAAGCTACAACCTTATCACTCCTTTCAAAAGAAAACAACCACTAATTTTGAACCCAAGCCTACGAAAAACATACAACCCCTTTCCGTTTTAACCCCATGAATGAAGAACATAAAGTAACCCCCGCTTAATATTTCAGCTATAGCTTCAAGATCTTATTAAAGGTCTCGGGTAAGGTTATTTGTTTTGATTTTTGTTTTTTGTGTCAAGATCATTGATGGGTATGTATTTAAACTAAAATAATTCTTTAAATGATTTGTAACAAAGTTGAACCGATATGAGATCTTTAGTTATTTTCATGTGTAGATCGAGGCTATTGTTATGATGAGAGTTGGGGAGTGACGTTAGGGTATTGTGGTTGTGTCGTTTTTGTTGTTGGTTAACGTGAGGAGATGGTTGGGACATAAGCTATAGTTATTTTCAGTCATGCAGGTCTTTAACATCAGTTGGGAGGTGTGGCGAGTTTAAGAAATGTGTGTGTTATTTATAGGCTCCCTTAAGATGAATATGAAGTGTTGCAACAACTAAATGTAACCATCAAGATGAATATGAAGTGTTGCATGCAGAGAAGGCCAATAGGCTATAAAACCAAAAGCTTACAATGAATTTTCATAGAGAACTTCAAACTTTAAGACTCCACATTAACTAAGAGGACTGAATTTTTTAGTAGACATCGAAATAAATTATATGAAACCTAATTATACTCACTACCAAAATTCCAAATGCTTATAGTCCCAAACAAAAAGAAAATACAACAAAAAACTCTTTGACGACAAGGCAGAAAATTAACTTGGGATATTGTTATCTCCGAACCCTATCTCCAAATCCTTTTCTTTTGGGGGATGCCAATTATATAGTTTTGATCGTGGCTTGATGGATAGTTTTGATGGCTTGATGGATGGTATTGAACGCTTTTTATATTTTTCAAAAGTATGTCTTCCACGTATGATTTATGAAGGCTAAAACTACGAGATGCTACAACTTTTCCCTTTTCTAGAATAGAGGTTTACGTATTGTGATTGTGTTACGATTCCACATCGACCAATTATGGGATTGGTTGATGGTTTATAAGTTAAGGCTAAAACCATCAAGATATATATATATATATATATATATATATCTATATATATATATATATATATATATATATATATATATATATATATATATATATGGAAGAGATCCAGTAAGAAAAACTAAAATAGGAAGAATAAGAAGAATTTCTACCCACACATTTCAAATAGGAGGTAGAATTTTAAGAGGAGATGCATCTATTTTTGTAAGTGCATCTGAAATGAGTGGTTGTGGTTTCTTCTTATCATTCTATTTTAATTTTTCTTCTTATTTGACCAAGTATAGGATTGGTTGATGGTTTATAAGTTAAGGTGTCCCCTTCTCTTACAAGCTAATGGCTTTCACTCGGGACCATATTTGGTGAAGGTATAAATTTTCTCCTATAGCAACAAAAATAGGAACTGCTGAACAAAAGACGATGAATGTGTAGACGTTTGCATGACAGAAGTAGTCATATTGTTTGTCGTACCTGACGTTTAAATGCCTCAAGTTGTACAACAAGTCAACAACATGATCAGAACCAAACCGACAACAAGACAACTAATTAAAGATAAACTTATATCTTATATTTTGGCACTCATTATTGATATGCGTACCTTTTGTAGATAATAAGCGTATGTTTCATTATTTAACATATGAAATTTTAGTATAGGCATGTCATCTGTTTTTTTAATGATTTGTTACATCTGTTCATTAACTTTTTTGCTTATCGATCTAATAAGTCTATATACTACTTGCTGATTTCTAATTTGATTATATATATATATATATATATATATATATATATATATATATATATATATATATATATATATATATTTTAAGGAATTAGTGAAGTCAGTATTTGGATACTGCTGAAGATTTCTGCTGACAGGTTTCTGCGGAAGCATATACTGGTTTCTGCTGAAGACTAGTTTCTGCTGAAGAATAGTGTTACTGCGGATATAGTTAATCCGTAGATAGAAGTTAGTTATTTATAGATAAGATATGTAGAATATCTTCTAGAATATTATGTTTATACGTTTCTTGTAGAAGAATTTAGGGTTTCCACTAGTATATAAGGAACCCAAGGGTATTGTATTATGTACGAGTTTCAAAAACGATTATTAGTGAATAATATCGATCCATAGAGGATCAAAGTTTAGCATACAAGTTTATATTTATATTCCGCAATAAGTATACGCTAACAGTGATTGTCTATTTAGTTTGCTATTGATTACATTAGTAGACTAACGATCTATTGGCTCGAGATCTTTCAAGAGTAGATCCTACAAGTGGTATCAGAGCCACAAGATAATCTCTGTAATCTAACTCACACTCAAATACCTTTTTCACTCGGTAACAATGGTTGATTGAGATGCTACTGATGTCACTCTTACAAACACCCACGCCCTCACTCAACAACTCCAACAGGTTGCCTTCTCCAATAGCAACGCCAAGTTTCCCTATCTCAGGAAGGATGAGTATAAGATTTGGGCCATGAAGATGCAGAACTGGATTGCCAGTGTCGATTTCAACCTATGGAATGTTGTATTAACTGGGTGCAGTCCTAGGATGCAAGGAAAAGATTCACAGGGTAATATAACTACTTTGCCTCCAACATCTGCTGAAGAGATCCTTGTTGTACAAAGGGAGAACAAAGCAAGAACTATTCTGCTTCAAGCAATTCCTGATGATCACATGGGAGATTTTCATCACCTGACTGATCCCAAAGAACTTTGGATGGTAATTCAAAACTAGATTCGGGGGCAATGAAGAATCTAAAATGATGAGAAAGTCTATGTTGAAGCAAGAATTTCAGGAATTCAGAATTACTGAAGAGGAGAGCATTCATAAAGGCTATGATCGGTTTCAGAAGATTCTAAGTCATTTGAATCAGCTTCTAGCCAGACGTGACAATGAGGAGGTTAACTCCAGGTTTTTAAGAGCCTTACCTCCCTCATGGTCTTAGGTCAGCATATCTTTGAAACCAAAGGAGGCCTGGACTATCTCTCGTTTGATGACTTGTACAACAAGCTCAAAGCTTTGGAACTTGACATCAAGGGTCACTCCACTTATGCAGCACCTCCTTCACACTCTGCATTCATCAGCACTAATTCAAACTATATGCCACACTCTCCTAGTCCAAGTCCTTGTACTACAACATTGTCTTTCACAAATGCTAGTCCAAAGAATCATCCAAAGGTTAGCAATGTGATGGAAGATGTACTTCACTCATTTGTTGTTGAAGTTGATCAACAACAACAAATAGCTTATGAGGACTTTGAGTAAATTGATGAATTTGCATTGGAAGAGTTGGACTTAAAGTGGCAAATGGAAATGCTGTCTCTTAAAGTCAGAAGATTTGAGCAAAAGGTTGGCAGAAAGCTCCAAGTTAATGGAAGAGATGCAGCTCATTTTGATAGAAGAAAAGTGAAGTGCTATGCATGTGGAGAGATTGGCCATTTTGCAAGAGAATGCAAGACCAAGAAGAGTGAAGATAGTACCAGATATTCTGCTTACAAGAAGAAGGAAGTGAAGGCTGGAGAATCAAAGGCTTTGGTCACTGATGTAGATGCTTGCGTTGACTGGAATGAGCATGAATCTGAAGATGCAACAAGCAGCTCTTCTCAACAAATCTCCTGCGTGGCTAGCTGTAATGCTGACTTTACCTTCATGGGAATATCTCCACAGGTATCTGATTGTATTTTTGGGTGTGATATTAAATATAAAACTCTTAAAGAAGCCTATGATGAAATGGAACCAAAATATAATGCTAGCTTTATTGAAGCTCAAGCTTATAAAGAAGCTATGAAAACTTTAGAAAAACAGAAAGTGTTGTTTCAACAAAATCAGTTAGCTTATGAGGAAAAGATAAGAGTTTTAAAAAGAGATTTAGAGGTAACTACCAATGAGTTAAAATTTACTGATAAAGAAAAAGCTAGAATTGAGTCTGAGAAAGATGTTTTGCAAGATAAGTTGAATAAGGAAGTTACTAGGCATAAAGAAGGGCTAATTTCAGGTGATAAGTTAGCTAATATTCTATATAGAAGTCAGTCTGTAACATTTGAACTTGGTTTAGGTTTTCAGAAGTATGTAGGTGTAGAGGTAAACCATCATTTAGATAAGAAAAGTAAAAATAACTTTGCACTTGTAAAATTCTTAAAGGAAGGTGAGATGCATGCTGTACCAGGACCAATTAGAGGTGAATTCATGCCTACCTCCAAAACCTCTGACTTTGATGGTTTACACCATCTGTATGGCAAAAAGTCTGATGACTTGACAAACTTTACTTGTAAAACTAATAACTCTGACTCTCCCACTACCATAGGAACTCCTAAGCCTACATCCCATAATTTGGACTTACCTGAATCACAGACTCCAACTGGCATTAAGATCAATGACTCCCCTGACTCTAGAAGTACCTCTAGTGATGATTCTAATGAATGTGTCTCTTGTTCTTTCAGGGACAAAACCTCAGAGACCTCTAGTTATGCCAGCTGTGAATCAAAGACCAAGTCAGACTCACCCAAGTCCTCAATAAAGTCATCTTACAAGCCTGTGGAATCTGAAGTTGCTGCTGAAGAGATTTCAAAGACAGCCTCTTCTGAAGACTTGTTATTTACTTCTTTTAAAAACAATTCCTTTCAGTCATTACAAAACAATTCTATTTCTGGTGGTTGTTTGAATAATTTTGTGTTTAATAAGACATCTTCTGGTTTTAATAAATCTTCTAGAAAGAAGAAGTGTTTTGTTTGTGGTAGTAAATGGCATTTGATTAAGGATTGTGATTTTCATGACAAGAGGATGGGTGTTTCTGCTGTTCATAATAGACCTAGACCAATGTGGACCAATGTTCCACATGCACCTTACACCACTAGCAGAACCAACTCAGTTTCTGCTGAACAGTTTGTTTATGCTGGTGGATCTGTTTCTGCTGATAGATATGCTGATAGGAATAGATATGTGTCTAGACCATTTTCTGGATTTAATCATACTTATTTTCAAAATGGTTATTGGCCTGGTTATTATGACCCAATGTTTTTGGGAAGGGCAAATTGGAATTCTGCTGAAAAGTCCTCAGCAGATTGTTCTTGGAAATTTGATAGACCATATGTATACAGGGGTACCAGGAACAATGGTGGATCTAACTCATCTACATGGCTTCATTATAAAGATCTACAAGGCAGGCTCAAGTCTTTCAAGACTTGAGTCTATCAATGTACTTATGTTGTTGTATAATTTTCTTGTTGTTGCAGGGACATCCTCTTTTGAATAAAGACTTAGGTATTGTAGATAGTGGTTGTTCAAGAAGCATTCCTGGGAATCAGGAGAAGCTACATAATTTTGTGCCTTTTAATGGAGGCATAGTGAGATTTGGAAGTGGAGTAGGAAGAATCACTGGAAAAGGAACCATTAGAACTCTAAAGGTTGATTTTGAGAATGTCTACTATGTGAAGGAACTACAAGGTTTCAATTTGTTCTCAGTTTCACAAATTTGTGACAAAAAGATCCTTGTGCTTTTCACTGATGAGGACTATCTCATTCTTTCACCTGACTTCAAAATGCCTGATGAAAGTCATGTATTACTAAAGGTTCCAAGAAATCATAAACTTTACACATTCAATTTGAATGATGTCAAGCCAGAAGGTGATCTAGCATGCTTGGTGGCTAAAGCATCCTTGGATGAATCTACAAAATGGCATAGAAGGATGGCACATGTTAACTTCAAAGTAATCAACATGCTTGCTAAAGATGGACTTGTTCATGGACTTCCTTCCAAGCTATTCACCAATGAACACAACTGTGTTGCATGTAACAAAGGAAAGCAACACAAAGCTTCTTATATGGCTATTACTGCTGTGAGTACAATCTCAGAACCTTTGCAGCTGCTTCATATGGATCTTTTTGGTCCAACTTCTATCAGGAGTATTGACCATAAAAACTTCTGTTTGGTGATCACTAATGCTTTTAGTAGGTTTAGTTAGACATTCTTTTTAGTGACTAAAGACCAAACCTTTCAGACACTTAAAGAATTTATGGCCCTCATTGAGAACCAACTTAACAGGAAGATCAAAGGTATAAGGTGTGACAATGGGACAGAGTTCAAAAATGCCAATCTTATTGAACTCTGTGGGTTATAGGGTATAAAGAGGGACTACAGCAATCCCAGGACTCCACAACATAATGGAGTTGCATAAAGGAAGAATAGGACCCTGATAGAAGCTGCAAGACTATGCTTGCTGACTAAAAACTTCCCACTATGTTTTGGACTGAAGCAGTTGGCACTGCTTGTTATGTGCTTAATAGGGTGTTGATTACTAAACCTCACAATAAGACACCTTATGAGCTTTTGACAGGGAAGAAACCTACCATTGGATACTTGAAACCTTTTGGATGTCAAGTGACTATTTTGAATACAAGTGATCACTTAGGCAAATTTGAAGAAAAAGCTGCTGAAGGGTACATTGTAGGTTACTCAGCTCATAGAAAGGCTTACAGGGTATATAATTTGGCTGCAAAGAGAGTTGAAGAGACTCTTAACCTGAAATTTCTGGAGGGCAATGAAAATACTCAGGGTAAAGGTCATGAATGGTATTTTGACCTTGATTACTTGACAGATCATTTGGGGTATACAAGATTTAAAACTAACCCTTCTGCATGTACACAAGTGACTCCTACTAACAATGCAGGTACCCTGGAAGATGACTCAGACAGTGATTCAGAATGTGATGAACTCACTATTGTTGTACCTTCTCTCCCTATCTATGTTGCAGGTCCCACTCCTAACAAAGAAGCCTCTGATGCCAAAACTGCTGATGATGTGGAAAACTCAACCTATGCAGAAGATCTTGCTAGACTCAAAAAGCAAGAGCATGTAGCTGCTGAAGAAGCTAAAAGGCTTGGTCTTGAATTTACTCAAGACACTGAAGCACTCTTGAAACAAGCGGCTATTGATGTCAGCAGAAAATCTATTTCTGCTGATGAATCTGCTGATGCAGCTGCTGCCAATTCTCCTGAAGGCATTTCTGCACCAACACCTGTTTCCACTGCTACATCAACTAGCATAGAAGAACTATTTGGCAGGTTCCCCAGCCCCTTGGATCTTGGCAACCATGAACAAAGCATTTTTCAATCAGCTTCTTATGATGAAGACTTTGCTCCAACTTTGACTAATCTTAAAACCTCTGTTGATGTCAATCCTGTTCCCACTAAGAGGATCAACACCATTCATCCTCAAGAGAATATCCTTGGTGATCCAAATGCTATGGTTCTAACCAGAAGTGCTTTAAAGCAGACACAGTTTGGTCAATGTGCCTTTTTCACAAATGTGTCTAATCAGAAGAGAGACAATCACATAGATCAGAAGCATTGTCTGTTTGTTTGTTTTCTATCACAAGTAGAGCCAACAAGCATTAAACAAGCTTTGAGTGAACCTAATTGGGTTGAAGCTATACAGGAAGAGTTACAACAATTCAAGAATCAAGATGTTTGGGTCCTTGTTGATCTACCTACTGGTAAAATTGCTATTGGAACCAAGTGGATATTAAAGTGCAAAAGGGATGCTAGAGGTATAGTGGTCAGAAATAAAGCAAGATTGGTGGCTCAATGTTTCAGACAAGAAGAAGGGATTGATTATACTGAAGTTTTTGCACCTGTTGCTAGAGTGGAGGCAATTAGGTTATTTTTGGCTTTTGCCTCCTACATGGGATTTGTGGTATATCAGATGGATGTAAAAAGTGCCTTCCTCTATGGCAAGATTGAGGAGGAAGTCTATGTCACACAACCACAAGGGTTTGAAGACCCACAACATCCTAAAAAGGTATATAAGGTTGTCAAGGCACTCTATGGCCTTCATCAAGCCCCAAGAGCCTGGTATGCTAGGCTATCTACCTTTCTTTTGGAACACGGATACAGAAGAGGAGCTATTGACATGACTCTCTTCATCAAGAAAAACTCCAGGGATATCATTCTAGTACAAGTATATGTGGATGATATTATTTTTGGCTCCACAAAGGAAGCATGGTGCAGGGAATTTGAAGATTTGATGAAAAGTGAATTTTGATTGGCTGTAAACAGTCAGAAAATATCAACCAAGTAATGGTCAACAAGTCAAACATCTTAAACCAATGCTTCCGTGGAATACAGTGTTTCCCCGGGTCGTTAAATCCCAACAAGGTATGCGAAGGTATTAAAAACGAATCTGTGATCGAGTGATTATGAATAGGAAAGGGTATAAATGTGAGTGAGTGATTACACTAAGGATTTATAAAACAAAATAGCTTAAATAAGCTATAAGAGTGATTACGTGAAAGCTGGATATCTAAAAACGTTTAAAATCTAAAAAACGCGTACGTCTAGCTTAATTCTTCGTAAACGTACGAAACAAAAACGATTTTAACTAAAGTAGGAATTTGCATGCCTTAGGGGCTTAAATGCAAATTAAATAAACTTAAAATATTTATTTTATAATTACTAACTATTTAATTAATTATTATTATTTAATAACTATTATTAATTATTTAATAATTCACTAATAAATAAGAAAATGTAAAATAAATCTAGAAAAATAAAACAAAAATTTATAAAAGTCTAAAATATTATAAAACTTATTTTAAAACTAAAATTATATTTTTCACACTATTTATCTAATTATTATTAATTAATTATTATTTAACTAATTATATTGATTTAAATTATTAAAAAATACTAAAAAGACTTAGATAATTAAGAAGATTTTTATAAATCTAATTAACCATCACAGGAATCCTAAAAAATTATAAAAAGTTTATTTTACGTATTTTTAAACTAATTTACTAATTATTATTCTAATTATTAATTAATTACCAATTAAACTAATTATATTATAAATACTAAAAGTGAACAGTAAAAATTATGGAAAAATTCCTAAAATTATTTTATATCATATAAATGCTATTAAAATATAAAAACTAGGTATTGCTTTATAAAAACTAATTATGCTATTTAATACTTAATTATTAATTAATTATTAATAAAAATAATATTAAATTTAATAATTACTAAATGACAAAATAAAAATATGATAAAATTACTAAAAATACTTTAACATAAAAGGAAATTAATAAAAATATAAAAATACCAAGTACTTAACAAAAATCTAAAAATGAAAATGAAAATTTAAATTACATTAAATAGAAACTATCACTTATTATTAAATTGGTTTTTCTTGATTTTTCTTTTACATTAAATAGAAACTATCACTTATTATTAAATTGGTTTTTCTTGATTTTTCTTTTAAGATGTGAAAAGATCAAAGTCCTGGGTGCCCTGGTGCAGGGGAGGTCTTTACCCTGCAGCCCACTTTGAGGGCTTATATAAGCTACATAAAAATTCACAAAAATAATCCAACTATGAGATTTGAAAGTTAAGCTGGTAGATTTTAAGATGTGAAAAGATCAAAGTCTAATTTACAATCCAAAAATCAGGAAAATTCCTACATATTTTGAGTTTCTGACAAGAGGTGCAAAATTGACTTTTTGAAATTATATCTTACTTTGACTTTTGTGAACTTTGATTTGATTCTATGAACTAAGTATGATGTAATAAGTTATATTGACACTGAATTAAGCAATAACAACAGTATTTAAAGCTAACTTGATGATTATGGTAACTAAAAATCACACAGTGAATAACTATAAGAGATTGAAGGTCAATTTGACTTTTGATCAAGTGACTACTAAATTTTATGGGTTAACTGGGATATTAGGTCATGTAGTGTCATACATCAAACAAGGAAAATAACACAAACACAATTCTAACACAGTCAAAACAATAAATCCAAACACCCCTTTAAAACTTACTCACAAGTGAATTCAAAGCACATCACAGATAAAGCCAACAAATTTGATTCATAAACACTTATTATGATGACCTAAGCTGAAGAAAACAGATAAACAACATAAATAACATCAAACACTAAAAATTCCACATGATGCTATAATGGCAGTCAAGATGAAATTTGAGCATCTAGTAAAAATGATTAACAAGTATGCTATTTAAAGTTATAATATCACTAACAAACTTCAAATAAACACAATTTAACAAAGATAAGCAATAACAAGATTGTATAACAGTAAAGAGCAAAATTAAATATTTTAGCTTACAAATGAAATTGACTAAAAAGCTAGTAACCAAGGACAAGAACACCCCCAATAGCTTGTCACTACACCAATGGAGTTATTTTAGTCCAAATGAGTACCTTGCTCAGCCTTCTTCTTCCTCACCATTGATTTTTTTATTTTCTTTCTATTTTTCTTTGATTTTTAGTATTTTTTTTATTTTCTAAGTACAACTGGTTTTTATGATTCTAAAAGCTTATCTAAGCTTTGTCAGAGCTTAAGTGAGCTTAATAAGTCCATAGAAACAACTGGAAACAACAATCAAGCTATTTGATATTTTTGAAATACAAGGAAATTGCATAAACTGAATTTGTAAAAGCAAAGTGGAATTGAGACTTGAAATTTATCTTAGATTACTTGAATTTACTTGAGATACACTTAAAAAGCTTGGAATTACACTAGAAATGTTGAAATTAAGTTACACTACACTAATTTACACTACCTAATCTAATAATCCTTCTCTCTGGCTTCTTTCTTCTTTTAAAGAGACTTTTGAAGTTCCATGTGGGGTCCTGAGCAAATCCCATCAACTTTCATGGCCATTGGATGTCTGAAATTGATCTTGGCATTTAAAAATGCTTTTGGCGCCAAAAGTCCTAGGGGACAGTTGCAGTGGCGTGTGAGGGTTTAAAGGGCAATTAAGGGTTCTTGGGAGGTTGTGGAGGTGGAGGGATAAGGTAGACAGGTGGGGGTTGAGGTGGAAGCAAGTGGTGGTGAAACCACTGAGGTGGTGGGTGGTTTTGGTGTCTGTGTGGAGGAGGTGGTATAGAAGAGGGAAAAAGGGTGGGTTTGACTGGGGAGTTGACCCCGATTTTATTTATTTAGGGTGTGGGCTGGGTATGTGATTGGGCCAGGAAATAATGGGTAGGCTTGGGTAATTAAATAAAGGGTGTGTTGGTTGTTTTAATTTAAGGGTCCGTTTGTATATATAAGTGTAAATACCACAAGGACTAAAAGTGTAATTGACTGAAAGTTGAGGGGCCTGTTGTGGCATTTTTCCAAAGTTAATCAAGGGACCAAATCTGCCATATCTCAATAACCCAAGGACCATAAATGTAATTATTTTCCATTTTAATATCTCTAGGGACCTTTTCTGTAATTTATGAAACTTCAGGGACCAATCATGTAATTTCTCCAAACTTTTCACCCAAGGACCATTCCTTTCATAGAAGATTAGTAAAATGACCAAAATTTATTTTCTTAAAGTTTTTACATCCCAGGGACCATTTATGTCAATTTTGCAAAGTACAGGGACTAAACTTGTAATTTTGTGAAACTTTGCACCAAAGGACTAAATATGTAATTTGTGATTCAAAAAGGACCTTTGGTGACTTTTTCATGTTTTTAGAATAACCAGGGACTAGTTTTGACAGGTTTTGAAAGTTGAGGGATTGAAACTGCCAAGTATGCAAACTTTGTTCGTTTTTTATCTGTTTTTTGATTATTTTGCATCTGAAACATATAAAACACACTTCTAAGATATTTTAAGTATTTTGATGCATATTTGAGTGTTTTTGGATGTTTTGGCAGATCAGATTGGTATAAAATGATGAGTATTTAGATACTCATCAATCCCCCACACTAAAATATTGCTAGTCCCTAGCAATCTTTTGAGAAAAACTTAATGGATTTTAAACTCTTTACCAAAAGCCATCACTTCTAGAGTAGTCAGATGTATCGATTCAAATAAGAACTATGGTCCACCTGATAACCATGTGATTTTGAGCAAACCACCAGCTGTCAACGGATTTGTTTTGTCTTTACCAAAAGCCGTTTGCTTGTGGACTAGCCAACTCTTGATGGAATAGTCAACATCTTGGTGAGCTGATTACCAATTATGGTTTTTCCACGACCTTTACCACAAGCCATAATCTTGCGGGCTAGCCAACTCATTTGCTTTTTAGGATATGGCGAGTTGAGGTACCATACAATTTTGGGCAAATTGCAAGCCATCAACAGTTTTGAGATATCTTTACCAAGAGCCGTTTGCTCCTGGATTAGCCAATCCTTATGTGGGTTAGACATGGTGGACTGATAACCATTTATTGCGTTCTAAGTGAGAAAAAATTTTTAAAATTTGGGCTAAAATGGGGGTTCTTGGCGGAACATGTGTTTAAATTCGTTAGAATAACAAATTCCCCCCCCCCCCCCACACACACACACTTAGAACTGAATATTGTCCTCAATATTCAAAGTACCAGGTGTTAAACCAACACTTAGAACGTAAAAAGGAAAATACTCATAGCCTTTATTTTAGTTTATGTACACATTTTTTTAGAGAATATATACATATATACAATCATGTGGGTTAGTATCTCCCCAACACTTAGGGTGAAAACCCTAATGCATGCTACTGTTTTTGTTTACCAAGTCGCTAGCTTGACTCGAGCCCGAATTCATTTGTCCTTGGGGAAGCATCATGTGGAAGAGATAATCTCCAATGGACTTTCATTCAAGATGTTTGGATAAACATTTGAAGCACGTGAAAGTTCCACACCGATGAGATATACAGACCCTGGCTCAAAAATGATAAATGAGAATGCTGGGGTCAAAGATAATGTCCTCACTCCCGAAAGAGTGAAGAACAGGAGAAGCCACGGGATAAATGAAAAAGAGAAAGAAAGTTATGATGAAAATCATGACTAACTCATCATTATCAGGAGGAGGAGATTCAGAATGAGAATTAATAATTTCAATATCATGAATCTCCTCATTTAAGCTCATTTGGTCTAGACATATCCCTGGTGTGTCTAGATCAAAATAGAAATTATCATACTCCGGTGGAGATATGATATGAGTGAGTTCACAGGGGAACTCCTCAAAGGTGAATGATTCGTATTCGGGATTGATTTGAGTGAGTTCACTAGGGAATTCCTCAAAAGTAAATGAATCATATACGGGGAGAGAATTATGAGAATGAGAAGTGGTAATACCACTAATCTTCTCTCCCGTATGATAAAAATGGAACGTTTGCAATTCCGGAATAGAATCATTGATCAAAAGCTCACTATCCTCAACGGGGATAGGAGATGAAATAGGCTTTTCATTAAAAGCCTAGATTCTAGAAATGAGAAGATTAACATTTAATAATGTAAGACGAAGAGTTTCGTCTTGGATTATTTCTTCATCATTCTCTTCTTCTGAGTTGACAAGCTTAGAAGGTAATTCCCCCACATAACTTATGTCTCCACAAGATAAAGAATAGTCCTCATCAGAATCAGAGAACATCTCAATATGGTCAATTGGGAAGACAAGAGGAGGAGGGATATCACACATATGATCAAGAATTCCCTGTGACTCACTTGGGATTGAGACAAGGTTCTCAATACTAGACTTTATGAATTCGTCCGATTCCTTTTGAGGAACAGTGTCAAGATGCTCGTCCCCCATGCTCAGAGAGTGAGTGGGAACCTCGGGTGTGATAACATCAAACTGAGGGAGCTGAGAAGGACTAGCATACATGGATTTTATAATTTTCATTTGTTCTGCTGCTAGTAATTCTTCCATACTCTTTTCTCCCTGTATTACCATGGAAGGAGTCTCAAATGACGAACTTGATGAGGTATCATCACTTTCATCATCTTCATCAAGAAGAGCAGCATTGTGAAATTTGGAACGTGTTATAGCTGCTCGTTCTAAGACTAGTAATTCTTCCATGCTTCTTTCGTCTCTAGCTGCATGTTCTTCTGCAAGTAGTTCTTCCATGGATTTCCCACGGGACTGTTGGATGAGTGTAATTTGTGGGGGTGTGGATGTGTCAAACCCGGATGGTTGACATTGATCATCATTATGAGGACCCCCACAATATACACAAGAAGAACTTGGAGCCTGGCGAAGAGAAATATTAGCCAACTCCTCCTTAAGGTCTTTAAGTTTCTCAAGAACCTCTAGACAAAGGTCTTGCGGGTATTGAGGAGTTGCTTGGATCATTTGGTACTGTGGAGGTGGGTCTTGAAACGAATAGTCGTAATTGTTGCAAGGAAATGGATTCCCTTTTTGACAATCCGAGCTAAAGTGAGGACCTCCACAGTACTCAAGACACTGAAGCACTCTTGAAACAAGCGGCTATTGATGTCAGCAGAAAATCTATTTCTGCTGATGAATCTGCTGATGCAGCTGCTGCCAATTCTCCTGAAGGCATTTCTGCACCAACACCTGTTTCCACTGCTACATCAACTAGCTTAGAAGAACTATTTGGTAGGTTCCCCAGCCCCTCAGATCTTGGAAACCATGAACAAAGCATTTTTCAATCAGCTTCTTATGATGAAGACTTTGCTCCAACTTTGACTAATCTTAAAACCTCTGTTGATGTCAATCCTATTCCCACTAAGAGGATCAACACCATTCATCCTCAAGAGAATATCCTTGGTGATCCAAATGCTATGGTTCTAACCAGAAGTGCTTTAAAGCAGACACAGTTTGGCCAATGTGCCTTTTTCACATATATGTCTAATCAGAAGAGAGACAATCACATAGATCAAAAGCATTGTATGTTTGTTTGTTTTCTATCACAAGTAGAGCCAACAAGCATTAAACAAGCTTTGAGTGAACCTAATTGGGTTGAAGCTATGCAGGAAGAGTTACAACAATTCAAGAATCAAGATGTTTGGGTCCTTGTTGATCTACCTACTGGTAAAATTGCTATTGGAACCAAGTGGATATTAAAGTGCAAAAGGGATGCTAGAGGTATAGTGGTCAGAAATAAAGCAAGATTGGTGGCTCAATGTTTCAGACAAGAAGAAGGGATTGATTATACTGAAGTTTTTGCACCTGTTGCTAGAGTGGAGGCAATTAGGTTATTTTTGGCTTTTGCCTCCTACGTGGGATTTGTGGTATATCAGATGGATGTAAAAAGTGCCTTCCTCTATGGCAAGATTGAGGAGGAAGTCTATGTCACACAACCACAAGGCTTTGAAGACCCACAACATCCTAAGAAGGTATATAAGGTTGTCAAGGCACTCTATGGCCTTCATCAAGCCCCAAGAGCCTGGTATGCTAGGCTATCTACCTTTCTTTTGGAACATGGATACAGAAGAGGAGCTATTGACATGACTCTCTTCATCAAGAAAAACTCCAGGGATATCATTCTAGTACAAGTATATGTGGATGATATTATTTTTGGCTCCACAAAGGAAGCATGGTGCAGGGAATTTGAAGATTTGATGAAAAGTGAATTTTGATTGGCTATAAACAGTCAGAAAATATCAACCAAGTAACGGTCAACAAGTCAAACAGCTTAAACCAATGCTTCCGTGGAATACAGTGTTTCCCCGGGTCGTTAAATCCCAACGAGGTGTGCGAAGGTATTAAAAACGAATCTGTGATCGAGTGATTATGAACAGGAAAGGGTATAAGTGTGAGTGAGTGATTACACTAAGGATTTATAAAACAAAATAGCTTAAATAAGCTATAAGAGTGATTACGTAAAAGCTGGATATCTAAAAACGTTTAAAATCTAAAAAACGCGTACGTCTAGTTTAATTCTTCGTAAACGTACGAAACAAAAACGATTTTAACTAAAGTAGGAATTTGCATGCCTTAGGGGCTTAAATGCAAATTAAATAAACTTAAAATATTTATTTTATAATTACTAACTATTTAATTAATTATTATTATTTAATAACTATTATTAATTATTTAATAATTCACTAATAAATAAGAAAATGTGAAATAAGTCTAGAAAAATAAAATAAAAATTTATAAAAGTCTAAAATATTATAAAACTTATTTTAAAACTAAAATTATATTTTTCGCACTATTTATCTAATTATTATTAACTAATTATTATTTAATTATTATTTAACTAATTATATTGATTTAAATTATTAAAAATACTAAAAAGACTTAGATAATTAAGAAGATTTTTTATAAATCTAATTAACCATCACAGGAATCCTAAAAAATTATAAAAAGTTTATTTTACGTATTTTTAAACTAATTTACTAATTATTATTCTAATTATTAATTAATTACCAATTAAACTAATTATATTATAAATACTAAAAGACGAACAGTAAAAATTATGGAAAAATTCCTAAAATTATTTTATATCATATAAAAGCTATGAAAATATGAAAACTAGGTATTGCTTTATAAAAACTAATTATGCTATTTAATACTTAATTATTAATTAATTATTAATAAAACTAATATTAAATTTAATAATTACTAAATGACAAAATAAAAATCTGATAAAATTACTAAAAATACTTTAACATAAAATGAAATTAATAAAAATATAAAAATACCAAGTACTTAACAAAAATCTAAAAATGAAAATGAAAATTTAAATTACATTAAATAGAAACTATCACTTATTATTAAATTGGTTTTTCATGGTTTTTCTTTTACATAAATAGAAACTATCACTTATTATTAAATTGGTTTTTCTTGATTTTTCTTTTAAGATGTGAAAAGATCAAAGTCCTGGGCTGGGTGCCCTGGTGCAGGGGAGGCCTTTACCCTGCAGCCCACTTTGAGGGCTTCTATAAGCTACATAAAAATTCACAAAAATAATCCAACTATGAGATTTGAAAGTTAAGTTGGTAGATTTTAAGATGTGAAAAGATCAAAGTCTAATTTGCAATCCAAAAATCAGGAAAATTCCTACACATTTTGAGTTTCTGACAAGAGGTGCAAAATTGACTTTTTGAAATTATATCTTACTTTGACTTATGTGAACTTTGATTTGATTCTATGAACTAAGTATGATGTAATAAGTTATATTGATACTGAATTAAGCAATAACAACAGTATTTAAAGCTAACTTGATGATTTTGGTAACTAAAAATAACACAGTGAATAACTATAAGAGATTGAAGGTCAATTTGACTTTTGATCAAGTGACTACTAAATTTTATGGGTTAACTGGGATATTAGGTCATGTAGTGTCATACATCAAACAAGGAAAATAACACAAACACAATTCTAACACAGTCAACACAATAAATCCAAACACCCCTTTAAAACTTACTCACAAGTGAATTCAAAGCACATCACAGATAAAGTCCACAAATTTGATTCATAAACACTTATTATGATGACCTAAGCTAAAGAAAACAGATAAACAACATAAATAACATCAAACAATATAAATTCCACATGATGCTATAATGGCAGTCAAGATGAAATTTGAGCATCTAGTAAAACTGATTAACAAGTATGCTATTTAAAGTTATAATATCACTAACAAACTTCAAATAAACACAATTTAACAAAGACAAGCAATAACAAGATTGTATAACAGTAAAGAGCAAAATTAAATATTTTAGCTTACAAATGAAATTGACTGAAAAGCTAGTAACCAAGGACAAGAACACCCCCAATAGCTTGTCACTACACCAATAGAGTTATTTCAGTCCAAATGAGTACCTTGCTCAGCCTTCTTCTTCCTCACCATTGATTTTTTTTTATTTTCTTTCTATTTTTCTTTGATTTTTAGTATTTTTTTTCTAAGTACAACTGGTTTTTATGATTCTAAAAGCTTATCTAAGCTTTGTCAGAGCTTAAGTGAGCTTAATAAGTCCATAGAAACAACTGGAAATAACAATCAAGCTATTTGATATTTTTGAAATACAAGGAAATTGCATAAACTGAATTTGTAAAAGCAAAGTGGAATTGAGACTTGAAATATATCTTAGATTACTTGAATTTACTTGAGATACACTTAAAAAGCTTGGAATTACACTGGAAATGCTGAAATTAAGTTACACGACACTAATTTACACTACCTAATCTAATAATCCTTCTCTATGGCTTCTTTCTTCTTTTAAAGAGACTTTTGAAGTTCCATGTGGGGTCCTGAGCAAATCCCATCAACTTTCATGGCCATTGGATGTCTGAAATTGATCTTGGCCTTTAAAAATGCTTTTGGCGCCAAAAGTCCTAGGGGACAGTTGCAGTGGCGTGTGAGGGTTTAAAGGGCAATTAAGGGTTCTTGGGAGGTTGTGGAGGTGGAGGGATAAGGTAGACAGGTGGGGGTTGAGGTGGAAGCAAGTGGTGGTGAAACCACTGAGGTGGTGGGTGGATTTGGTGTCTGTGTGGAGGAGGTGGTATAGAAGAGGGAAAAAGGGTGGGTTTGACTGGGGAGTTGACCCCGGTTTTATTTATTTAGGGTGTGGGCTGGGTATGTGATTAGGCCAGGAAACAATGGGTGGGCTTGGGTAATTAAATAAAGGGTGTGTTGGTTGTTTTAATTTAAGGGTTCGTTTGTATATATAAGTGTAAATACCACAAGGACTAAAAGTGTAATTGACTGAAAGTTGAGGGGCCTGTTGTGGCATTTTTCCAAAGTTAATCAAGGGACCAAATCTGCCATATCTCAATAACCCAAGGACCATAAATGTAATTATTTTCCATTTTAATATCTCTATGGACCTTTTCTGTAATTTATGAAACTTCAGGGACCAATCATGTAATTTATCCAAACTTTTCACCCAAGGACCATTCCTAACATAGAAGATTAGTAAAAGGACCAAAGTTGATTTTCTCAAAGTTTTTACATCCCAGGGACCATTTATGTCAATTTTGCAAAGTACAGGGACTAAACTTGTAATTTTGTGAAACTTTGCACCAAAGGACTAAATATGTAATTTGTGATTCAAAAAGGATCTTTGGTGACTTTTCATGTTTTTAGAATAACCAGGGACTAGTTTTGACAGGTTTTGAAAGTTGAGGGATTGAAACTGCCAATTATGCAAACTTTGTTCGTTTTTTTATCTGTTTTTGATTATTTTGCATCTGAAACATATAAAATACACTTCTAAGATATTTTAAGTATTTTGATGCATATTTGAGTGTTTTTGGATGTTTCGGCAGATCAGATTAGTATAAAATGATAAGTATTTAGATACTCATCATATCTTGAAAAAGTTTGACTTTGAACTTTTGAGGACTGCAACCACTCCCTATGAACCTCCCAAGCTGATAAATCCAAATGAACAAGATGAAGCTGTTAATGTGCATCTATATAGATCAATGATTGGATCACTCATGTATCTCACAGCCTCAAGACCTGACATCACCTTTGCTGTCAGTGCTTGCTCAAGACATCAAGTCACTCCCTTGTCCTCCCACCTAAATGCTGTGAAAAAGATTTTCAAGTATATCAAAGGCCAATCCATGTTAGGTCTTTGGTATCCAAGGGATTCACCATTTGTGCTGGAAGCATATAGTGATAGTGACTATGCTGGGGCTAATTTGGACAGGAAATCCACAACAGGAGGTTGTCAATTTCTTGGAAAAAGACTCATTTATTGGCAGTGCAAGAAACAAACCATTGTGGCTACCTCTTCTACTGAAGCAGAATATGTTGCTGCTGCTAACTGTTGTGGTCAGGTACTCTGGATTCAGAATCAAATGTTGGATTATGGGTTCAACTTTATGAACACTAAAATCTATATTGATAATCAAAGTACCATTTCCATTGTTAAAAATCCAGTTTTTCATCAAAGAACTAAACATATTGAAATTAGGCACCATTTTATTAGAGATGCAAATGAAAAACATTTAATACAGGTGCTTAAAATTCATACTGATGATAATGTGGCTGATTTATTAACAAAAGCTTTTGATGGACCCAGGTTTAACCACTTAGTTGTCCACATTGGGATGGTTAACCCTTGAATGCTATGTTTGAGGGGAGGCGTATGCCTTTAGGGAGGATTGTTATTGATGTTGTATATTTTGTATATTATTGATTATTGCTAACACTAATCTACTAATTTCTCTGTGAGTTTTGTTTGTCTTGTTTGTTTCTCTGTGTCTAATTTGCAGAATGTCCTTATGTGAAGTTGCTGATCTTTATGTGTTTTTCACCAAGAGCTGTTTTTCTAAAAGGAATGTAATCGTGTTTGCTGAGCATTGTTTCTACTGAAGAGTCAATCACACTGAAATACATTGCTTCTACTGAAGTAATACACAAGAATTGACAAATAAGGAAAGATATTCATTCATTCAAGAAACAATTTACAGCTTACATTCAACTTCAAAGTGGAATACAAAGATCATTCCTAGGCTAAGTCTAACAAACCAATACTAAGCTTCTATCATCTATTACAAAAGGACTGGTGGATATGCATGACCAGTACGATGAAGAAGCTGAAGGTAAAATGGAAAGGAGAAAATGATGATGATGACGATGAAGATGCTCAAGAACCGAGTTTTATATCTTTAGTTCAAGGCAAGAAGATGCTTAAGAACCTAGTTTTACATCTTTGGTCCTTGGCAACATCCCATCATCAATTACTCCATTTTCCCTTTCCCCTTACCCACCTCCTCTGCCTTCTTGCCCTTTCCCCTGTGTCCATGGTATGAAGCACCAGATTCTAGAGCAGGAAGACCCAACACCACACCCCGTGATGTTGGAAGAGATGGATTTATCTTCCTTGGCCTTGGTTGGGATCTCTCTGGTGTGGAAGAAGGAAGGAATGATGGATCTTCGTCTTCATCCTCTAAAGAGTCTTCATCAGAAGTAAAGATGAAGGGGGAGACATATTGTCTCTCAGCAGTAATGGGGGCATTTCTTGGTTCACCCCTCTCTCCAGTGCATTCCATCGCCTCTCCATCTCTCTAGCATAATCTGAATCATCTAATTCAGAAGGATAGGGTGGAAGATCCTCTGATGATGAAGAAGAGGAAGAGGAGGAAGTTAGGTATATGATTTCTGGTTTGGAAGACATTAGTTGGTGAAGAATTGGGGTTAATTGTGAAATTAGGGTTTTGATATGATTTAGGGGTAATTGATATCTGAAAAGTGTGATTTGGGGATTATTAAATAGGCGAAGTCAAAGCTTTATGATAATTAATGCGAGTTGGGTGACACAGTAAAAATCAAGATATTCACTGAAGATATTTTTACTCTTGATTGGTTTCTGCTGATTGACCATCCATTAGCATATAGACTTTCGTTTCTGCTGAAGGGTAATTTTGAATTTGGATGGATCCACTTTACACGTCAGATATGGTCAACGATTTCTTCCGATAATTTTTTACCACGATTGGGGAACTTCCTTTTATAACCTACTTTGCATATCTTCACCAAAACTAATTTATTCTCCCATTCCTCAATTTAAACCCATTATTCATTTGCATAATTCATAACCGTCTCTCACAAATTCATCAAATGGCAAGCCTTCAACTCAAGAAAGATCATAACAAGTTTGCTGTTCTGCAAAAGGCTAAAGGTCATGAACTTTATGATTCAATGGTGGAGTTTCTACAGCGTTCAAAGATTCATTATGCTCTAACACATTCGCCAAATGTGATATATGAATCTATGGTGAAGCAATTTTGGGCATCTGCTAGGAAAAGATCTGAAACAGAGATCGTGGCTGATATTGATGGAAATGAGTATGTGGTAACTGAAGGTTTGATAAGGACAAAGCTTCACTTGGATGATGAGAATGGTGTCTTCCACTCCAACACTGAAGAGATACTTGCTGGGTTGAGGGAAGCTGGTTATCAAAGCACTGACACTACTAAGTGGCTTAAGAATCAGTTATGTCCCAAGTGGAGGTATTTGGTGCATTTGCTGCTCCAATGTATTAGCAACAAGTCTGGTGGCTGGGATCAGTTCTCTACCCAATTGGGTTGTGGTATTGTCTGTCTTTCTAAAGGGTTAACTTATAATTTCTCAAAGTTTATTTTTAATAATATGCTAGAAAATGTTGAGAAACAAACACATAAGTTTTTAATGTACCCTAGGTTTCTAAAAATAATTTTAGACATAACCACTGAAGACAGGATTCATGTGCCTATTAAGAGTCTTGGTTCAAAGCCTCTATGCAAACTAACTATGATGGGGTACATCACCCTCTGTTAGCTGCTATGTTGCCACATGGCAATGCTGATGCAGTTGAGGGTGATGCTACTGGTCATATGCCCTCTCCAAATGCTGCTGATGATGGTAATCCATCATCTTCTGGTGTTGCTACTGATGGTAATCCTTCAGTGGTATATGAGGGAGAGCCATCTAAAACTGCTGAACCATTGCCTGTTTCTTCTGACCAGCCTCCAACTTCCCCTTTACCTCTGTCACCAAGTCCTGTTCCATCACCATCTCAGGTTGCTCCTGAGGAGCATACTCCTGAGGTAGAAGAGACAATTCAGTCTCTTGGTACACAAGTACCTACACCTCTTGAGCCTGAGATTACTAGATTACCTACACCTAGTCCTGTGAGAGAGCCATATGATGAAGGCTCTCCCAATGTTGTACATATGTCTGTTTCTCCTGCTAGGTGAAGCTCCCATGACCAATGAACAATCTGTTGGTGGAGCAGAGGACCCTGTTACTCACACTTTTGTACATGATTTGCTTTGCAGGTATATTAAAAAGACTGGTGATCTACAAAAGGAGCTTGCAGATACCAAATCTACTCTTGGTGGTGAGATTGAAATACTGAAAAGCAGGGTTCAGGATTTGGAGGCACAACTTGATCAGCAGAAGAAAAGAAAGGTTGTGACAGATGTTGCTAAAGTGCATAAGGAGGGTAATTTGGATTCCCTTGCGATTTTGGCTGAAGTTACTAGACAAACTCATGCTTCTTCTCCCAACGTTGCTGAAGTTTCACAACCCAAGCAGACAATTCATTTCAGCAGAAGAAGTAGAAGACAATATTTGGCAAAGAATGTTGCTGAATCTTCTGATGTGTCTAATGGTGATCAGATTCTTATGACAGATCCTGATGCTAATCTTCAAGGGAATGCACCAATTAGTGATGTTCCTGCTGAAAAGACTACTGCTGATACTTCTCAATCAGCAGATACGTTCTTTGTTGCTGGAAAGGAATATGTGGTATCATCTAACAAGACAATATCAGCTGATCCAATGCCAATGGAAGTTCCTGCTGATGAATCAGCAGATTTCCATGTTGATTGTCCTGATGGTTCTCCAGCACAAGATACTACTGATTAGCATTCTGTTCCTTCTGAAGCTACTTCCACTCAGAAAGATAAAGGAAAGTCTGCTATGGTTGATCAAGCCATTCCCTCTAGAGAGAAAACTAAGCAGGAAATAGCTAATGAGAAGCTTAGTGAATTGCTTGCAGCACAATTACAAGCTAAAGAGGAGGCTGCAAAGACTAAGAGGGATTTGGATATGCAGGCCTCTGAGCAACTTGCTAGAAAGATACAGGCTGATTTGGATAGAATGGGTACTCCAATTACTCATACACTACCTGCTGAAAGACAGAAGGAGTTAGATGAAATTGCTAAGAGGTTATCAGCTGAGCAATGGGAAACTTTAGCCAATCAAGTATCTGCTAAACCTGATTTGGCAAAGTCTGTTCTTGGAACTGATTATCATGAGACTGATTTTGATAAAAGGATGGTTGAACGTGGTAAGTTGCAGAAGCAAGCTGAGGAAGAGCGTAAAGATAAAGAGTTAAGGGACAGGCCATGGACAAAAGGAGAGATTAAAAAGTATATGAGGAATTTTGTCAAGAACCAAGGGTGTTCTATGTTTGGCTCAGGATGGACTCAAAAGAAAGTTTGGGGATTTTCTGACACTCAGCTAACTTTCTACTATGACAAGATCATCTCTAATCTTAATTCCTCAGGTATTAATGTTCCAGATGTCTTAGAAAAGCGTGGCAGGCTTATTGGTTAACCTGTTGCTAAGAGGATCAGGCTTGATGGTTTTGCTGATCAGTCCAAAGAATCCACTGAGTCTTCATTTGGTGTTCAGGAGCATATTCATTCTCCTTCAGTGTTAACTCAGGTTGATGACTTTCGTGATGTTGTTCTTTCACCATCTGCTGATGTTGCTACTGATGCAGCTGTGGAGCCTTCTGAACCTTCAGCTGTTGGTGGATCTTCTTCTTCTACTATTGATGCCTCATCAGCTGTTTCTGCAGTTCCAGAATCTGTTTCCACTGAAGCTCCTACCACTGAATCTATTCCTACTGACGATCAGAAGGATGATTCTCCTGATGCTTCAGCAGATGTTCCTAAAGATTCAGAATTTATTTCTTCTGAAGATCCAAAGAGTGTATCTCCTGATGCTTCAGAACCAGTTTCCACTGATGAGCCCTGTGATGCTCCTCCACTTGTTACTCCTTCTACCCCTGGTACTAGGAAGAAGACTGCTGCTAAGAAGAAAAAGGATTCTAAGGGTGATTCACCCAAGGATAGTACTTTCATAGACTTTGATTCTGATGATGACAATCCCGTTGTTTGGGAGAGAGTAGTTAAATGGGAACTTATTGACTCTCCAACTGTTCAAGGACAAGTCAATGTACTTCACAGACAAGATGGTTCCACCAAAGAGTTTACTTTTCTGAGGCAAATTTTACATATGGTGGATAGGCAAGACATTCTTTCTCTATATGGATGGGTTGTAACTTATTATAAATCTCATCAACCTGAAGGGATTGGTATGTTTTTGCTGGGAGATTTACAAATCATCTGTGATTCTCATCTTTTTACTGGTACTGGATTTCATGTGTGGAAAGGTCAGAAGAATTCGGTGGTTGATACTTGGAAATATTTTCCTTTGCCTGATGTTCATATGATCCTTACTGCCACTGGCAAAACCTTGTATTGTTGGGCAGATGTGGTATATCTAATCACTATAGGTGTTATGAACCAACTGCTGGAAGTGAAACTCACTGTTCCTCTGGATATGATTGGGAATGATATGCATATGGCTGAACAATTGATTAGGGCTATCAAGAGGAGTATTTTGGTTAAGATGGAACTGGAAACTCAGCATGGTGTTCGTATTGAAACATATCTGGAATGATTGGGTATTGGTATGGTATCTTGTTGTATCTTTCTTTATTTTCTTTCTTCTTTTCTTTATTAAAAAAAAAAAAAAAAAAACTAACAGATTTGTATAGTTTTGTGTATGTTGTTTACAGGATTTGGTGTTGGTTATTTCCACACTTTCTCTGGTTATCAACTTCCCTGATATTGACTATTCCATCAAAAAGTTGGCTAGTCCAAAGGGTACAGCTTTGGTAAAGACAAGTCAAATATGTTGATAGCTGTAATAGTTTGCTAAAAACTATTGGGTACTCAACTCACCCATGCTTAACAGCTGAGAGTTGGATGGTTGTCAATTGACCATGAATTTTTCCTTTATGGATTCCCAATAATTGGCTAGCCCACAAGAGTATGGCTTGTGGTAAAGGCTGTGGCAAACCATATTTGGTTTTCAATTGACCAAGATGATTTTTCATCCAATAATTGACTAGTCCTGAGCAAACGGCTACAGGTAAAGACATTTCAAATCCGTTTACAGCTGATGATTTGCTAAACATCATATGGTCATCAGTGTACCATAGTTTGTGAACTGAAGCATTTGGCTACTCCAGTAGTAATGGCTATCGGTAAAGAGACATCAAATCCATTATTTTCAATGATTCACCTCTCACAGGCTTTACCACACCTGGATGTGATGAGAATAGTATGAAACTAATATGTTTTGATGTACATTTGGTCATTTGTTGTTGCAAAGAATGGTGCTTTTCAACTTGTTGCTGATCATAGAGATTTTGCTGATAAAGATTCTTTGTTGCTGAAGTTCATTCTCAATCCTCTTCTTCTTACCTTTGAAGATCTATCAAGAATCTTGGAGTTAACCATGTCAACTTCAAGATTAGGGGAGGATTGTAAGGAATTAGTGAAGTCAGTATTTGGATACTGCTGAAGATTTTTGCTGACAGGTTTCTGTGGAAGCATATACTGGTTTCTGCTGAAGACTAGTTTCTGCTGAAGAATAGTGTTACTGCGGATATAGTTAATCCGTAGATAGAAGTTAGTTATTTATAGATAAGATATGTAGAATATCTTCTAGAGTATTATGTTTATACGTTTCTTGTAGAAGAATGTATAGTTTCCACTAGTATATAAGGAACCCAAGGGTATTGTATTACGTACGAGTTTCAAAAACGATTATTAGTGAATAATATCGATCCATAGAGGATCAAAGTTTAGCATACAAGTTTATATTTATATTCCGCAATAAGTATAAGCTAACAGAGATTGTCTATTTAGTTTGCTATTGATTACATTAGTAGACTAACGATCTATTGGCTCGAGATCTATCAAGAGTAGATCCTATATATATATATATATATATATATATGTGAAGCGTTCAAATGAGAAGCCTAAATTATGTAAGAACGCTAGAAAAAACAATCCTATCCACTCATTTTTTCCTTCTTTAACATTAATTTAATGATAATATTAGTCAACCAACTTTTTGAAAATATCTAAAAAAATTTTGAAAATCTTTCAAAAAAATTTCATAAATTTTTGAAAATTTTTCAAAAGTTTTTCAAATTTTTTTTTCAAAAAATTTCGAAAATTTTTTCGAAAAATTTTTTTGCAAAATTTTGTTTTCGAAAATTTTTTTCCAAATTTTTTTTTTCGATAAACTTTTTTCCGAAATATTTTTTTTGCGAAATTTTTTTTTTCGTCACATATGAAAAATAATTGGAAATTTTCATGAAATTTTTTTGTCACGTGTGAAAAAAAAATTCGTCACATGTGAAAAAAAATTTCGTCGCATGTGAAAAAAAAATTCGTCACATATGAAAAAAAAATTCCGTCACATGTGAAAATTTTATTTTTTCGTAAATGTGAAAAAAAATCGGCAAAAAAAATTTCAAAAACTTTTTTTCAAAATTTTTTAAAAATTTTTCAAAAAAATTTTCGAAATTTTTTTGAGAATTTTCAAAAAAAAAATTTGAAACTTTTTTGAAATTTTTTGAAAATTTTTTGAAAATTTTTCAAATTTTTTTTGAAAATTTTCAAAATGTTTGTTAAATAATATTAGCCATTAGATGAAAGCTAAAAAAGGATAAAATGAGTGGATAAGATTAATTCTCGCGTTCTCACAAAAATTAGATTTCACACATGAATGACCCTATATATATATATAAACACACACATACACACACACACACACACACACACACACACACACACACATATATATATATATATATATATATATATATATATATGGAAGTGATCCAGTAAGAAGAAAAACTAAAATAGGAAGAATAAGAAGAATTTCTACCAACACATTTCAAATAGGAGATAGAATTTTAAGGGGAGATGCATCTATTTTTGTAAGTACATCCGAAATGAGTGGTTATGGTTCTTTCTTATCATTCTTACTTTAATTTTTCTTTTTATTTGACCGTAACATAATAAAAATATCCGTTGTTTACGTATTTCAATAATTAACTACACATTAAACCTGACTCGTGATGCCACTATTGAAATTTTAATAACATGACATTCATAATATAATCAAGATCAGATCAAGACACATGCGCAAGCGTAGGAACATATAACATATAATTAATTAACTGAAAAGTAAATAGTATGTGTACCACTTTGCAATCTTCAACAAGCAATTAATTAGATGAACCCTAATTAGGTTTTATGTAGATTAACGAATTGACCCTTACCGTTTTCCAATTCACTCGAAGATACAAATAATAGTGTGTTTGTACCACGTTCTTGTACACAGGTACTAATACCGAATTAAGGTAATGCTAGTTAAAGTATACACAAAACTAAAAACCAAACGATTTGTTTTAGTAAAACAAACCGATCGACCCTATATGGGTGTTTGTTCGATCGGCCAAGAAAACAAAGGAGAGAAAACCTTTAGGTATTATATGTGTACAAGAGTACCCAATAATTAACCCCTAGCCTTGTTAGACTAGGATTAGGAAAACCCTAGCCCATTCGATCGGCCATAACCGCCCATAGGGGCTTCCGGATCTTTCCCGGCCTCTAATTTACACACTAGTCCTTTCATTTTAGTACTTAACGGTCGTTAGTCAATTTTCTATTAATTACATAACGTCCATTGGTCATTTTGTGTATTTAATAATTAAATATAACCTTTTATATATTAATTATTATTCATACATAAAGTGTGCAATCCCGTGATCTCGAGTTCAATTATAGACATACACGTATTAATAATTGTCCGCAAAACCAACATCAAACACCCCCTTAATTTGTTTCACCTTCAAGGTTTAGAATACTTGACATAATGATGTTAATTATAGAGAAAGGACATGGCATACTAAATATGCTCCTGTTATCTCAAACTTTACGCTAGTTTTGATGCTCCAATTGGAACTTCCGGGCTCATCTAGTTCTACACCTGCAAATAAGCGACAAAGATTCACACCTCCACTCCCCATTCTGGAAAAGTTGTCAACAAGGACACCATGTATCCCAACTTCAGTTGAGCCGAGTGCTGGTCAACAACAAAAGAAAACTCATATAATGCCATAAGATATTATATCTATATCCCAATATATATTTTAAAGTATCAGATATTTAAGACAAAACTATTAAAATTTACCCACTAATATAATATATATATATAAGCAATTGAATTTTCAATTTTATGCATGTAATCACTATAGGCTGAGCATGACAAGGAGCGCTTTTTTTCCCCTCTCTCTCTATATAATTGTGAAAAAAGGAGAGGTTTAAAAGAGAAATTATAATCTAAAGCATATTATACGAACAATCAGAAGTCCTCGTGAATTGTCAGACAATCTTAACGATTGACAAAAGAGAAAAAAAAAAAACCCTGAATAAAAGAATATTGAGCAAGCCATTCTGGCATAGGCTTCCGATAAGCAATCAATCAGCGAAAGTGGATTGCCGGTGGCTGAATTTCTGTTTCATAACAAGGAAAACAAAAAAGAACAGTAGGGTGAATATTCATTTATATATAAGAAAAAGGTCTCAAATGAACTTGATTTAATGTTAGCAAATACCATTTGAGCCCCCCCCCCCCCCTTCCACTATACGCAAAACCAAACAGTGTGGGGTGGCCGAGTTGGCAAAGGGCTTGTGACTATCATCACTAGATTGCATTTTTGGTGCAAACAGATATGCAATTATAAAGTAGTAATACAAAGAAGAGAAAAGAAGAACCTGAAAGAATGAAGCATCATAGTACAATATAGTCTGTGTGTGAAATCAACATTCAAGTCTATCCTAGCTGTAATCAATAATAATAAACAATTAATAATAATCAAACAACAAAAACAACACACAGAAATAGAATGTTGTTGATTTCAAAATGAATTAAAAGAATACTTGTGTCAGCATGGACGCTCTGTTGAGCACCCATCCTACAATAATATTTAGTTATAATCGGAGTATCAGTTTATTACTACAATATTATAATAATCCACCATTTGATTTCAAACTCCTCATACCCTTTATTTTCATACAAACAAACACTTATTGTTGTTTTGTGTTGCTAGAATCAGATGCTTGTGTCAGTTATGAGAATAATTATGGTACCGAATATTAAGTAACGTTACATCGTACATATATAACCATATACCAACTATTCTAGATTATGCGCTAGAGCCCATTACAGTAGACACAATACGGGTTAGGCTAACACTCGCTCGCAGTCATAGCGAGAGGACACCGGACACTGAGGCTGGACCAAAATTCTTTAAAAGTGCATACAGTAATCCTTTTGTGAAAATATCTGCATATTGGTAGCGTGAGGGAACATGGAGAACCCGAACCTGACCAGTGGCAACCAAGTCACGAACAAAATGAATATCAAACTCTATATGCTTCGTTCGTTGATGTTGAACCAGATTACATGACAAGTAGACTGCACTAACATTGTCACAGTCGACTAGCGCAGCGGAAGATAAAGGTGTGTACAACTCACGAAGTAAATTCCGTAACCAACAAGTTTTAGCAATAGCATTTACAACCCCATAGTATTCTGCTTCGGCACTAGAATGAGATAGAGTTGATTGTCTCTTAGATGACTAAGATAAAAGGGTGTTGCCAAGGAAAATACAGTAGCCGAAAGTGGATCTCCTAGTAGTTGGGCAACCAGCCCAATCCGCATCAGAATATGCTACCAAGGATGAAGTAGAAGAAGTGAACAACTATAATCCATAGTGTAATATAACCCATAGAAGAGACTGGATCACCATCATCCCCCAGTTTGGATACAATGTCAACAGGAGTCTGACTGGGATTACAATTAACCATATGAGCTCTCTCCAAAACCTCAAGTGCATATTGCTTCTAAGATAAAAACAACCCTGTAGAATCACGAGAAACAGAGATACCCAAAAAGTAATTAAGTGGACCCAGATCAGTTATAGCAAACTCCTGATGTAAGGAACTAATAATCCGTTGTAACAAACTATCAGAAGAAGATGTGAGAACAATATCATCCACATATAATAATAGATAGGCAGTATCCGTCCCTTGTTTGTATATAAATAATGAAGAGTCACAACGACTATGTGAAAATCCAACCCGAGTGATATAAGATGCAAACCGCTGAAAACATGCTCTAGGGGTTTGCTTGAGCCCATATAGAGACCGCTTCAATAAAAACACATAATCAGGGTGCACAGAGTCTCGAAATCCCGGAGGCTAATACATATAACAGTTCAAATCTCCATGTAAGAAAGCATTCTTGACATCAAGCTGGTGAATTGGCCAATGTTGAGAAGTAGCTAAACTCAGTATAATCAGAATAGTGCCCGATTTGACCACCGGACTAAATGTCTCATCCACATCAACCCCTTCAATTGATTACTACCGTTGACCACAAGACGAGCCTTGTAGCGACTAAGAGTGCCATCAGCCAAATACTTGTGACGAAAAAGCCACATAGAGCGAATAATGTTGGTGTTCGTGGGTCTAGGCACAAGAGTCTAAGTTCCATTCTTAAAAAGTGTAGTGTATTCATCACGCATAGCATTTTTCCAATTAGGATCAGTAAACGCATCACGATAGGTTTTTGGTAATGGTGATATCAAATACACATGCATATTGAGACGCTTAGTAGGATGATTAGTCCCGAAACAAAATCGTGTGACCACGGGATGAATTGAGACAGGGTTTGGGTTATTAGGAGGATTTAGGATAATATGTTGGTGTTGGTGCGCGGGTGGTGATGTATTTAGTGTCTATTGTTGGGCAGCGGGTGGTGATGGGGATAGTATTGGGTCATGGGTTGCGTGATGTTGGGTTGTATTAGGACTGGTGGGAATTGGTGTTGTTGGCTCGTTTGTGGGTTGAGGCACAATGGGTTGCACAACCGGGGCGGATGGAATGAATGAAGGATTTATATCGGGTGATTCATCCAAGAAATTGTATTTGGGTTCCGATGTTGGTATAGGGGTGCCATATGGAAAAACAGTTTCATCAAAGGTTACATGGCGAGAAATGATTATTTTATTGGTATTTAAGCCGAGGCAACGATACCTACGATGATTTGAAGCTTGTCCCAAGTAGTTGGAGGGTGTGGCGCGTGGTTCAAGTTTGTGATTACGATATAAGTGGGGGTAACATAAGCAGCCAAATGTGCGTATAAGGCTATAATCCGGGTTTTGGCCAAACAGTTGGGTATACGGGAATTCGTTGGCAATAGCTATGGAACGTAAGAAGTTGATTAAATGGACAACCATGTTTAAAGCTTCAACCCAAAAGGTTGGTGGAATTTTGGCCTGGAAAAGTAGGGTTCGAATGAGGTTGTTGATGGTGTGAATCATCCCTTCTGACTTCCCATTTTGTTGAGATGTCTTGGGGCATAAGAAATGAAACTGAATGCCATTGTAGAGAAAAAGTTTATGTAGGGTGCGGTTATCAAATTCACCGCCATGGTCACACTGAAACGATTTGATTTCAAACTTAAATTGAGTGTGAACGCACTTGCGAAATAGAACAAATTTTGATAATACATCAGATTTTTTTATCAACGGGTAGACCCAAACAAAATGAGAATAATGATCCAAAAACAAAACATAATATTTAAAACCCGAGAGGCTTGAAATTGGTGAAGTCCATACATCAGAATGAATAATATCAAAACACGCATTAATAATAGCATCAGAACTGAGAAATGGAATTGAACGTGTTTACCAAGCTGGCAAGCATGACAAAGCACAGGCGGCTTCTCCTTATTACAAGATATAAAATTATTTAAGACAAGACAGCATAGCACTTCACTCCCTGAATGTTCAAGGCGCTGATGCCACGTATGTTGACTTACAAGTAGAGCTTGGGGAATAGGACATGGGGCCATGACAGGGTATAGGTCGCCTGTGTTGTCACATCAGAGAAGCACCTGACGTGTCATGAAATCCTTTACGGAAAATCCAAAAGGATCAAATTCAACAGTGCAATTATTGTCACAGACAAATTGACTGACAAATATAAGATTTTTGACAATATGAGGAGTATTAAGGACGTTATTTAATTATAGGGGTCGAGAAGGAGTTATTTAATTATAGGGGTCGAGAAGGAGTAGGCAAAATGCTACTAGCCGCATTGGTGATCAGATTGTTATGCCCGTCACCAACCGATACAGATGGATACATGCAAGTATTAAAAATGTTACTAAGACTATTAACAGATGCATTAAGGTGTAAGCTCACACCTGTGTCCATGTTCCAGGCACCTGTTGAGGGACCATGAAGTGTCCCGGTAGTGAAAGCGTGAGGCAAAGTGATTTCTCGTCCCGATGTACCTGTGGGTCCCATTGACTCAAGAGCAGTAGACATTGACCCAGATGGGGCCTGATGAACGGTAGCATATCCAGGTGGTGGTGTTGTAGTCATAAAGTGAAGTGGGTTAGCGACGTGTGTTTGGGCTGGGTTAAACAAAGCTGCTGGGGTATGGTAGTGGGCTGGTTGGGCTTAAACAACATAGTGGTATGTAGGTTGTGTTGGACAAAATGTGTTAAGTGGGATTGTGTTAGTTGAAGTATAGTAGGCTGTGATTTAATGATGTAGTAGTCGTGGTATTAGGGGAACTAGTATGTATGTTATTTTCCAAACCCAAACGACCCAATAAATTGACTAACAAATCTTAGGTGTTATTATTTTCTTTGGTTGCAACAGTAGGTGTATGGTTTCGCCAAGTGATATTGTCAACATATCCGATTAACCCCAACTTCCCTAATAATTGTAACACAACTTCCTCAATATTGTTACTGGTCATGATGACGAGATGGTTTGCGTCATGAATAAGAGAGATTGATATGTGTGAATAAGTAAACACAGGAATACCAAAGCTAATGTGACCGAGAACAAAACTTAATCATGACCTAGCATGAACAATAATGGTGTGGATCAATGACCTAGCAGAGATCACCAACACGTAAACAAAACTTGATCCTGACCTAGCACGAACAATACACGAACAATGGTGTGGATCAATGACCTAGCAGAGATCACCAACAAGCAAACAAGAAAAACAATCAGGTAGTGATTGATGTACAGTGGGTGTAGGGATGAATCAGTATTGTTAGGGTTTTGTTTAGGGAAGATATAGCCTGATACCATGTCATTTATAAGAATGATTATGGTACCGAATATTGTGATTTGATTGATTCTCCAAAGTAACATTACATCGTACATATATAACCATATACCGACTATTCAAGATTATGCGCTAGAGCTCATTACAATAGACACAATGCGGGCTAGGCTAATAGCTTGATGGTGCTCTGTTGGATTTTTCACTATTTACCCTTCAGTTGTTTAGGATTTTTAACCAAACAAAGTATTTACGGGATTTCAAATCCAGATCCTATAAAATCCAACAAAATCCTTTAAACCAAGTTTGTAATAATAATAGTGTTTCATACAAGATGGACCCAGAATTTGCAAGGACATGCCCTCTAGCAACAAACTGTCCATTATTCAAAAGAGAACATACATAAATAAATGACTAAATATACATTCTAAAACACATATTCTTTAACTTGAGTCTCTTTTGCTTATATACTTCACATCACTCTATATTCTTTATCTTCAGTGTCTTTTAGCATGCATATCTGCGAGCTCTAACTATCACTAGTAATAGCAAAACAAATGAGAAACATTGTATTGGCTAGTACCTATGAAATGATGATGAGACAACGTATGCAACAACGATTAAATATGATCAAACACAGGAGAGATATGTCACAATGATGACAAAAAAGAACAAACTGAGTATCCTTCCATTACGAGCAGCAAAATCGAAACCAAACTTAACTACATGGATAACATCAGCCATGAGATCAATAAAGAACAAACAGAGTCCTATCCTTCCAGTACGTGGTACACCCTTGAAATCAGGAAGACGATCAAGAAGTGTGGTGATATCTTTGACGGCAGAAGCGAAACAATACATACCTACACATATAAGGGCAACCATAACTGACATATGGTGTGTATTAAGGAAATCAAGATGGCCCTATGCTTTGATTTCTAGGATAGCTTGAAAATAATGAGGATAAAAGTAAATAAACCAGAAAATGTTACGACGCCACGTGCATCGAGGTCTTGTAAGGTAAGACTCTGATGAATAAGGCCTTGTGATTGATTTGTGGAGACACTTCTCCTTAACTACTCTCTTGGATTTTTAATGCAATCTCAAGTTTTTCAGCAGCACACGTCATTGTTGGCCGTTCTTGACGAGATTTATATAGACATCGATATGCAATGTCTGAAAACATTCCCAAGGAAATAGAATCCATTTGTTCCTTCAGAAAGATAATGTCATATAATTTTTTTTCTTCATAACATTTTTTCCAGTCAAACACTGCAATATGAAACCGACCATTGCTATTTGCATAGCATAATCTCCCACATAAAACCTCAAAAAAACTACTCCAAAAGAGTAAACACCCGATTCTTTTTTAAGAGAGTACGTCTCCATATACACTGGATCACAGTATCTGGGGGTTCGTACAACATTAGTGAAAAAAGCTGAGTATTGCTGATTTGCAGGTCCAATTTTTGAAAGTCCCATGTCGGAAACTTTAGCATTCCAATTTTCATCCACTAGGATGTTGGAACTTTTGATGTCTCTATGAAGAACTCTTTACTGCATGCCATTGTCATCATGTAGGTAGCTTAGTCCTCTTGCAGCATCAAGGCATATCTTTAGACGTTGCCTCCATGTGAGATTAGCATCGTGTAAGTAGCGATCAAGACTTCCACGAGATGCATATTCGTACACAATGATCATCTTACCGCCTTCCTTGCAAAATCCTAAGAGAGATATGAGATTTTCATGTGTGTAACGAGAAAGCATCATTATCTCTTTCCAAAACTCAAGGTCTCCTTGACCAAATTTACAATCTTGTTAGAACATTAAAATCGTTAATCTTTATTAATCATCCACTATTTATAATAGTGAAACCCTTATACCCTAAACCCACATACCGGGCTTGGGCTTATCCTTATCCCTTAACACTTCCCTGTAGTCTGAGCGGCGAAATCGCGAACGCTCGGACTAAAGAATAAAACTAAGAAAGAAAAATAAAACAATAAACCAAAGTAAAACGGGATAACCCTAAGTATCCCCTATTCTAATTTTTGTTTACGTATAACCAAAGTATCCGAAGGATAAACCAAAGTATCCCAAACAGTCGTCTTGGGAATAAGAACCCTAGATTCGACACCAACAAAAGTCATCTTGGGAATAAGAACCCTAGATTCGACACCAACAAAAGTCGTCTCGGGAATAAGAACCCTAGATTCGACACCAATAAACTTTGTCTCGGGAATAAGAACCCTAGATTCGACACCAACAAAAATCATCTCGGGAATAAGAACCCTAGATTTGACACCAACAAAAGTCGTCTCAGGAATAAATACCCTAGATTCGACATAAAAAAACAAACAATTAAATAACTATAACTTCTTTTTTTTTAATCAAACCTAGTCAAAACCGTTAATTGAAGACCAATTGCCTTTCCTTCCCATTATTATATCATCCGCCAATCAACTGATGGTATTGAACCAAATAATTAAATTCTTTTTCCTTCTTCAATACCAATGCTCATAACTTTTCTATATTTCAACATTGAGATCTATTATAGGATCAATCAACAATGACGGCAAAGGTGTAATACAAAGCAAACTTGCTTCTTTTTTTTCTTTTTGTTTTCATCGGCAACAATAGTGGATAATCAAACCAACACAATAATTTACCAAACGAACAGATGAAACATTTCTGGATCGGCAGTGAAAAAAATAGGGTTTTGGAGTTTGTTTTTTTGTTTGTTTTTTTTTTTTAATTTTTTTTTTAGAATGGCACGGGTGATACAGAGGTGGCAGCTTGATGACCGACTAGGTCTCAAAATCATACCTTCTCATGATACCATGTTGGAACATTAAAACCCCATAGGTTAATCTTTATTAATCATCCACTATTTATAATAGTGAAACCCTAATACCCTAAACCCACAAACCTGACTTCGGCTTACCCTTATCCCTTAACAGATCTAAATGCTTGAAAGCAACCATTCTTGTCCCCGTAGAGAGAGAGATTTCTCCTCGGTAGACCTTTCCAAAACCACCACTTCCGATAACTTTGTTTTCATCAAAGTTGTTGGTGGCTAATTTGATATCTTGCATTTGGATTTCAAGCTGTTGAAACTCATTCCTAAATGACGTCATATTTGGTAAATTAAATATAAAGTTCATAACCTCAAGGGAGATATGATGACCGAAAGAAGTAGAACTAACACAAAAGTCTGAGGAGCTCAAGAACTACAAGATCTTGTGAACAAATAGAGATTACACTATGAATCAACCAAAGTATTCAAATCTTTATTTTTAAACCATCAAAAGAAATCTAGGGTGTGTTTTGTACGCTATCCTGAATCACTAAAGGTATGGTTTTGATTAGAGGGGTGTATGGGATTGGGGATATTAATTTCATTATTGTTGTTTGATCTAAAATTTTATGTATAAGTATCGGTATCACATTGGGTCCATTTAAATGCTCATATAAGGAAAAAAAATGTGATGGAGATACAAAGAAGTAAGGCCTACTAGAATGAGCATCAAAAAGTCATTTCACCCCACTATTATGGTTTTATTGGTGTGCTATCATTGTTTGATTGCCAGATATTCAACCAAACAATTGAAATCACTATGAAAGACACCATTAACATATACCAAACGCACCCTAAATACAAACAAAGAAGTCAACGCTTTAAGACAAAACAAACACAGATATAAAATCTGATAAACAAGAATGATTCAATCAAAATAAAGAAAAAACTCTTTAATATACTCCAATTTTAGTCCCCAACTTCTTCTCGGCTACAATTTATGTTGGCTTTTTGGGTTCTACTCTAGAATAGTGGCTTAATTATACAAATGAAACAGTCGGTAAATCAAACTACAACTTATCGTTGTGAATCAAGTGATTTTTATCCTTTTAGCAATTTCACCCACCGCTTCAATAAGATCAAACACATGTGCAAAAAGTTTTTGATGAATCACTTCACAAGAACAAAGCAAACATGTTGTGCTCCTTGACTCTCTTTTAGTACTTGCCTTAAACAGTTATACTTTATTTATATCCAACTTAAACTGTTATACTAATGTATGTAAATCAAAAAATTATACTTTATTTATATCCAGTCAAAACCTGATACAATCGTCATTCAAAACATAGAATATTAGTTGCATTGAGAAGTTAAGATACATAAAAAGAGAAAATTTCATAGTATACCAATAAAAAGATGTTTTTTAGATTCATTTTGAATTTAAACACTCATTTCGCGGTTTTAAGTACACGAAATACATATATATGCGAGTACGTTATAATGACATGTGGTCAAAAATCAAGTTTTCCATCTCGGGGCTGGGGCCTCACTAGCATGGGAATGACAAAACTTCGACTTAACCAGTGATTGACTAATTATAAAAAGAAAACTCCAGTATGTGCGTTTTGATACCACGAAATATTTCATTAAACACACACAAATTCACAAAATACAGATACAAATACCCTAATATACACATACAAAATTCTTAATTTTCATTTTATATTTAGTGGTTCAAGACAGCAGTTACGTTGGTTGTTTGTTGGTGGTGTTGACAAGTGGAGGTAACCGTCTTGGTTGTGGGTTGATGTTGTTGTTGGTTGTGGGTTACGGTGGTTATTAGTTGTGGATTACGGTGGTGGTTTATATATTTAATTTATGTATGAATTTCTCCCTTGTTTTTTCAGTTGGGGTTGGTGGTAGTTGATACCCAATAGTGTAGTATAGGCAAGCGGGAGCTTCAAATTTTTTGTTGATGGGCACACTTTGATAAATTTTAGAAACTACACTATAAATTGGTACTTAGGGTGGGGGGAGGCAAATTACGAAAAAAGCTAAATATTTTCGAAAATTTACACTACAAATTTTTTCGCTAGGAGGGCACCTGCCCATGAGTATAGGCAAGCCCATAAATTGCTCGTTTAGCTCAGGGAATAGTGACGTAGGCTCGTAATGTATGACAAAATGTTCTAGTGATGAAAAAGAGCTTTATTGTTTTCTTAATTAAAAGCAAGTAAATTAATTATTGATCGGAGGATTTGATATGAAACTATTAGTAAACTAATGACAAGTAAATTTGATTGTGATATTTTCATAAAAATATTTTATGCTAATAAACATGTTTACATTTTGAGATGTCAAACCTAATATCAAGTCATGCCTTAATATTAACCTTTGCGAAACTCGATTCCATTATGTTACAAGAACTACCATGTCTATATTTTGTAGCGAACATCATATGGCAACCAGAAAACAGAAGCTATCAAATACCAAAGTAATGGAGTTAAGATCAAGCCAACAAACCTAGTGTGATCAATACAGTTCTCTCAACAAACTATCTCCATTATTGTAAATGCTTAATAGATTGTAGCAACTTGTAATATTGTGTAGTTTAGTATAGTTGACTTTTATAAGCCAAAGTTAGCATAGCAGCCAAACTTGTAGTATAAATACACTTGTACAGTTTCATTTCATTTCAATGAAATAATAACAATTCTTCCCACCTTTCACTTTCTCAAAATGGTATCAGAGCCACCTCCATTTTTCACTGATCACAGCGGATAAAGTGTTTGGGGTATTACTTCATAGAATCACAGATACAGTAATAGAAAACGACTCGAAAAGAGACATTCTGGAAATTTAGTTATCATTCATAATTATCAGAGTTTTAATTATAAAACATATACTTTTATTTTGATGAGGTCCCAAAAATCTAAGAGTTAGGTTGGTTGTGTTTGAATGATAACCATGAAAAGTCCTCCGAGTTCAGTACCTCCTTCTGTCATGGGTCCATAGAAGTAATATACATAGAATACATGCTTAAAAAGTCAACACTAGGTGTTGAGTGAGAATCATATGTTTAGGAGTTAGTGAATACAAGTTCCCTGGGTTCAGTTGTTACACCCATCTGGGAAAATGCAAGTTTTGTGATAATTGTGATGCATGCACAATTATCAGGAGTTTAGTAGGTTACACTAAGCTCATAAATCACACCTTAACAATCCGGGTCATGTGGGCTGCAGACCCAACATGAGAGGATAGAAGGATAACTTGCCAAAGTGTTGAGCTATAGACCTTGATAGATCTTCTTGAGCACTCTAGAATCGTTAGTAATGTCACTGTAATCAATAACACACTAATAGACAATCTCTGCAACTTGTATTTATAAAGCGGAAACAAAACACAAGCTTGATACTAAGAACTCTTGATCCTCTATGGATCATTTTTAATTATAATAAGAATTTTCTAAAAGTTATTCAATACATAAACCGTGTGTTCCTTTTATACTCAAGGAACCCTAAACCGTTTCTCAAGAAACGTATACTCTAAAACTTCTAAAAGATATGCATTATCACTTCCTAAATAAACTCATGCATATCCAAACTACATTACATAAAACACGGAAATACTATATCCGCAGAAACTAATAAAGCTGAACTATGTCTTCAGCAGATACACTGCTTCAGCAGAAACCAACTCTTCAGCAGGAACTTTTCAGCAGAAACAGCAGCAGAATTCTTACTTCACAGAATTCCCAACAATCCTCCCCTAATCTTGAATTTGACCTAGTTAAGTTCAAGATTCTTGATAGATCTTTAAAGTAACATACCAAGAGGATTGTAATAAAATAGCACCAGCAAAGAAGTATCATCAGCAGAATCTCTATGATCAGCATATACTTGAAAGCTCCATTCTTTGCAGCAACAAATGACTAGATGTATATCAAAACAAATTAGTTTCATACTATTCTCATCACTTCCAGGTGTGTTAACTCCTGTGAGAGGTGAATCATTGAAAATAATGGATTTGATGTCTCTTTACCAATAGCCATCACTACTGGAGTAGCCAAGTGTTCAAAGGTACACTGATAACCACATGATTTTTAGCAAATCATCAGCTATAAACGGATTTGAGATGTCTTTACCTGTAGCCGTTTGCTCAGGACTAGCCAATTATCTTGATGAAAATCATCTTGGTTAACTGATTACTAAATATGGTTTTCCACTGCCTTTACCACAAGCCATATACATGTGGGCCAGCCAATTATTCAGAATCCATAAAGGAAAAATCCATGGTCAATTGAAAACCATTTCAACTACTCAGCAACAAAGCATGGGTGAGTTGAAAACCCTATGGTTTTGAGCAAACCATTACAGTTATCAACAGATTTGACATGTCTTTACCAAAGTTGTACCCTTTGGACTAGCCAACTTTATGATGGAATAGTCAACATCAGGTAAGTTGATAACCAAACCTGCAGACAAATACTATACATCAATATGTTAGTTTTTTTTTTTTTTTTTTTTTTTTTTTTTTTTTTTTTTTAATAATAATAAAATAAATATACAACATAATATCTCTACTCAGATACTGCTCTGGAAGTCTTAATCCTTTGTTTGAAAATCTTCACCAAAGATTCAGCAAACAATCTTGTATTACCAACTGGATCAGGAGGAATTTCCAACTTCTGTTGTAACATTTTCTCCATCAAAGATACCTTCAGAGGATATTTGTTGGTAATATCCATGATAATCCTCAGACCAGTGGTAGTTTCCAGCACATGCACATAAGACATAGGATAGAACTTCCAACTCTGAACTTTCCATTTCTGATTGTTCTTCCAGATATCATAACTTACACCAGTAGGAGTAGAAGAATCAAACAACACTTGAAGATCACCCAACAAATACAATCCAGAACCTTCAGGAGTATGAGTGGCATAATACTTAGTAACCAACTCATATAGAGTGACCAAATCTTGATAATTTACAAGATGAAGAATCTGCTGAAGAAAAGCAAAGGAGATAGATGTCTTATCCAATCTATAAATAGTATTGATTTGACCATCTTTACTTAACTCCCAACTCACCAGAACAACTCTAGTTCCTTCTGGCCAATCATCAGATGATCCTTCCCTTATAAATGAAGCATCAGAATCATTCACATTAATTAGACTTTGTTTTGAATGTGATGATCCTACTTTAGCCATTCTCTTTCCTCTTCTTCCAGGAACATAAATAGCATCATGAACTGCTACATCAGTAGAATCACCTTCTGCAGCTGCAGTATCCACTGATGAAGTATCCAATTGGTCATCAGCAGAATCTTCAGAAGATTCAAGTGCAGCAGAGGCATATTGTTCATCCATAGCCTTCCTGATTTGTTTGTTTCTAGCAGCTTGAATTTCAACTTCTCTTGTCTTCAGTTCATGAAATCTAGCAAGCTCAGCCCTTTGTTCAGCTTCCTGATCTTCAGTCAACTTTCTAGCAGTTTCTTCATTTAATCTTTCCAGCTCCACTTGTCTCCTAGTTCTCTTCCTAGTTGGAGCATCTGATGTTG